>OU612043.1:39339389-39757244 GCA_914767935.1 Coremacera marginata
CAATCACCCTCTTAATTACAGGGTGTTTCATTGAATTGACTTTGGAGGAAAATCCACACTTAATGTTTTGACTTTGAAACACTAAATTATATTAGAACAACACAAAATTTTGTGTCTTCTCTGTTATTACAATTAATACCTATTTAGAACTTGCGGCTTTTAGTTTAAATATATGTGAGTTTTAAATATATGGGATAAAGCAATCATTTTAAAACTTTTGACATGGCTTCCTGTATGTACTAGCTTTATTTCCAAGAAAAAAATTTATTTTTTGGAAGTTTTTTTTTCTTTTGTCCTCGTAGATTGATAAAATTTCAGATGTTTTCAATCAAAATAATACATAAAAGAAAATTCGCGGCGTGAACTGAAGTCGAATCCGGAAAATGCGTTTGAAAAATCTTTTGATGATTAGTTTATTTGTTGGCATAAGTGTATAATTTTATAAGGGGGCTACTTTGAAGGCGATTTTGTTTTTTCATTGACCAATTCCCTATACTATTAATATTTTTCTTTTCTTTTTTTGGATAAAGCTGGAATCGTTCGTAAATAGATCGAGTTTTTGAATTGTAAGCATTTGCGATTCTGTAAAAAGCAGTTCAAAATAGTTAAAAACGTATAAAACAACAAACCATGGTGTAAGAAACAAGGTGGGCATATTTTTCAGCTTCCACAAAAATTTTCCCTAGATCTGTCAAAAACAGCTGATGGCAAATTTTAAGCAAAAACCATGAGCAAACCAAAGATTGTGAAATTTGTGTTTTGTGAATTTTTAATAAAACATATATTTAATATAAAAGTGCATAAACTATGAAAAACAATAACAAAGTGATGAGTCGCTGTGCACAGTCTAATGAGCACTGCAATTGAACGCTCAACCATGGAACGACCAACTAGGTGAATCTTCCATTCTATATATTTATTCCTGTAAGGGTCCCCTTATTCCAGCAAATCTACAAACGCTACAGCAAAACTTGAAAATTTTTAGATTTTTGATAAGAGGCAGCGTTGAGCAGATATGAGCGTTTAAAGTTGAAAAAATGGCAAAAAGACTTAAGACACGAACTCGCTCTAATGTTAATGGGGAAATGTGATTTCAAAGCGAAGTTTTCACTAGTAAGTTATTATTATATTATTATTATTTATTTATTTCATCAAACAGAGAAAAAAAACGCTGACTGACTACATAAGTAGTAAAAATTCCACTAATTGTTCATAAGAACAATTTCATAATAAATATAAATTAAGAATTCACTAATTACACTTACAAATTTAATATCAAGTAAAACTAATAGTGACATGAGAAAAAACTAGAAGTAAACGTGAGATAACTTTTCGGGGTTGTTGTAGAAACCAAGAGCTCTTGGAATCAGAATTGAAACCGACAAATATTTCGCTTAGATCTCATGGATTCTGATTTGGCGGGCATATTATATGGGCATTTCCAGCGTAACTCACGCGACATGCGTACGACTCGGAAGTTTATGTTTTTAATGTAAAAAAATTTCTTATGTACATATGCCTTAGTAGAAATAGTAATGGTATGATATACCAAATTTATCGTTCCTGTAACTAATTAAGAATAACAGTAGTAAATATGGCCGTAACTCAAGCGACAAAAAAAGGAACTGTTTTGCAAACACGTTTAGATTGTAAAAATTTAGCGAATTTTACCATTTAAAATGTTTTTGTTTTTAATTTTTAAATAATGGGAAAACAGTGAAGTTTCATAATAAGCCCACTTTACCGATGAACTTTGCTTATTTTAAAATATATTGAGTTCCCAAAAAATATTTGCCGTAACTCACGCGACATAACCCACGCGAAAAAATTTCCGTTAAGAAAACGTGTAATCAAAGAAGAGAGAAAATATCTTAAGAAGAGTAACTAACATCTTAGTTCGGCCATGGTCGAAGCTTACTCGGTGTCATGTCCTATATCTTCAGTAGACGAGGGTTTTAATCTTAGTTAAGGCATTGAAATTTTCAGAATGCAAAGTTCATATACATCAGTATTTTACTATATAAAAAAAAATTTAATTTCGAAACACATTAAATTTTTTTTTTTTTTGTTTACATTTTTGTGGAAATGCCCATATACGAATCGGATTCGGTGTCTCTCTTAGATGTCACAGAAATCTATGTTGTCCGATGTCCCCTAAGCGAAATATTTATCGGCTTCAATTCTGATTCCAAGAGCTATTAGTTTCTACAATAATAATAATAATGGTTTCTATAAAAGTTTAAATACCATCAAATAGTAAAAATAAACTATGCAAAATTCATATATACTTATTAATTTGAACCTCTTTGGTAAGATCATACTATTCCTAAATAAAATTAGTTTAATAGAAATCTAGCTCAGCTTCTTCTTTCCTTTCTTGACCAAATCAAACATCTTTGATTTGGAGTTCCATACAGATTTACTGCTTCAATATTTCTGACTGGCATTTCCAAGCATCCAATAATTCAGAGAATTATCGCATTTTCATGGAATAATGGAAAAAGTTAAAACTGCAAAATGAGTATAATTAACTAGAATAAAATATTGAAAGAAGCTGAGATGAGATTTAAAAGAAATTCTTGTGGTCGAGTTAAAAATGTCAATGAATGGCAGAACTTGATTCGTCTCAATAATGCAACGAGTGATCAGTTCGTTCTGAGCATAAACACATCTATGGAAGGGAACACGAAAATTAAAATGACTTCGATAATGCCGAGATGGTGAAATAAAGTCCAGCATTGCAGGTAGCGTAGAGTCTTGAATATGATGGTGGACCAAGTCGCAAATAAAAATAATGGATTGGATTCAGCGCCTGGAATTCAAGGAAGTGATATTTATCAGGGCACTATTGGGTGTAAATTCTGTTAGGTTAGCTGCCGTTGGATTTAAAAATAAAGAAAACGGCGGCGCTAAAAGCCCTCAGGATTTTACGGAACGCTACGTGACATTGATCAACGGCCCTACATGGTCATATGCGCATCCTTGATATTGTACAGAGAGATGTCAGGGAGACGTGTATGCCTATGAACGGAAGGCAGAGAGTTAGAATAACAGAAAAATGTTATAAAACTCTTTTAGCAATCGGAGTCGTTTGTGAAGAAATCGCCGGTAATGATATCAGTATATTCACAGACGGTTCTCTGATGAATGGCAGAGCCGGAGCATGCGTTTACTCAGAAGAGTTGAGCCTATCCTGTGTACTGAGGTTAGGGAGGTTTGTGTCTGTATGCCAGATGGAAATGCTTGGTGTAGTGCATGCGCTGGACCACCTCATAGATGGCCGGGTCAATGGCAAGAAAATTGTCATTGCCCTTGACAATCAGTCGATGATTAGGTGCAAGCAACGGACAGACACCACTTCCAGGTTGGCTATAGAATGTCTTACCAAACTCAATAGGTGCGCTCAGACAAATGAGCTCACACTTATGTGAGTAGAATAGAATGGCTTAGAATAGAATGAAAATGCTGATTCTTAAGCAAGAGAATGATGAGCAGAAGAATTCTCTGGACCAGAACCACTTATCGCCATAGGCTGCAACATGGTGGCAGGATCGAAACACCGTACAAAGTGGGAAGAAGCTGTTAATTCCAGGCAATCAAAGGCGGCCGTGAAGTGGTCTCGTAGTTCAAAAGTTATCCGTAAAGTCGCAAAAGTTATCCGATACAATCGAAGGACTTTAAGCTGGCTTACTCTACTGGTCACAGGACACGGTCCCTACATGTACCATCTCAGGAAGATGACTCTGACCGAGGACGATACGTGTAGGTTATGCCTAGAGGAGCCGGAAACAGCAGCACACAGTCTGTGCCAGTGTCCTGCGGTGGCAAGCATAAGATTGACCATTCTGGGACGTTCATTTATTGGTGAAGCCGAGATTAGTCAACTAACCTATAAGGATATGCTTGAGTAACATCTTTTGGTCAATAGAGGACAAAGAGGGACCCACTGCGGTCCGCTTCGTCTAATCCCCGATTTATTATATATATTGTACCATAAGAAAGAAGCTCAGGAAAATTCCACTTTAATTGGAAAACCATAAATCTTGAAAATTTTTGTTTTGAACCCTTGAATGGTTGACGAGCATGGATTCCAAACAACTGAGCAATTACCTAAATGAGGTCGAACTAGAGAAGTGTAAAGAGAAGTGTAAAAATTATTTAAAACTTTATTTGGCAATTTACACAATTTTAGTCCAAAAAGAGTTCTCGTACTTTTTTGTGTTTTTCTCTATTTTTGCGAGATTTTTTTCTTACTCTTACGCTTTTGACCATTTAATTTCAATTTCAAATTTACCATACCATTTTTAGTCCACAAAGTATGGATACAGACCTGATGATTTGGCATTAATCAACAGTTGCTGTTTCTGTGTCAGAATTTTTTAACAGGTCGGGAGATATTAGAGTGGTGAAAATTCGCTACCACCTGTTTTCTTACACAATGGACCTAATAACTATTTATTCACGGTTACAAATTTTAATTAAGAACAGAAAATTTTTGTTACATGGAAATATTTGCCTTTAACCCTCCATCGATCAGATGGTTCTGGCAATAACTTTTCCGATTTTAGTTGTATTTGAAATATATTTCCAATTAAATACAAGAAAGAACGGAAGTTATAAACATACATGATTTGTAATCACGTATGAATTTAATACCAAAAACTCTATTTTCCCATATAAATACATGTAAATGTATAGGGTTCTGGCCAGACCACACCCGACCGTCCAAAGGTTATCGGAACATCTGACCGACGGAGGGCTAATAGGCTGGCCTAATAATTAACAAAGTCACTGTTTTGACACTCAGATATGACGCTAGGGAGTATATAAAAAATTTATTTATAATTGTGTACATTTCCTATCGATATGGGCAAATCCCAAAAATGATCAACCACAGGTGAAAAATTAAGATATTTAAATCTTATAATTTAAGAATATTATCCTGAGAAACATTTGAATTTTATTTATTTAACCACGATGATCAAATCGACCGTTTCATAAATGTAGTTTTTCTTTTTAATAAATGTTTAGTAAGTGTTTCGTTAATGTTTTTGTTTTATTAAAAGTGGAAGGTATTGGATAAAAATAATAATGAAATGATTGAGGCAAAGAGAGAACAACATATTAAATTTGTTTCTTAAGATCTTAATTACTTAGTTACTTAATTACCTAATATATACACAATGGAAAAATCTGAAACGTCCGACATGGAACGTCCGAAGAAATAAAATAATTTACTGTGACCTCACTATGCCCTTAATAAAGACGACATATAGCTTTTCTGAAAGCTGATTAAATTTGTAAAAAATATTGTCTTCTGACTGTTTTATACGGCTGATAAATTCGCAGATCTAGGCATAGTATAAACTTAGTCCCTAAATGACTTCCGTTTCGTGAAACGACCGAACGCATGTTTAAAATAAAAATATTGGTATAAATTCGAGGTGAAGAAAAATTTCTTTGGATTCAAAATTAAGACTTTTTTCCAGAGTGATTTTAATGAGTCCGCATAAAGCAGGCATTTTGACTTTTTCAGGAATTTTTTTTTTGAGTAATCATTTAACAATCGCATCAAAGACTCCTTCATGAGTCCTATTACTGCTACTCATAAAATACGCATAAAAAATACTCTTTTTAGAGACATATTTTTGAGGCACTCAGAAAATGTTTGCAGGGAAGTTTTACTTCAACCGTGCATTTATGTTGGTAAAGATCATACACAATGTTTTTATTTTTTGCGTGTCTGCACTTACCTTATAAATAGAATGATTTTTGATGACATTCACCATGGCTGTAGCCACAATGTGCTGTATGAGAGGTAGTCTTACACCCAACGGGGAGTCCAACGAAATATGCATTTGAATTGAAAACATAGCACAGCCCAAAGGACTAAGCCACTGAAAAAGCATATAAACAAAAAAATCTCAAGCATCATAGAGGTGGTAAAAAACGTAATATTAACCTGATTATTACCGCGACCCATTCCTTCAGTTTGTTGACGCACCAAGACTGCAAGCCCATGCATCAATTCTAGCTCCATGATGACATTCATAGAGCTGCTAACTATTGGCGCATAAATGACTAAACGCCCAATATGTGAGGTTGTTAAATGCTGCAATTAAAAATTGAGTTAAACACTTGAGCTAGGAAAATAGTATAAAAATGTTTTACATCGAAATAGTCAACTGTTGAGAAATCCTCTGGACAAGAATGTATAAGTATTGGAAGTACATTTGTATTGGCATGCGGTGGTTTATCATTTTTGTCACAGAAATGCATAGTTAACTTCGATGTTTTGATAACATTATCCACAGTACCAGTTTCAGCTTTAATTTTGTCCAATAAATGGAATTTTGACTAGGAATGCAGAGGAATTGTTTTTTCAAATAATTAATGTTATTGATTTTATTAACATTTATGACTTGCCTCATGATGTCCCAGAAAGTAGGCGTTTTGATAAACGCATTTCTTACTTATGAAAGTATCGCCAATTGTTTGCTTGACGCTTACATTTAAATGTTTAGCCAATAAATCGGAAAATATATCCAAGCGTATCTTTTCATTTTGCTTTAAAATAGAGTATTTTGCTTCATCTGCTTCGAACTGGGTAGGGCTGGTTTCCAAATGAACCTGTGGACACGCACAAAAATAAAGTTTGATTTAAATAAAGTAAAAAAAGCAATTTAGCAGAATTTTATGCAACAATTTAAGCAGAGTACCTGCGAGAAAACAGCTTTACCGCCACTCTTCACGCTATTGGCCAGCAACAGACTTGGTGTATTCCAGGTTTCTTCAGTGCCCAGCACTTTTACATCCAGGTCATGCAAGTCGCCGTGCATATCTTTCAGTTCAATGGACCTTGGACACACTAGAGCTCTAAGCGCCGAATGTTTATGACAAATGTAACCACATATACGAAGAAGTTTTCACACACAAGCAAAATCAAAATATAAAAAAAAAACGTACCAAACCAAAAAAAAAAAAAAAAAAAGGAGGAAAAACCACAATAACAACCAAGAAACGAGCGAAAACTACCAAGATTAAATTTTACAAATAGGATGAAGACAAAAAGAAGATATTTGAAAGCTTGCTTTAACAGCCAAAAAAAGAGAACATTTTTTTTTAATAGCACATAACAATTTTGAGGAGAAAATTCATTTCTAAAAATTTGTATTATTTAAAAACTTTTTAGTTAAAATTAAAGCTCAAAAAATTATTGCCAAACGCTGCTCTATAGCTTGCATTAAATAACTTATTGAGAACAAGATTAATGTCTCTACTTCTACGAACTTATAGTAAAATTTAATAATATCAACTAAATAAAATGGATAACTAATAGCTATCTTACACATTATTCATTAAATTATATCGGCTGTACTACGGAGTTCAATCTCGGAACTTTTTCAAAATCTCGGTACGATTTAATAATCCCGAACCGATTTCATAATCCTGGAACGATTTCACAGTCCCGGGACTATCAAGATCGAAACCCAAATCCCATACTTTCGGGACTGTTTCGGCATTGAGTGAATTAGAAAATTCAATGAGTACTTTTACATATATATTTGTAATTTTTATGATAGTTTAAAAATATTTACCCATTAAAATAAAGAATAATTGAATAAATTTTAATTTAGATTAATGATAAGTTTGACGATCTCGATCGTATCTTAGTTTGAATATCTATTGAAGATTTTATTATAAATCTAGAATCTTCTCAATTTGAAATTGCAAGTCAGAACATCACGTGTCCATAATGCTTGAATTCAGTGTATTTTATTATAATAAATCGTCTACTATATATAAGTTGGCGAAGGCAAAACAGTTCAGTACATTTTTCTCCTGTGTTTCTCAACCGATTTTGAAGATGTTTTTTTTAAATGGATCAGAGTACGGAGAAGCACCGACGAAATTTTAAAGAGAGATTCTAGCTAGAATACCCGGCGTTGCTAGTGGGTGGTATGACATTCAGGGTGTTTCTTAACCGATTTTGATGGTTCTTTTTTTAAATGAACCAAAGTAGGGAGAAGGAGTGCACCGAATAATTTTTAAAGATAAATGCTAGCTGGAATACTCGGCGTTGCTCGGGGGTGGTATAGTATTCAGGGTGTTTTTCAACCGATTTTGATCTCTTTTTTTAAATGAATCAGAGTAGGAAGAAGGAGTGCACCGAATAGTTTTTAAAGAAAAATGCTGACTGTAATACCCGGCGTCGCTCGGGGGTCGTTTGAAGAAAAGGTCGAATTTCGACCACTGGCGTACCCTAGTACGACTTTAATCCTGCTAATTATAATGCTTTTAAGGCTGGTCTTGAATCTTTTTAATGGCATGATAGTTTTTCTGGGATGGAACTGGTTGAAATCTATGAGTTATTTTGTTCTATCCTATATGTCCCTAAGAAGTGCACTCGTAGCTCAAATAATCGGTCAAATTTAATAAAAGGCTAGGTAATTTAAAGAATAAAGCTCATAATATATTTAGAAGCTCTAACACTATTCAACAATTAAAGAAACTTCATATTAGTCTCAATGAATTCAAGATTCTAAATAAATGTCTTTTTAAATTCCATATCATTTCAATAGAAGACAAGCTAAAAGAGAACAGTACATTTTACTGGTCCTACATATTATATGAAAAGTAAATCTAGTGGTATTCCTAATTCCATGTTTTATGGGTCTTGTACTGAGGATACGAGGCCCGAAAATTTTTCGAAAAGATAAGACGCCTGGCCGATGGCTCTAAAACCAGGGCCATTTTCTGCAAGGATGAAAACGGGAATCTAGTGACAGACATCCAGTGTGCACTGACGTTATGGAGGGAACACTTCTCTAGTCTTTTGAATGGCGATGATGGCAACAATCCCGCCAAGTTCCGCTGCGCGACTATAATGAAGTCTTGACAGCAATAACACAGCTTAAGAACAACAAAGCCGCGGGAGCCGATGGTCTACCCGCTGAGCTGTTTAAGAACGGAGGCGAAGCTTTGTTTAAGTGCATTCACGATCTTCTATGTAGAATATGGTCGGAAGAATGCACACCAAACGATTGGAAAAAACCACCATCTTTTTGTCGACTACAAAGCCGCTTTCGACAGTCCAATAAGGAATCGCCAATACTCCACCATATCTGAATTTGGTATTCCTGCAAAATTGATCCGGCTATGATGGATGACACTGAGCAACACCAGCAGCGCAGTTAAAATCGGGAAGGACCTCTCTCCACCATAAGTTACCAAAAGAAGATCATTCGAGCTGCTGATCTGAGTCAAAACGTCACAATATTCTATAAGTGTGTTATGCTGCTAGTGTATGCTGATGATATTGATACCATTGGCCATAACACACGTGAAGTCAGTGCAGCATTCTCTAAATTAGAAAAAGAGTCGAGTCGCATGGGTCTTGCAGTAAACGCAGATAAGACGAAATATCTGGTGTCAACAAACAAACAGTCCCAGCGTATTGGCAACCACGACACGGTTGACAACACCTCGTTCGAGATTGTGAAAGACTTCGTCTACCTCGTATCCAGCATTAACTCCACCAACGATATCAGTAGAGAGATAAAACGAAGGATAACTCTTGCCAACAGGTGTTACTTTGGGCTCAGTAGGCAATTGAGAAACAGAGCCCTCTCTCGACGAACAAAAGTCATGCTCTATATGTCACTAGTCATGCCCGTCCTGTTATATGCAGCACAAACCTGGACGTTGAGCAGCTCTGATGAAAAGACTTTGGGAGCGTTCGAGATAAAGATCCTTCGTCAAATTTACGGACCAATCTGCGTCAATGGCGAGTACCGAATACGATGGAACGATGAGCTGTATGAGCTATACGCTGACATCGACATAGTAAAGCGCATAAAAATCGAGCGGATTCGCTGACTAGGTCATGTTGAGCGGATAGAAGACGACGCTCCAACGAAGAAAATACTCGGATTCGGTACCCAGCGACGGTCAACGTAGAAGAGGACGACCGCATCTCCGTTGGAAGGACCAAGTAGAGGACAACCGCAAAACAGAAATGGCTGGCGCAATTTCTTACGACAGGCGGAAACCGACTTACGGTTGTAGGCTAGGTGGCGCCTAGTAAGTTAGTAAATACTAAGGATACTCTTACTATATGCAATTATGGTCATGATAGTATTTCTCCTATTATGCTAAAAAGGTCTGCGGCTTTAATTTCCCGCCCTCTTACTATTATATTCAGTAAGTCTTTTTCAAGCGGTACTTTTCTAGACGAATGGAAAGTTTCTTGTATTGTTCCGATTCACAAATCTGATCCAAAGCAGGATGTCTGCTTATTATTACCCAAAAAACCACAAAACGAACTCGGGTTAGTTTCGAATTGGTAACGAAACCGAGAACTCGGGTCAGATATCTCTTATTAGATTTGAATTCGAAATGAATCCGAGAATATTTGCTTTTAATGTATCAACGGAATAAAATACAACTAATTTTCTCATTTAATTGTAAATTGTAACCATTTGCTTCAAAAAGACCCCCTTCAAACTTAACAAACTACTGAAAAAAAATATGGATATGATTCTCTAAGAGGCTGAAAGAGGTTTCTGAAATTTCCATAAACTGCATATTTATTACCTAGTTTATTAATATACACTATTTTATATATTTTTTTATTGATATAATAATATCAAGTTGTTTTAAGAAAAGAAAATGAACCATCCTTAAAGTCACCAATATTAATTTAGTCATACTTTTTTTTTTTTAAGTGTTCCACATATGCTTTGCTCCACTTGTCTATTATGAATTTGAGTACAAAATTGTATTTTTTCTTTAACTTACGCTTAATATCCTCTAAAAAATTTCATATTTAAATGTACTAAATTTATTAATGATCCAATCTTTATTTCCTCATAAACCCCGATTTGGGTAAGCAATGAGAATTTTATAAAATTTCATTTTGAGAACGAATCGCTGAAATTATTCGAAAACGATTTGCTTATTTTTAAATTAAATTAAATTCTCGTCGAAGTGTGCATTTTTCCCGCTCTCGTATTCAATAGCAAAACGAGAACAAACTTCGTTTTCGAAATGAATACGCGAGATCTCGATTTCACTTCGAATTCGAAACGAATTCGTTTGGTTTATTGGTTATAGACCGATAATTAAAATTTTGTGTGCCTAAAATTTTTTAAAAAATGGCTTTTTACGTTAAAAATGTAATTTCTGTGAAAAATTTATTTACGTTTAAAATTGTAATTTCTATGGATCACATGGCATTATATCAAAAAGTTCGACGTCTTTTAACTTAAATATTTTTTTTCTTTTATAGTTAGTAATTTGGCTTACAAAACTGATGTAATCCACACACACTTTGCTAAAGCGTTCGATTATGGTTAACATCTTATATCCTTAATCGATGGCAAAACTTTAAAATCAATAATTTATTGTCTTCCGCCATACAGGTCTCGTCAGGTGTACCGCAAGGGAGTTATCTGGGCCCACTTCTATTTCTTATCTTTATTAATGATCTTCCTTTAGTCATTGAATACTCGAGATATCTGCTTTTTGCAGATGACTAAAAAGTCTTTCGGGCAATTTAATTTGACAATGATTTAAGGCTTATTCAATGTGACCTTAACTCTGTCGCTGATTAGTGCATTATCAATAATCTTCCCCTTAATATTTCAAAATGCCAGTGTCTCTCCTTCACAAGGTCTTCTTCCCCCATCTTCTAAAACTATTCCATTAACTCTACTTCTCTGGGAGTACTTCTGGGTCCTAAACTATTTTCTAGAAATCATATCGAACTAATTATCGCGAAAGCTAACTCAATATTAGGATTTTTAAAAAGAAATTCTACTGATTTCACAGATGTTTATACTGTTAAGACACTTTTTTCCTCATTTGTGAGACCGCAGCTGGAATATTGTTCAATTATCTGGAACTTGTATTATCAATTATACTCCAATAGATTAGAATCGGTCCAACGTAACTTCATTAGGTTCATGTGGTTCAAATTAAATTGGAACCTTCCTTCAGTGTCTCAATATGTTATCCGGTGTGCTCTAGTAAACCTCACTCCACTTTCCATTTGTCTCAAAATATTGTCAGTAATGCTTATTTAGTATCTTATCCATCATAACATCCAATGCCCTGAACTGCTGAACTTTCTCAGCTTAATTTCTATACTCCTTCTCGTTATCTCTGCAGCCAATTCCATTTCCGGGAGTCGTTCAATAGATCAAACTATACTCAAAATATGCCTATGGCACGCATTATTCAGGAAAACAATTTTGAAGACAATCTTGTGTCATGATCAAATCTTTATCTTTTTCAACATTATTTCTATTACATAATGTTAAATTTTCTGTATCCAAATTGTATTTCCTGATATAATCTTACTAATATAAAAGCCCGTCCTACGACGGGTTGGAAGCACTAACGCTCAAACTATAATTATTTTTTGCCATTATTACAGTGCATAATAATACATAAAAGGCAAGCATGTCACTGATAAGCATCAAATGAATTTGCTGTGCATACTTTCAGGCTAAGCATTTTTCATGTTTCAACAGTACATGTTGGGAAGAAACTGTAATAATCGCAAAAAATAATTAGTTTGAGAGATATTGGGTGCAGAGCATTGTGCTTGCCTTTATATATTAATATTCTTATTTTTCTTGTAAATATAATTATATCTTAGTTTTAAGTTAACTTAAGTAGTCTGTAAGAGTCACATTCTGTGTGATGAAATTTATTATTACAAAAATTTCAATAATATAAGCATGAAGAAAATATGTTCCAATTAATTGAAAACAAAAGAAAACTAGAGTTCATATTGTAATGCATTTTTAAGAATATTTCTGTCGGCTACTTTCTAAATTTTGGGATTGAACTCCTTAGTCTTTACCTACTCGTGGTAAGATATATCGTACATATAGAGACATTATTTTGTTAACTATTTAAAAATTTAAATTAAATTTAAGGCCCAGTTTAAATTTTTTTAGTATTTTTTTTTTATTTTATTGTTTTGAAAAACATCTTAAGAATGTGTAAAAAAAGAATAAATTTCAAAGCCGTTTAAGAGATATTTATGTTTTTATGAGTAGCAAACGCTCATAAAGTAAGGTAAACAAAAACTTTAAACGAGTTTTTCTCGAAATGACATTTTTTTGAAACGGCTTGCACTCTGATTCGAAAAGTACTAGTCCGATTAACTCAAATCTTGTTTTATTATTTTTAAAAATTTAATACGCTGTGTGAACCGATAAAATGAAATACATTTTTTTTCTCTCTCTTTATTTAATTTATAAGTTCCGATTTCGTGCACGAAAAATGTTTTTTTTTTAATTTATGTGGCATTTTTTATTTTTTTAATTTTAAACTTTTTGTCGGTTCGCTCATAAGGAAAAACTGTTCTAAAAACACAACCTTTTTTGACTTTTCTGTTTTTCGGGACGTTTCGTTCGCGGCCTCAACTTTTACACGCTGTATAATAATAACTATTAATGCAAAAAAAAAAAATAAAATCGTTAACTAAACCAAAAATGAAAAAACGTTATTTCGATATATAATAAAATAAAAAAAAATACAGTCATTCAAAAAAGCCCGCTTTTTTACTCCAAAAACTGAAACTGGGCCTTAAATAAATTAAGGAAATCTACTGCTACTCATACAAAACAAAAAAAGTAGAAAAAATCTTTAATATTAATACTTACGGTTTTCTGGATAAATTCGGTGCTGAATCATCACTATCGGTTGAGAAATTTTTCTTTACCGGCGATGGTTGATAACAGAATATATGATGCATCATTTGAACGCGTTGCCATTTATCATATGAGAATTGTACAAGCTCATGTTCGCGCACCTAGTTCGATTTTATTTATATTATAAAAGAATTGAAATGTATCTCTATAATTTACCTCTGCAGTGCGATATGTTGGTAACACAAAGTGTAAAATATCAGAGCAGAGGGATAAAACTTTGCCACCATGTAAAAAAAAGTCCACCAGTATTTCGCCTACATTGAAAGCAACTGTGCCACAGACAACAAGCAAGGCAGTACTTTCAAGCCAATATTTTTGCTGTACTTGCTGAGGCGTCATCGGATAAATGGTGTACCTAAACATAAAACCAAAATTCAGTTCAAGAGCAATGATTTACATAGTCTCTTTTTCGGGTGTTACATTTTTTAAAAATATTTATTAATATACGGGGATGATCCCAAAAGTACCTGACCTAACAAAAAAAAAAAAAAAAAAAAAAAACAATAAATTTGTTTATCAAACGCAGATTCCACTTCTTCATTGTTGGCAAATCTTTACCACCGAGCCATTTTTTCAAGTTTGGAAAAAGAAAATAATCCGAGGGGGGCTAACTCTGGCAAATAGGGTGCGTGAGGAAGCAATTCGAACTGTAATTCATTGATTTTGACCGCCGCCTTTTTTTCTTGATTTCATCACTCAAACGGTGCAATAAGTTCGCATAATACTCGTCGTTGATTGTTTTGCATTTTTGAAGATAACTAATGAAAATTATTCCACGCGCATCCCAAAATACTGACGCCATAACCTTCCCTGCAGATGCAACTGTCTTTTTCGGATCCGATTCTCCCCTTTCAGTCCATTGTTTTGACTGTTATTTCGTCTCAAGTGTAAAGTGATAGACCCATGTTTCATCCATGGTTATGAATCGACGCAAAAACTCGGCTTATTGCTGTGAAACACCGCCAAGCAATCGATTGAAACATCCTCGACACTGTTTTTGTTCCATTGTAAGCAATCGCGACATCCATCTTGCGCACAGCTTTCTCATGTCATTTTACTGTTGTAAACGAAGCAGCGGACTCCCCCAGAGTAGAATCTAGCTCGGCTTTGATATTGGTTAAACCTGTAATTCACGTAGAGCGTTCACTTATGATGGCTGTCAAACAAATACTAAACAACAAAACGTCTTAAAACTTAAGCTTTATAAGGTTAGTACTTTCTACCATAGTAATTTTTTAAAGCAACAACTGCTATCTATACGTCAGGTCGGGTACTTCTGGGATCACCCTAGTATGATTTGAATAAATACTTACATATCTTTCTCCAGAATATCTTTTAAGGTAGCCACAGTGCTGTCACGCGCATTCGCGCTATCTGAATACACCAGAATATTTAGAGGTTTGCTTTCGCGCAGACTATCTTTATTACGTCGTAAGCTAGGACGTTTTGTATTATCGCGTACAGCAGATATCGAAGGGTTTGTAACAGCGCTAGAAATGGAAGCCTTCGATTCGGTCACTTTCTCCAAAATATCTTCTGCGGAAGCTGCGTGTGTGGAAGATTTTTCTATGTCAATCAATTTGGCGGAAGCTATTTTTGATTCATTCGACTCCAAAGCAAGCGGGGATGAAGTTTGAATTGGTTGTGTAGTTGTAGCTTTTGTTGTTGTAGCGGTTGTTGTTGTCGGTGGTATTTTAGCAGACTTTGTTTCTGAAATCTAGATGGAGAAAATTTCGTATTTGTTACTAAAGGAAAAAATCTTTAAAATAAAAACCTTGGAAGTTTTAAGCTTGCCGTCAGTTACGGTAGCCGCCGATGGTGTTTTTATTTGAGTAGGTTTTGCTTTAAGTTTTCCCAGCTTATTTGGTGAAGTAGCAGCAGTAGTTTTGACCTCAGCATGAATGAGCTTGGAAGAGCTTTGTAAATCAGTGTTTGTTGCCTCTTTGGTAGGCGATGGCATTTTAGAAGCTGATTTTGCAGTTACAGGAACAATCGAAGCACTTGAAGAAGCTAGCGAAGCAGTTGCAGGAGCGCTCGGTGTATTAATATATGCTGGCGAATCAGTTTCAGGAGTGCTTGAGGCATTTACAACAGTTTGTGAAGACGGCATGAAAGCAGTGGCAACTTTTATAGGAAATGTTGGAGCTGGTTTAGAAACGTCAGCGCTGGCATTAATAGAAGCTGGTAATGCAGAAGCGTTAGACGCAGTAATAGTTGTGGATATAATTGATTTAGCAGGCGATTTAGCCGGCGATTTAGCTGACGATTTAATTGGCGATTTAGCTGGTGATTTTGCTGGCGATTTAGCTTTTGGTGAGTCGTCAGTTACTGCTGTAGCAACTTCCATTGGCATTTCTACTGTTGTATCATGTGGTATCAAGTCAGGCTTTATCACGCCTGTTTTGCCCTCTGTACGATTTTTTTTATATTCAAATTCTGTCGCCTGATTGGCCAAAATACTCAGCGCATGCAGACATTCCAAATGCTTGCGCCACTCCTCATCGCTGAGCAGATCATTGGTGCGTGTTGATTTTGGCAGATGAGATGCAAGCATGTCAAACGGCTGTGGTTTGCCTTCAAAGTTTATTGCTTTACATAGGGATGCATTGGAAGAAGAAATAAACATATTATTGAGATGTAACAATTTTTGATAGGAAAACTTTTCATAAAACAATACAAAAAAAATTCTAGCACAATTTCCTTCTTGGCTTACACTCAATCCTAATTAACGGTAGCTGATCGTTAATGAGCAGATTATTTTGTAAAAATGTAGAGATTAACAATTTGGTAAAGTGCTCCAAATCGGTTTCAATGAGCAGCGCTAAGTGGGAATCAATCCTCCATGCTATGAGCTTACCGTAGTCTTCAATCTGTAAGATTAAAAATGTATGAATAATTTTTGATATCTATTGCATATATCTGTTCTGTGTTTGGAATAGAGCCAAAGGTTAATCGAATTGGTTTTAAACATTAGCATTGTTTGCTTGGTAACCACAATTCATAGTTTTTGGGCGCCCATATAAAGAACTGGTTTGTTGCAGACAACAAACTGTCGTAAAAGATGGCTTGAATGTAAATTGTGGAAGGGGTTGATAACTTAATGCTTACACAATAAAGGGTGGTTGACATGGTTATTTAACAAAAAAATGGATATTACATCAGCAACAAGGCGGCAATATGTGAAACTTTTTTGTTATGAAGTCTTTTCAAAGACTTCTATTAACAATAATAAAATTTATTTGTACCCTTATATTATCCGTTTCATTCTGCGTGCGTTCACTGGGTTGTATATCTGTCTCCAGCAATAAATAAAGTTTATTTTCTTGGTTCTGCTTTGCCCAACGATCAAATAGCTCCTGCCCGGTTGATCCATAAGCAAATGGTAGCCAACTTGGCGCCTCTGGAAAGGAAATCCATGGTCCGATATGCACGGCCTGCATAGGTTTTAAACAGCAGCCACGCTGATCACCATGCAACCAAAGAATATCGGATACCCTAGCAACTTCACGATTGGTGCACAGCTCTGAAGTGGCCAAGTTCGCATCTAAGGAGACATGAAAAATAAAAGCATTCAATAACTCACAAACTTTATCAACTCATGATGTAATTATGCTATACTTTCGCTTTAACTTGACGCAAACATGTCTTACCATAACCGTCGCCAGTCATTGGCAATGTATAGAAGGCAACACTTGCCTGCTGGGCTAACTTTTCAGCAATTTTGTTGCAAACGTTCTTGATGCGCCATGATTGAAGAAAGGTGGCGCTCACGTAATACAAGGTTAGCATTTCTCAGCTTTTAGGGGAGGCACCGAAGGGAACTCGAAATTATTTCAAATAATTCTTAACGTGTGCACTCAAGTAGATGCTGTGATTAATAGTTTTGATTATTGAAGTGGACGAGGTTTAGAACGCTTTGGTTTGTTTAACAGTGCTTATCACTAGAAAACTTAATTCCTTTTAATTTCTGTATAAGCGGATTGGTTTCGTAATTTTTCCACTGTATTTCTCCTTTTACTGCGTTGACCAGTTCTTTCCACCAAGAAAACTGTAAATTTTCTCGTCCACCTTCCTAGTTGCTCTGATTATGAAAATGCTTCTTCTTGGTTAAGTTGACATGTTTTTCACAATTTATTTTTGTGTTTTTCGACGCATTCCTTTTTCTTGACGTTTGTAGTTTTTTTATTTGTTATCGCATCTTTCAACTTATTTCTTTATTTTCGCTGTCAAACTTTTTGTGAGTTCCTCACACGACTCAACGGCCCAACAGCTGTTGTACAACTGTTCAATGCAGCCATGAAATGAAGCAAAGTCCATATTTAAGTTATAGTATGCCTATACTGAGCCAAATTACCTAATTTAGAGCCTTTGTGTAATTTCGTCTGACATTATATAATAAAATTGGTAATTTCCCATACAAGTGGACAGGGATACAACCAATTATAGTTTTTTTAATATAAATCAAATTATACCAACTAATTTTTGATTGTTATTTTTTCGATCAAAAATTAAAATCAATCATGGATCATTATTTTTTCGATCAAAAATAAAAATCAAACTTTGGTGCAAACAATTTTTATTTTGTATGTTTATTTTATACACAACATTTCAATTCAATTTATTTTTTACAACTCAAAAAATATATGAAAATTTTTGAATAATAAAATTTTCAATTCAAAGAAAACTTGATCGTAATAATTAGAATAAACAAAGTAGAATTCGTTAGAATATAAATTTGAGACGATACAGTTTGTGAATTTATCGTATTATTTTGTGGTGGTATTGAGTCACCACAAAACATTGGCTACATTCTGCCAGGGCGAGTTCTGTTGTAGTGATGGATCATTTTAAGCTGGATTTCACTGAATACGTTGCTATGTCGAACGTCAGATCTGTTGACAACTGACGTTTGACGTAGCTTGTACGCTTGTTTTGTTTTGTTGAATTTAAAACCTAATTTCTTTCTGCTAAGAGGTTTACTTAATGCAAAACGTAGTGCTAGAGATGCTAATGTATGATGGTCTTGATATGGTTATTAAGAAGCACATTTCGGACCTCATTCAGCCATTGCAGGAGCAAAGGATAGTTAAAAACATTAAAAATAGCACAAGCCACGAAAATTTGCATTTATTTTAAGCGTTTCATTTGAGTGTTTGCAAATTCATGCAAATTGGCTCGCAAACAGCTGTTAAATGACATAACATGCAACTGTTGAGTAGAAGTAGCGTAATTTATGATCGTTATTTTTGAAGTGAAGTGAGATCAGTGATGGGAACATTGACGATTTTTGGCATCAATTATGGCGTGACGATTTTCTTTCATTTTGATGCCGAAAATTACGATTTTTAGTTGACTCGTTTTATTTTACTATGAATTAGAAATTAGCTCATCTATTTAGTGATTTAAAAGAAGTGGAAATTTAATATTTCTGGAAAACAGATTCTTTTATCATAAAGGGGGTAAATCTTTAGCAATGGGAAAATTCATTTTTGCCTAATTCGTCAGCAAACGTTGAGCGCACATTTTCTTAACTAATTTTTTTTTAATAATTAAATTTTTTTTTATCAAAATCACTAAATGAATCTTATAATTTGTTACCCTTATAAATAAATCAATTCAATTTTATATTAATTATTATATTGCTCGTTTTCTCCAATAACGTCACATCTCAAAAAATATGATTTTTCAGAAGAAGCATTTTAAGTTTTGAACAGACATAGGAATTTGGTGCACTAAATTTAATATATAACTATTACATCAAATATGCTCCTTTATTTTTAGTCTTATTAAGAGGCTCATTTAAGAGGCTGCGTAACTTTAAACAGCACATCGTTATTTATAAAGGTTTTTCCGGCTTGTTTAAGATTTGCGTAATTTAAACCCCGAAAATTGCCTTTAAAGGCTGCGTATACTTAACCTATAATTTTTTTGTCATCTTCTTGATTAAGGCTGATGTTTATGATAATTTATTATGGACATGTTCTATATCCAGCCTTTGAAGTAGTTTTTTCAGTAACAAATTGGCAAATGTACAAGAATTCTTCATTTTTGTAAAAGATTTTCTAGTGTTCAGACACAAACCTTACAAAATTAAGCAATGAATAAAAAAATGCTTATAAATAACAATTTAAGCAAGGTTGCGTAGAGGATGCGTAAAGATACGCTCCTCTAAATAAATAAATAAATAAATATTTTGGTCCTAGCACACTGACACAGACAAATAGAACATAAGATTTTCTAACACTAATGTGCAAAAAATTAATATACTGAGATAGTCAAAAATACTTACACATTGCTTATATCTTTTTATTTACCGTAAGGTTTGCTAAAACTTACTTCGTGTACTTTGCATACTGTAAAGAATGCAAAAACAAAAACTTTGTTTGCAAACTATTTCCAAAAACAAAAAAGTGAGCTCCTTCTTTAAAACACTTAAAAATATTGAGCAATGTGTAAATATTTTTGACTACCCCTGTATATTGAGCTTAAGTAATTACATATTCTGCTCTGACGCATAAAGTAAATTAGATATCGTCAACAAAATTGACGAATAATACACACAGTATTAGCCATGGTATTACACAAGTTTCTGCGTAATTAACTCAATTTTTAGTTTTTTGGATTGGAAAAAAACGAGAGATATATTAATTGTCAATTAATTATTAAAGATATTATTTAACTTTTTATTCAAACCTATGAAAATTTAAATAAAAAAAATATTGTATTGTAGTACTAATTTGCAGTGAATTACGATTCTGACGATTTGTATAGTGTGAAATCACGATTTTTTTTATGTTTTGAACATAATGTTTTGAACTGAGTGAGACTGAATTAATATGTTTTGGCACCCCTGCATTAAATAGAACAGAACTTTTTCAATTATCTGCTCTGACAGCTGTTATTCTATATTATCTTTGTGAAACTTCGCAAAATTTTTTCTACAAGCAGTAGAAAAACCAAATAATTTTGTATTTTTTGTAAGCATTTATATAAAAAGTATAAAATAGCAAGGAATATCAAATAATAAAAAAAGCAGGACACAAAGCATCAAATGAAGAAATTAATGTGAGTGTGGCAGGTTTTTAAATTAATTAAAGAAAAACAAAGGAACCAATCCAATATCGATTAATGCAATAATTATTTTACGCTTTCTGTTGTTCTTTTTTATCTGTTGATACTGCTGTTTGACTCATCCTTTTTTTTTTCTTAGGTGACGGCAACAATGTCCAACTTCAACTACATGGACGATGTACCCGTAAAAATTGCTGAGAGCTACAAACCACTTCCAAAAGTTTTTCAGATACCGCAGGCGATCGCAAACAAATTGCAGCTACCGTCACAGCACTATCATGAATCTCCACACTACGCTTACGACTTCCAGCTGGAGAAAAAGGTGCTGGCAAAGATGCCCGACTGGCGACGCATGCGACAGCATAAACGTGAGCAACATCGTGAACGAAAACAAAGACGAGAAGAGCAGTGTATGCGTGCGCTCGAACAGCAACATAAGCAAATGTTGGGCGCTGTCAGCTATCCAGATGCGGAAGAGCTATCATCGGAAAGCGATACGGACGAGGAAGAGAAGCAGGAGGAGCCTAATACTTATGCGAAAGTGACTGCGACAAATGGTCCAACGCAGGCATTAAACGAAGACATAAGCTTTGATAATATACTACAACCAACGATCTTGCCACAATCACATGCCACACAACATGCAAGGAACAAATCGAACAGCTCTTTTAACTACAAAGACTTTGAAGAGGACACCTCTTCGCCTTTTGATAATATCGAATTGAAAACCATTAACGATTTGGATATGCTGGCTCAAGTGCTGCAGCATGCGCAGCTGAGGGCTAGCGTCGAACAAGAAGTCGATGAACAGAAGGCAAATGCGGCACAGTCAACAATCAATACCGAAACTAAAGAAATCGACACGTCTGTCAACCATCCCGATAATTCGTTAAATGATAAAGTCGCCCTAGAACGCAAAGATTTAAATATAGCCAGCCAACAGCAGGAGCACCAAACAACAAACATTCCAACAAATTTTTCGAATAACTTTGATTACGTCCCACAGCATCATGTACAGTTGTCTAAACAAAACTTTTGTGCATATGCAGCGAATCAGCAGCAGCACCAGCAGCTATCTTCCTACATGCAGCACTACAATCAGCATCAACCAGCTCAGCCGCAACAACAACAGTTGTTCCCATGCATTGGCAATACGAATTTTAACCAACTTCAACAGCAGACATATGCCAGCAATCACAATTATTTGTATTCAACGGCTACATGCAATGGTGGTGGTTCCTATAACAGTCCTGCACACAATGCAAATACCTATCCAGCTGCAACATTTGTTAGCACCTATGGCAGTCCGCAAATTTATTCCACTTTAAATGCTATCGAAACTGAAGCAAAGATTAAAGCAAAAAGCGTGCCTGATATTCTTAAAGAGCTGAAGGAAGAAGTGCGTAGTTCTGAAATACGTCGTGCGCGAAATTGTAGCTATAATCAGCAGCAGAACGAGATTAGCAAAGGAACAGAAGATGGTAGTTTGAAAGCTTAAAACCTTAATTTTAATTTTAGACATATTCAGCCAAATTATATAGAACTAAAAAATGTTGCTTCTAAAAATTTTTCATTCTTAGATGGTAGAATATTATTCACGGGAGAAGTAACGTGTTTAAGTTCAATGTCCAGAAAGTTTTCATGATAGTATGATTTTAAAATATTTGAAAATATTTTTCAGTTGAGACTGAGGCTATGAAGACACCAACGCACCAGATGTCTCTTACAACGACAACAACATCGAGTCATAAGCAGCCTTCCACATATAATATGCTCGAAGCAACTACCCAAACATTAGCCAAAAATATCAGCTCAATGGGCTTTCCACTGGAACGTGTGGCCAAGATAGCTCAAATGTTTGGCGCCGATGATAAAAAGGTACACCCTCTAAAGCCCAAATTAATTCCAAACGACGATTTAATAATCGCCTTATTTTACAGATAATTGAACATTTAATACCACTGAGCGAATTGATCGATTTAGGTTTTGATGAGTCCAAAATATCAGCAGCACTGATAAGATTTGATAATAATAAAGAAAAAGCTTTAGAGTATTTAATTGCATAGTAAAACATTTCAAAAGAATAAAATTTAGTCCTAATTAAGATAATTATGTAATGTTTTTTTCTTCATTTCAACTGTTTAAAAATTAGGTATTATTTCACTTTGCAACTGATGTTAATTATGAAAAGCTTTGTATTTTGTATATAACTACGCGATCTAAACATGAAACTTAAAATAAAAACATGATATAAAGTTATTAAAGAAACAAGAAAGTGTTAATTAATTTAGACAAATAAGCATCTAGTTTATTGTTCTTTTGCTTCATTTTTAAATAATGCAAAAACCCGAAAAATAATAATTCAGTTCATCAGCTCAGTTCATGGAACCCATAATTAAATTTATTGCATTCTCTATGTTTCCATTGGTGATGTTGAGAAAGGTCATGTTTTCTTCATAGTTTGTGAAGCCCATCTGTGCCATGGTGCGCAGCTGCTCTGCATACGCATGCATGCGATATCGTGCTGGTATATCACCATCGCTGCTGCCATCTTCCAACAAATTTTGAGAGCTCAAAGAGTTATCAGCAGACTCAGAAGTGTCCATTTGCTGCGAGGCGTCAGCAGTCAGGCTGGCGCCAGCAGCTGACGGCATCTGTCCAAATGAACGCAAAGCTCGTTGCAGCTCATTGCGGAAGAGTGTCGACGAGATGCGATCACCGCTGGTAGATGTTGCTAGCGGTGGCGCCGGCGAACTGGCTGTTGCGGTGCTTGTATCAGAGTTGCGCTGTGCTATATTTGAGAGTGAGTTAACGGAGCCTAAACCTATTTGTTGCAAAGCAGCTTGGAGCTGCTGATGACTGATCATGCGTATGCGTGCATTCTCCGCATCACCGCCAGCAACACTATTTCTGCCACCACTGCTACTGCTGGCACCCAGTGAGTTTTCCTCTTCGGACGAATTGGTCGAATCTGTTGCAGGCTCAGAAACTAAAAAAAAAGCAAAAAATATTACTAAAAAACTTCCATCTCTTCATTCAAACACTTGATTACAGTTCGAGTTGGAGTTGCTGCGCGTCAGTTCTTTTTTAATGGTATCAACAATGAATGCTGCTGCTTCGCATATAATCGGATAGTGTTCAGCAATATTTTTTATCACCAACGGCTCATGCAGTGTATTGAAGAGCACAGAATCTCTTATCAATGCTTGAGCACCTAGATTGCGTCTGAACTCGGGATACTCGGCTAGAATTTTTTGTAAAATATTAACGCGTGAATGCACGTTGATTTGTATGTGCGCCGTGACATTGAAGAGTTCTTGCACCTGCACTGTCGCCGCCGCTGCAGTGGCCGCTTCGGTGGGTTGATACGGTGCGTATTTCTTTGTCTTGCGGAAGCAATGAACTGTCGCATTGGGTCGCATGACAGCCGAAAGCTGCTGGTCATCGTCCAAGGCGCTACCATTGTACACAAGTTCTGTTCATGGACGTGCAAGGGGGAAAAAAGAAACTATTAAGCCTTTCCTTCGAACTTTCGTGACTATATAAGCAGACTTACCTATGTTTTGTGCATCACACTCAATCTTCCCAGCAATTTCTTTTTTCAGGTAGAGTACATCTTTTTCAAAATCTATATTACTCAGTGGCATGAATTCATTTGGTTTGTTCTGTATGTGAATCCCAGCAAAGAGTTCCATCTTCTCATATATTTGCATCTATTTTTAAATTTAAGTAGTTGTTTTTCTGTGCTATAACGCAATTTAAGTAAATTTATTTTTTCTGGTCGCGACTTTTGTATGCAAGTTGTAACAAAATAACAAAAGGAAAACGCATTTTTGCATTGTCATTCTTCTTCGTTTCTTTGAATTTTGTTTTGCACAACATTCGTAACAGTGTTGGAAAGAGTATTAATTTTCTAAGCGTATGAAGTACTGCCAAAGTTCTGAATAAAATTCTACTCAACAAAATCTGGAGCAAATTTCTTTCATATTTATCACATACGGCGAGCTAGATGGGGGAAAAACCAATGTAACGAAATGATTCTTATGAAAACACCAACACAGCAATTCGCCGCACTAGTTGTATAAAAACGAAAAAATTACTACTTAAATTCCAAATAAAGTTTTTTATATTTTTTCTTACACTGAGAATTGAACACAGTACGATGTGATCCAGAGTCGGCTGTTCTAACCACTCGGCCACCTAGACATATTTAGTTTAGTAGCTCATACTTATGCTATGATTTAGATTAGATTTTATGATTAGATTAATAGATCTATTCTGTTGATTGACAATTGTAAATTTATTGACAACTGTAAAAATGTCTTATTCTTAAATATAATCAAATGCTCATAACATTACAAAACTGTTAGCAACATAAAAAAACTATTCAGAACAAATAAATAAGCGAAACATTTTGAATGTTTTCAACCCCTTGGACCAAAAAATATCACATAAAAGACTAGCTTGTCAATGAATTTACAGTTGTCAATCAACAGAATAAGGCTATAAGTCTTTCGTTCAATACTCTGAAAGTACAGTGCGGTCTAAAGATTTCAATCTGAACGTAGCGTTTTTTCAGAACATTGGCATACTTGTAGGCATTTCTCATATTGAGTTTTGATAAATTCAGATTGATTGATTCGGAAACAGCACATGCTGCAATATTAACGAATGCAACTTTGAATATAAAATTTGTTTTATTTTTAGATCTGTGAATAATTCATATAATTCAAATAAAGTTTTTAACTCACATTTATATCGAAATAAAAAATATTCGCATGCTGCGGTATTTTAACACACAAAATACTGGTTACAAGTTCTTCCATTACCAACTGAGCTGCCAGATTCCGTACGATATGTTAGTCGAAACTAAAAAATAAGAAGAATATGTTACTAAAATATTGTGCCAAAAATTGACACTTGTCAAAGCATATGTAACCCACCCGGCGTGAGTTCGTTTGCAATGAACTTTTATCGAAGAAAAATCTCTTATTTTTCCCTAATTGGCAATCAAAAATCGAAAGTTATTTCATACCAGTGCTATCGCGTCAGTAATAATAAAAGTAAATTTGAAAGTGCCAAAAAAGTTATCTGAAAGTATCCGCCTTACAGTAAAAAGTACAAAATATAATTATCTTCGCGTTTGTGTTGAAGAATTAATCGGTTTGGATTTTTTTCGAAAAATAATTTTCGAAGTCGGATTTTGTGCCGTGTGGGAAATAGCACAATTTTTGTGATAATGTTGGAGTTTCTTCTATATATATATATATATACATGTTTGCATCATTTATCATTAAACATCGTCGCAAATGCAACATAAAATACGATGCAAGTCGTGTAATGAAAAACGCATCAACAATTGTAACTGTGTAGGCACGGTAAAATAAACCCAAACAAGTATGCGCGGTAGTATAAGGTCAGAGCTTCTGACCACGAAGGGAAGGTTCAGTGGCAATAACTGCAGTTGAAATTTTGTGCTTTTTTTTTTAAAATTGAAAATAAATTATATAAATATAGCCCAAATTATATAATCGATTGATGATTGTTTTGGATAAACAATAAATTCTTTTTGGCATCAATCTTATTCCATAAGTTGGAAGATGTATATTATGCTTGCTTTCAGGTTCGTTTTTATTTTGTTCGCTTTGATGCAAGGGAGGCAATGGTGCGATTGTTGCACGATCAACTTGCAGTCGAATTGTACGCGGTTCGATGCGAGTTCGGAAAGGGAAAAGTGCATTATTCCCGACACAGGTTTTTCGAGAAATTTTTTCTTTTTAATATTAATAAATAAAAATATAATTGAACTTATCAGTAACTGTCCATAAACATTGACATTTTCCTTGATATCGCCATGTTGAAAGTTCTAGTTGGCTTTATGAAAAAAATACAGCTTGTGAACTACAACTGGTATGAAAGCAGACTCCTTTTTATCCATTTGGTTGCGCTAAAGGAGGGAATGTTAATAAAATAAATTATCAATCTTTCCAGAATTCCATTTTTGGGTAAAAGTTTCACTTCTACCGTGCATGGCGGGCACACACATATTTTTTTTTGCATATGCGACCCACTCCAACATAGCACGTAGAAAAAAATATTTAGCAGAGAATGCATAAAAACTGCAGACAAGTTTTACAACTAAAAGATGTTTTTTAAGGTAAGGGGATAGCTCTCAAACCAGTTGTCAAAGTAAACACATGTGTTTGACATTTATGTTCAGCATACTTTGGCAATTTACCATGCAAAGACTTATACCGGAAAGATTTCAGGTTTAAGTGTCCACCATGGCGGGTGTAGATTGCCAAACTTATAACGAAAAATAATCAAATTAATTTGAAAGCATTGAAGAAAATATGGAAATGTGTTTGGTAAATAATACATTTCCTATGATATTTCTAGATGCAATCAATATTTGAATATAAAAGAAAATTGTGAGAGTGTTCAGCTTTCGATAAGCAATCAGATTTATATGTCAAAGTATTTAATCAAAGGCTGTGATAGTGATTAGTGCTCAGAGCAGCCTTTTCCAATTCTCAATGCTATTCTTTGTTGAATAACATTTTAAGAAGAAGAAGACTTACATCGGAACAACGTTTACAAATTGTGAAAATTTATTTCAAAAAATTCACGTCCTCTAAGGGAAACTTACAAAGCATTTTTACAGTGAAATCATCTTCAGGAATGAAGCACATTTCTGGCTTAACGGGTACATAAATAACCAAAATTGCCGTAGAGACTCTCCAGGCTATCTTACATCTAAAAAAGGTTACTGTCTGGTGTGGTTACTGTCAATGGTAAGCGCTACAGGCAAATCATTCGTGATTGGTTCCTGCAGAACGGTGCAAGAAGCCATACAGAGCGTTAAACCATACTTTATTGTGGCGAACTTTTGGTGACCGAATCATATCAAGAAATGGGCCTGTCTGTTATCCACCTAGGTCATGTTATTTGACTCCATTAGACTACTCTTTGTAGAGGTACGTTAAGTCATTGGTCTATGCTAATAAAACAGCTACGACTGACCAATTGGAAACCAACATTCGGTGCGTTATTAGCGAGATAAGGGCAGCTATACTGGAAAAAAGTGGTGCAAAGTTGGACTGACAGGATGGTCTTCATAAGACGCAGTTGCGGTTGCCATATGCCCGGAATTTTGTCCAAACACTAAATGCCATAAAATTTGCGAATTTATTAAGCCAAGATATAAGCAATTTAATTTATTTTTCTGTGTTTAATTCGGATAAAAAAGTTCTATACCTCTAAGAAAAAAAAAAAACACCCTTTACTATTTTTTCTCTCCAGGTTTTATTTTTTTTCGACAAAATTTTCAATAGTACAATATAAAAAAGATATAAATGTACAATAGGGCACTATTACGATTTCCTAGGCGCCAAGATTTAAAAATGAGTTTTGTTTGAAAAAACAAAAAATGAATTGGTCGAACAAAGATTCGATAACTAAACTAATCGATTTTTTAAAAACGTTTCCTTGCTACAAGATCTGTTCAACAAAACATCAATATCTTTGCTAATATCCAATGGATCTTTAATATTGACCTGATATTTTAGTAATATATTGAATTTTATAAGCGATTTTAAATTATATATACTTTTTATTACTGACAAAACCGTTGTTTTCTCAAAGATTTCCCGTATTAAGTTGCTAAAAATCTACTTTATTTTTAAAGCCTGATGATTAACCTTTGATACAAATAATATATATATATATATATATATATATATATAATACCAATATATACCTATATAAATAATATATAAATAAATACAAAAGTATTTCTTGAATAATTGAAATATTAGCCCAAATATATATATAAAAAATCCTCTCGCATGTGGTTTAGGAGACAAAATTCGTGAAAATTTTAAAAATTACCATTCGTTTCGTTTATAGAAGAGATCACATACCTACGTACGTCATAAAATTTTAAAAATGTTCGTTTCGAAATTTCGTGAACACAAGGTTATTGTTGTGCTTTTACAAGCTTGTGAAAACTAATACATGACACTATTTATCGCACAAATTCAAGTTTAGTGGTTCCACAAGAAATAAACCAATAAACTACCATAATATGAGGAAATATAGAGTATGAAAGCAGAACAATTAGGGTAAATATGCTTAAAATAACAGCACTCCAAATCATTTCATCTTGATTCATTGATTTCAAAAACCATAAAAAATCAATGTCTTATATAAATTAACAAATTGTACCTTTGAATGAGTTGAATCTTTATTTCGAACTGAACTTAAAACTAAACAGAAAAATACTAGAAGCTATCCGTACGTGATCGCTGCCCGAAAACGAAGCGATAAGCTGCTGTTGGCGGAAGAGCTGCAGACGCTACGTCAGCAGTTTGTCAAGCGCTAGCTTCAGTTATATCGTTGATTATTGTTGTTTGTGCTTTATTTGCATGAATGATTGTTGTTTCTGGTTTTAATTTTCATCGTAGGGGTTTGTTTGCGTTAACTCCTCCCCTCCTAAGTTAGGAACGTCCCCGGTCCTATTAATTGTTGCCTTGACGATAGTTTCTACCGCTTTCGCCGTTGCAGCATCCTGTTTTCTTTTTACTAGGAAAAAGATGAGGAGCAGCAAAACGCCAATGATTGCTATTGTTGCCAAGATGGATGATGTTGCAGTCAATCCCGTTTTAAATTCACTATTAAGGTCATTCATTAACCGAAGATTCTTAAGCGCATGGTGTCGCAGGTAGGGTAGGCCTATTACGTCATCGTGTCCCGTTATATTTATCTGGGTGGCCCAAGGGATCTCCGCAGCTCTTATGCGGAGTGCGTTTCTGTTCGTGAATATTGTTTCATTCACGCTAGCTTCGCCCGAGAAAATAAGTAGATAGGTGCCCTTTCGAAGTGTAGTCGTTTCGTTAGCAATCGTTACAGTTGCGGCTCGGTCGTTAATGACGACAAGACCATCATCGATCTCTTGGACCGGATCAAGCAGACCAAATGTTTTCCTGCATTGGGCAACAGAACGGGATATAAGCTGTTGCGCACAAGTTGTAGCGCGTGATTTTTCGCAGAATTGCATAGTTGTCCCCAAACAATTTGCTACTGGGTAAACGTCTTTTCCACAGAGTGCGACGGCATTGTCTCGTAAGGATAGCATCTGATTGTCGTGTGATACTGGAAAAATGGTTATCTTACTACAAATTAACTTAGGTCTAGGATACTTAACTAAAAAGTGAATTAAATTATTTTCATGGTAAACTTTAAACTTAGACACTAGTAACAAATCTGTTATGGTTAAATTGTTGAGAGACTCGCTTTTTAACAATGATTCTACTTCAATACTATCCAAAATAATTGGGTTTAATAATCCCAACTGTGCTAGTGCTATTGATAAAATTATGTTATCTAAATCAGAGATAATTGCTCTATTTCTAGCCAAAAGAATTTCGTAGAGGTGCTCGGTATCAATCCGATCTTTCTTTTCGACTTTGAGGATTTTATTTACCACATCGGTTAGTTCGTTAACCTGTTCATGCAGTTTTGAGTTTATTATTGCCTGTTGGTTATTGTTATCCTTAAGTTTATCTAGTTCTATTGTGACTTTCATGAAGTCGTCGAAGTCAGGCGTGCCTGCTATAACTTTAAGTGTGGTTCCTAAGAAGTTCAGGCTACGCTTGTGTCTTGGTGGACCAGTTATTGTTCGGAGAAGTTTATCTATCTGTGCCAGGTCAGCATTCATGAGTCTCTTCATGTGACTCTGAGGATACAGTTTGAGTGCAGAGTTGGTTTCGTCTAGTGTTTCTGCATATACTGATAGGTTGGTCGTATGCCTCAGGTAGCCGTAAGCGTCCCATATGACAATGTCGCCATCCTTAATTGGGACGTAGTCCGAATGCGAGTAATCTATTATTTTGCAATCCGTTAGGAGTATAGATGCGAACAGTCCAAATTTTAATAGTCTGAAAAAATGATGAGAATGGAATTTATCTTACTTAAACTTTTTTTTTATCTTTCTTAGCGAATATTATCTTTATGAACTAATTTCCCATTTATCCTAACCGTGGAACCCAGGTCCTCTTGTACAACTCCCTCGTTGTACAAAGGTGTAAGCTTATTTCCTAAACGCCGATTTGACTTAATGTGCACCCTTTCACCCACCAAAAAGGTTCTTGCTTTCCTCCCTTTATTGTGGTTCTTAAGGGTTATATCTTGGGCCTGCCTTATTTTATCGTGTGTTTCTTCAACTATTTCTGAGCACGAGTGGAAGACATCTAATGGCCTCTTTTCAGTCACAGAATGAATAGTTCTATTATACTCAATCGTGGCCATTAATATTAGGTCAGTAGTGTCATCAATTCCTTTCTCCAATTTCAGACACCTGGCTATTTCGCTCATGGTGCTATGGAACCTCTCTACCTGCCCATTCGATGTACTGTGCAAAGGGGGTGCATTAACAATTTCAATGTTGAAATTATCTCTAAGACAAGACCTAATGGTATTAGAATTTAGCGATTTTTCGTTATCGCAAAAAATAGTTTTCGTACCCGAAAACAAGTTCACTAATTGCAGAATGCATGGTTTTATATCAATAAGGGTGCGAGAGGGTATTGGTTGCACGACGGCAAACTTTGATAGCTTATCAATGCAGGTCAGAAAGTATGTTGCATTGGTTGAGAAGATATCAATATGGAGGATTTCCCCTGGAAATGTTGGCACAGGCGTTTTTTCGATTGGGTGTTTTACCGGGTGCCTTTCGTATTTGGCCCTTATACAAACTCTGCAATTCGATGCGACTTCTTTAGCCTTTTTCTCCATTCTTGGGAAAAAGTAATCATTCAGTATTTGCTTTACGTTTTCTTGGGCAGCGCGGTGAGCCCTATTATGTTCTTGGTTTATGATCTCTAATTGTTCATTGGGGTTAAATATGTCCGTAACAAATTTTGTAGTGTGACGGAAAGTTGTGGTGGGGAATATATTTACTAGCTGATGTTGGATCTGCGCCAGCAAAGGCAATTCACAGTGAATGCAGTTAACCACATCGGTTTTTACTACCTCTCCTAGCATTTTAAGCAAGGCCTCCTTATCGGGAAAAATAAGAAGATGACGAAGTTTGTTTCCAAAAATTACGAATGTCCTTTTGGATGGATGTTGACCCGCTTCCAAAATAATTTGGTTTTTATAGACATTAACTGGTTTTAAGACAGTTTCTATTGTGTAAGTTAGAGATTCCTCACTGTGAACAGTCGCAGCAACCGAATCAGTTTCGGATTCTAAGGCATTCATGAACTGGCGTGACAAGGCATCTGCAACCAGATTGTCCTTACCCGGTTTATAATGGAGCTTAGCATTATATCCTTCGATAAAGGCCTTCCACCTTTTTATTTTTGGATTTGGGTTGCGATCTGACACCGCAAAAGTCAGAGGCTGATGATCAGTGTAAATGTTTAAATCTTTCACACCGTACAAATAATGCGTCAGACTCTTTAGAGCCCAAACAATGGCCAAAAGCTCTCGCTCATTCGTAGCAAAATGTTCTTCTTTTTTGTCTAATGTCCTCGAAATCATTGTGATTGGTCTGCCTCCTTGAGACAGAACCGCACCCAACGCATGAGAAGAGGCATCAGTGGTGAGGTCGAAAGCCTTCTGGAAATCGGGATAGGCTAACATGACCTCCTCAGAAATCAGTATTTGCTTTAATTTATTAAAAGCCCCCACCTGATTTTGATCGAGTGAAATTTTAATCTTTTTTGACTGTGAAGCTGATACCTTACCAAATTCGCCTCTGAGGATGTTGGTTAATGGTTTGGCAATTTTAGCGTAGTCACGAATAAAACACCTATAGTATCCAGCCATACCTAAAAAGGATCGAATACCTCTTAAAGTTGTGGGTTGAGGAAAATTTTGGATTGCGGTAACCTTCTGCGGACATGTTCTTATTCCATTTTCAGATATTGCGAAACCAAGGTACTCAAGTTCCGTTTTAAAAAACTTTGATTTCTCTACGGAAACTCTCATATTTGCTTCCAATAAGCTTTTCAATATAGCTTCAATGTGTTTTAAATGTTCATCTGGATCATTCGAGAAAATTATAACGTCGTCAATATAAACAAAGCTGTACTTGCCTAAATGTTCTCTAAGAACATCATCAATGGCCCGCTGAAATATGCTGGGCGCGTTCTTTAGTCCGAAGGGAAGGCGGTTAAATTCATATTTACCATTGCAGACTGAGAATGCGGTTTTCTCGCGATCTCGCTCTGCAAGCTCAATTTGGTGAAAACCAGCCTTTAGATCTAAGGTTGTAAAGAGCTTTGATTTTCCCAGGTTTGATAGAATCATCCCAACATTTGGTATTGGGTATGAATCTTCAATTGTTTTATCATTTAGCTTGCGAAAATCTATCACAAGCCTTTTTTTCTTGATCCCATTTTCGTCAGTTCCCTTTTTATCGACAACCCATATAGGGTTGTTGTATGGCGACCGCGAAGGTCGTATTATATCATTTTCAAGGAGGTTTCTTATTTCCGATTTTACGAAATCGGCGACACCCAGTGGATATGGGTAAAATTTTGCGTAGGTTGGTTCATTATCCCTAGTGCGAATTGTAGCTACAACATTCGTGTTATAACTTAGTTTTTCGTTTGGGTCTGCAAAGACTGCTGAGACACGCTTTATCATGCTTGAAAATTTTTCTTTCATGCTCGCCGGGACTGACTCGGTCTGAAGCTGAAGATGGCTGACATCTTGACCTTTGAGGAAATGAATAACTTCTTTCCCAGAATTATATTCAATCAGGTTTTTTTTTAAGTTAATATTTGCATGGACCCTATTAAGTAGGTCAAGGCCCACAATGCCGTCAAAGATAGATAGGCTCGGTAAAATGAAAAATTCTGACACAACTCCTAATAGATGTACTTTACATTTTTTTGTGATAGTGGTAACTCCATGTATGGATTTTTCCTTGAAATTTTTGTCGACAGACCTGACTCCTTTTAGACCCGCTAGAGGACCGATGTAGCTTTTGGAGGCGCCCGTGTCGACAAGCAATTTTATCTCCTGCCCCGCTAGTGTTTTGGAGATCCAGGGCAGGAGGGAGCTACCCCTAAAAAATTTATCTCTTCTGTTTCGTGTTCTTCAACTGCTGATTCAGCTAACTCCTCATATGAAGACTCTGAGCCTGGTTCATGCTCGGGCTCAAATTTTCCCAAATGGTTTACCCTCTGAAACTTTGGACCAGTATGACGGTCCGAGGACGCCTGGCGTTTTTGAAACTGGTCATTTTGACGATTCATAAATTTTGGGTTTTGTCTCCAGCGGGACGAAGTCGGATCTATTTCCATTGGTTCTATACGCGACTGTACCTGTCGATTGAATTCTTGATGATTCCGGCCAACAAAATTGCCTTGACGGAAATTCTCATTGCTTCTCCCCTGTCTAAAATGCTCATTCCCGCTATTTGGTGTATATTGCCTAGAGAAATGGGGGTTCTTGTAGTTAGCAGTGGTTTCCCTGTTGTTATTGATTTGACTATCCAAGTTAACCCTGTTGTTGCTCCGCTGAATATTATTGGTTTTTCTTGCGGCATCGGCCGCCCTATTCGCAAAACTAGCAGCGAACACATAGCGCTCATGATTCGCGTCTACTTCCTGTGCCAGTGCTAGTGCAGATGGCAAATCATTTGGCTGTGACGCAAATAGTATATCACATAATGGCTTCTTAAGCCCAGAAATAAAAACTCTTAGGGCATCGGCCCTGTATTTTTCATTAATTGCATTCGCAATGTCTACCTCGTAAGACATTTTTGTCTTATTTGCAAGAGAAGATAACTTTTTCTCTACCTCGTCGTAAAACTCCAGTACGCTGGAAGAACCCTGTCTAAGAGTTGATAGTTCCTGCTCCACCAAGTAGATTGGTCGCTTATCAGAAAAAGTAAAGTCTAATCTAGCTATGATTGCTTCAAAATTTAATACCGTGTTGAAAGAGGAGAGGAGTGCGTCGGCAGCACCTCGAACTTTGTTTCTTATTATTGTAACCGCTTGATAGTGCTTAGAGCTACCATCGTATGTTTTAAATAACTCATAGGCATTATGAGCCGCTTCGCGCCACGATACGTAAGATTCAATCTGACCCGAAAATTCTGGTAACGTCTTCACAACGTCAAGGGACTCGTCACATGATATGCCCGGTATAATCCTGACCCTCTCGTACTTTGCTATAACTGGCACTGCGGAAGCACTAACAATCTGATCCTGTAACACTTTTAACTTTTTTTCAAATTCCTGCCTTTGCATCGAAAGAGCAGCAGACACCGAAGAGTTTATCACTTGCGAAAGCTGTGTTTCGTTCATTTCTATGCTATTTGTTTGCTGTTCTGATAAAGAAATATTCTCAAGACTGGCAATTAAGTCCGATACGTCTAAGAACGGATTGACTGAGCTATTCATAAACACCTGAACAATCTTATGTTTCACTTAAGCACAATTTCCTCTTAATTTATTAAGTTTTTTATTACGTTAATTAAAAATTTTGTAGCGGCAATTTTAAATTTTAAACAATCAACAATAACAAAGAAATTTTATCAACCAGTCAGCACAGTTGTTTAGATTTATTTGAAATTTAGCACAATAAGCTGCTCTAGCACAGTTTGTTATAAAATTAATATTTAAACGAGAAAGCGAGTGAATCAACTTACATTAGTTTCATTCTTAATAAGATGCGGTGCTACTGCAATTATAGTTGCAATTTATAGATGAATTTTATAGCTGAATTTTCCTGTAGTTGAATTTTTACAGTTGAATTTTTATAGTTGAATTTTATAGTTGAATTTTCCTGTAGTTGAATTTTTACAGTTGGATTCTTAAGGTTTGAATTGTTTCAATATTCTGTACTTTATTGCCCCACGTTGGGCGCCAATTAACAAATTGTACCTTTGAATGAGTTGAATCTTTATTTCGAACTGAACTTAAAACTAAACAGAAAAATACTAGAAGCTATCCGTACGTGATCGCTGCCCGAAAACGAAGCGATAAGCTGCTGTTGGCGGAAGAGCTGCAGACGCTACGTCAGCAGTTTGTCAAGCGCTAGCTTCAGTTATATCGTTGATTATTGTTGTTTGTGCTTTATTTGCATGAATGATTGTTGTTTCTGGTTTTAATTTTCATCGTAGGGGTTTGTTTGCGTTAACTTATATTATATATCAAATGAACGAAATCTTTTCAGGCTTTAATAGTTTAGTTTCTATACTTCATAGTAATAATGGTACTTTTTTAAAAAATTACGGTTTTGTAAGCAAATATTTTACTTTAACATACAAGCAGTTATAAAATGTGAAATACTATATCGTCATATGAAATCAAAAAAGCCGTAAGTTAACAAAAATTCAAAATCGACTTTATCATAGATTATGATGCACCGTATCAAAATACATGTTCCCGCAAAATTTTACACTCCTACAGCAAAAAACGGCGTTTTTATTAACAAAATTCTAAAAGCCCTGAGTGCACCTTTTATTTTATTTAATGTAATTTTTCGTATTATTTGCCCTTATTTAAACCAAGGAATGCTATGTGTTGCACTTGTGTACCATACGAAGCAAAAAACATAACTGAGGATCAATAAAACAGTCATAGGTCCGAAATTGATGAATTGATACTTATAAAGTATCGTATCATCAATATTGGTTATTACTTACTTAGGTGGCCGTAACAACCCGTGTTCGGGTTTCGGCCGACCTCAGCAGCTCTCGCCAGGCGTCTCTGCTTTGAGCGGCGCGCGCCTTCTCCTGTCGGATACACCAAGTGCGGTTAAGGCTTCCTCGGCCTGGTCCATCCATGGGAGACATGGTCTTCCTCGTCGGCGTTGACCAGCAAACCTCGCCTCGAGCACCTTTGTCGCTGGAGCTTCGTCGTCCATACGATGAACATGACCCAGCCAGCGTAGTCGCTACACAGTTTTACGCCAAACTACGTCAATGTCTTTGTAGAGCTCATACAGTTCGTTTTTCAATAGTCATCACCGACTCGAACAGAACCGAAGATTTTTCGAAGAACTTTTCTCTCGAACACCCCCAGTATTGGTTATACATTGAGAAAAATTATCTTAAAAAAAATCAATAACTCGAAAACAAATCGGCAAAACATCGATAACATCAACAAAAATTACTGTATAAAATAGAAAAAAGTATCTTTACAAACGTCGTCAAGGTAAAACCTTAAAAAAGATTTCTGTATGTGTGTTCAGAACATTTGCAACCATTCATAGTATGTTGAAAAGGAGTGCCATTATTGTTCAACAGGGATCTGGTCGTTTCACTTATAATCAAAAATTTAAAAAAACAGCCAAAAATATCTGCTACACAAATTAATACTGAAATTGCTGAATATAGCGGAGTTAATCTTAATGATTAACGTAGATTACTACATACGGTAAGTGAGCGAGATCCATTGAACTATGACTCTATGATATTTGCCAGAAGGAGTCCTCTATAAAAATAGCTTTTGATTTAGAGGTATTAATTTAAGTTCCCCTATCTTTATAACAAATATGAATTTATTCTAAATGGGAACTAGTCAAAGTGAGAGCCTGATTAGCAGTAGACTCATGAGCATATGCTAGCGAATCATCAGCGTATGAAATACCGGTAGAACCATTAAAACATGAGGAAATCCATGAATGAGTAGATTCTTGAGAAACACCTCTTTCAATTTTGCTAAAGTCTGAAGAGAGTATTTAAAAAACTACTAAAAATTTTTATAAAAGAAGGATCAAAACCAATCCTCATCAATTTATAAATAATATCTGAGAAACGGTGGCGGCCGTGGCATACGGATTGGGGTGTGTGGCTGGTATGCGATAGAGCCCAGGTTCGAATCGACAGTCAACTCTCTGCAGAGTAAAAACTGCCATGTAAAACTTCTTGAGAACAAAAGCCGTTCGAAGTCGGCATAAAGCTTGTAGGTCCAGTTCTCGATCATTTGTATTCAAACATTTCACAACACACACAACACAATTGATCATAATAAAATAGCCAATTCATTTTTTTTTTTTTTTATCTGAGAAATTGCTACTGCACATTTTCATTTAAGAAGATTTATAATAAAATCGTTTTAAATTTTATTACAGCATGAAATGTTGCATTCAGTTTTTTGAAACTATTAATAAATTTAGTTTCTTGAAATGAAATTCAAAACCGCAAATATATTGAACATTAACATCTATATCTATATATAAATATTATTATTACGAAAGCGCATTTTTTGTGATGACTATCAAATCTATATGCAATTGAAAAGGTCTTGCTCTGTAGATGTGCAATAAGGTCTTATTTTTTCTTAAATATTTGTGTAATTTAAAAAAAAAAGCTGAAACAATTTTCTATGAAACAAACCAAATTTTTTTAAGATGCCTAAAAGTATGTGTTAGATTTTTATTATAATGCTATGATAAGTTATAACTGTGCTACTTAACAATTCAACAGAAACATAGAAAGATTCTGAAAAGAAAGATTCATAGAAAAAATATTTCTTAGGGTGTGTGTCAAAAGGAAACTTTTCACTCGTGGTAGGAAAAAAAATAGCAAGTTGAATAAAATTTGTGTGTGTTGAAAAAAATTTGTCTTTTTTGGTGTGTCAAATGGACGATGAAATTTTGACAATTACAAATTTTGACGTTTAACATTTCGGTCGTGTTTTAGAGCATTTTTAATGGTAATATGCAAAAAAAACCATTTTTGATTTATATTTATAAGTCGCTCACAACGTTATTCGCGTCTACGCTTCATATGCTGCTAGCTTAGCTTATGCTATGCGGCTGCAGCAACCTATTAAAGGGTATCAATAAATTAAATTATGAATCAAGGGTAATTTGAGTGCCATGACCGATTGGATTGGAAGCGACATTTACGACGGCTTCAAAAGCAGCTTTGAACAATCACGTGGAAATTGCGGACCGGCGGAATCTTTACCTGCTGGCGACATTGCATTTGGCAGCGGAGCGGATGTATGCTGAAGCCGTGCATCATTGCAATAGCCTTTTCCCATTTGCATGCACCAGCAGTACCGCGATATCCACGTGAGTGTGCCATTATTCTTTGTTATCTTCCATTTGCAATATTTTCACAGCACTCGGATTGCCCTTGGTTGGCACTCGCTTAAAACAAAAGGAACAACACTTTTAAAGCACAATTTACTTTAAATATATTTAACTAGAAATAAATTTAACAACTTTAGCATCACGCGTTAAAAGCCACAATTTATCATCAACTTTACCGCACAGAACTAAACACATAAAAATGCAGCTTTCACAAAAACACACAGTTAAAAATTATATTAGTTTTTATTTATTCCGGTTTTATCTTTACGTTAAAAGAAAGATAGTTTAATTAAGAAATTCACAAATAAAAATAGCTAATCAAATCGAAATACAGCGCGGAAATGAATGTAATGTTTTTTTCTCTCACTTTTTAGATGTGTCAAAAATTCACTTTTCGATTGTATATATTCACTTATATTGATTGAATATATACAATTATATTCACCTCACAATTGCCAAAAATTGCTCTACCAACTGTCAAAATTTCATCATCAGAGTGAAAAGTTTCCGATTGACACACACTCTCAATATAAAAACAAAACTACCTAACACTTAAATTTTTTTATTTTGGCGTTTTAACGCTAGACAGGATTACTAGTAATTATTAAATCTTGAATAATTCTTTCAAGCATTTCACCAAAATTGAAAATTAAAGAAATAGGTCTAAAACTATTCACTACAAAACAGTCTAGTTTTTTTTTGAATAGTTATAATTTTAGGTATATTCCTAGAGTCTGAAAAATAACCATTTTTAATACAGTTATAGAAAAATATTGCAAAGGAATCAAAAGCAAAAGCAACTTTTCTTTATTCTTTCTAATTAGATTGAAAAATTCTTTTTAAGCTGCTGGAACGGGGTTTTAAATTTTTTGTTTTTGATATGTGCTTGATCGATAGGAAAATTTTTTTGATAGTTAATTTTTTTTTAAACCAAACTGATTAAATCAAAAAGTCATACAAAGTATATCAACAGTTAAAGTACAATAATTAAAGTATATATTAATTGTAAATAGTTAATTAATAAATAAATGACACTACATAACTGCTTAGTATAGATTTATTATTATAAATCTTAAATAATATCTAATATATATATATCTAATATCTTCTAATATATAAAATTATCGTGTCACAATGTTCGTTCCCATACTCCTCCGAAACGGCTTGACCGATTCTTATGAAATTTTGTATGCATATTCAGTAAGTCTGAGAATCGGCTACTATCTATTTTTCACCCTCCTATGCAAAACGAGCGTGGCTCTGCCCATACAAGCCAAATTTTTGATATCGAATAGCTATGGAAGTAAAAGCCACAGAACATTGAAACTCAGAATCGAGTTACCACTTGGTGATGTCTTTCTAAGAGAAGACTTGGAAGGGCATTAGACAAGGGGGTGTGGCTTCGCCCATATGAGCCAACTTTTTGATATCGAATAGCTACGGAAGTAAAAGACACAACATTGATACTCGGAATGGAGTTACCACTTGGTAATGCTTTTCTTATAGAAGACGTGGGCGGTCATTGGACAAGGGGGTATGGCTCCGCCCATATTAACCAAATTTTTGATATTAAATAGCTTTGGAAGTAAAAATCACAGAACATTGAAACTCAGAATGGAGTTATGACTTGGTGATACCTTTCTAATAGAAACTTGGACGGGGGTTACCATACAAGCCAAATTTTTGATATCGAATAGCTATGGAAGTAAAAATCACAGAACATTTATACTCAGAATGCAGTTACACACTTGGTGATGTCTTTTTAATAGAAGACTTGGCCGGGCATTAGACAAGGGTTTGTGGCTCCGCCCATATAAGCCAAATTTTTGATATCGAATAGCTTTAAAAGCAAAAACCACAGAACATTGAAGCTCAGTATAGAGTTACCACTTGGTAATGTTTTTCTGATAGAAAACCTGGACGGGCATTGGGCAAGGGGGCTTGGCTCCGCCTATACCAGCCAAATTTTTGATATTAAATAGCATTAGAAATAAAATTCACAGAACATTGAAACTGAGTATAGAGTTACCACTTGGTGATGTCTTTTAAATAGAAGACTTGGACGGGCATTAGACAAGGGGGTCTGGCTTCGCACTTATAAGCCAAATTTTTGATATCGCACAGCTTTGGAAGTAAAAATCACAGAACATTGAAACTCATAATGGAGTTTATTAATAATAAGTTAATTAATTAATAAAAATTAATAAAAAAAATTTCTATCTATATATACATATCTGATGATTTTGATCGTATAAGACTACAATTTGGTAATTTTGTTTAAATAGAAAGCTCACAAAAAATGGGAGTGGTTGCACTATAGTTACACCCACTTTTTTAGAAATCATTAAAATTTTACATGCTTTGATAGTAAAATACCACGCTTGCTATATAGGGTCTATTGACCCAAGTGGCAGTCACTGTAAATACAAATGTGGGCATTTAATAAATTACCATCAAACAAAGAGACACACACAACAATAATTCTCACTATACGCCAATTTTTTTCAGGGAACTAGCGCGGAGCTCAGCGAAGCGCGCCGGGTATAAGCTAGTATTGATATATATTTGATCGATATGAACACGTTACTCTGATCGATATTTTTTAAATCGTAACTGATTAAATCAAAAATTCATACAAAGTTTAATAACAAGCTAAGTTAAATAATTAAAGTACAAATCAAACAAAAATCATCCCATATTCATGCTCACATTTGGAAAGTGGAGTGGTTTGTTTGTAATATAAAAAATTTTGAAAATGAAAAAGAGTTCCATTAGAGTTTTTACAATTACTTCTATATTAGACCAAGTAACTACCACTAACTAAACCTTAATTCGAATCTGTAGTTTCAATATGACAGTGCATATTTCAACACTTATGACCAGTTTTGTTTTTCATTTTAATCGTAAGGAATTTGGGTTAATAAATACTTTTTAATTAAAAAAAATGTAAGTACAAATTGTTAAAACTAACATGTACTTTGTACAGTGTAGTTGAGCGCATGCGCTTTATGTAAACATTGACATAAACAAATTAAAAAAAAGCAATTGTTATCTCGTAGTGTTTGCATTTTGGTAACAGTCTAGCACGGCTTTTTCTTGTCTTTTTTTTAATAGTCTGATACTGTAATAATACTTTGAAAAACACTGTTACTAGCTATGCCTAATATATTGACCTGTGATTTTGAAGTATTTGGTGTTGTGCAAGGTACAATAAATATATTTAGTAAATACTATAGAACATAGTATATTGTAAATACTATATTATGAACACCCTTCTATTACAGGCGTCTGCTTCCGCATGGTAAGCGCACTCGTCCTTTAATTTTGCGGCTAATTCTATTTATAAATACAAATATATGCGCTCATCTCATCATCAACAGTATACAGAGAAGCAAGCAAAATCACTGGGGGTTCGAGGTTGGTGTATGAACACATCGTCAGATACAGTAAAAGGGCATATAGAGGCAACACCAGATTCATTTAAGGAAATGTCTGAAGGTTAAAAATGTTTGTTTGATAAAAGTTTAATTTTATTTCTTTTAGGAAAACATGGCTGGAAAAAACTGGAAGTCCTACTAGCCGAATTGATAAGACTATTTTCAGTGAAACCAAAGAGGTAAATGATTTCTCAATTGGAGATTTTTCAATAAGACATTAAAATATTGTAATACATGATGTAAGTCATCAAACTAAGTTGAGTAAAGCAATAATTATACAAATAACAATTTTATTTATGCCCACAAAATTTTATAAATATGTTATCGAAAATAAAATAAAAAATGTTTTATTGCCGTTAACATAGAAAAAAATCTTTACGGAAAAATATTACTTAATTCTAGTCGATTTTTCTTATGCCAACTATATAAATTTCGACGATTGTTCTAAAATGGATCAGTGATGAAGATAAATAGTCCGCCTAAGGGTACGCCTAAGGGGATAAATTCGATATTAAACTTTTATACAGACATTTGTTTTATTTCGTAAGGAAATAAAATATTATTTATTAAACTAAACTATTGAAAATGGAGCAAAAATACATGGTGATAATAGTAGACTATATTGCTATATTAATAGTAGTGTTATATTGCGGTATGTAGACCGATGTGACCAATTATAAAAGGTCAAGGAAAAAAAAACAGAAATTTTGCCCTCAAATGCGACTGAATGTGCAAAAAGAAGACATGTAAAGAAAATATTCAACATAATCATAAAATTGATTATGAAATAATCATAATTGAGAAATCATAAAAGTCTGATATCTTCTACAAAAGACTTCAAGATTGGCTTGGAAAGTTTTCGAAAAACAGGTTAGTAGATTTATACAACGTATCAGAAAATTTAAAAATGTATTGGATAATATTTTTATAAATAAATGCAAACATAACGAAGATTTACTACCAATTTAAGTCAAATGATTCAAAAGCATGGTTCTAGTATAAAAACAAGGTAGTGGTGATAACTCAATATTTTCTCACGAGAACTGATCATAAGTTATTTAGCTTAATTTTTAAAGTGAAGCTTTTAACGCCTCGTTCTGTGATTTGCTTGAGTGAATTCTCAAAAACAACACTTTCATTTTTCGACAGCGTTTTTCTTAGAAATTGATGTTTCTTTGTCCCTTGCGTCTATTATAAAAAGAAAATGTATTTTCAATATATTCAAAATATTTCTTCGATCTTCTGCTGGGGATTTGAACTCGCATCGTTGTGATTAGGAGATCAATGCACTATGCACTGATCCCAAAGTCTCTGTTAAGCACAGTTGTTGCATAGAGTATAATTTATTATCTAGAGATTGCATCAACTCTGCTAAATCTCTGGCATGTGTTAACAGAGGTTAACAGAGTTTTTTTTCTTCATGTTTTTAAGTGAAATAACTCTGTTAACACATGCCAGAGATTTAGCAGAGTTGATGCAATCTCTCGATAATAATTTACACTCTATGGTTGTTGATGTATTGTAGTAATAGAAGTATGTATTACAAGTATGTATTACTAAAGCTATGTTGCAGTAGATCACAATAATCTCTTAATACATAGAGGATTGTGTATTGGCACATAAAATGTTCCACTTGCTACTACTTGCTACAAGATGTCACCAGTATCGGTCCTTAAATAAAGTACAACTGAGGTATGTTGCAGCAGATTGAAAAATCTAAATATTAAAAAGGATTGCGTATTAGCTTTTCTACATATCCAGCATATTTAGCAGCTATTCAAATATAACAAAAAAATGTTGCTTCTACTTGCTACATAGATACAAGATGTCATCAGTATCGGCAAAAATTAACAATTGCCCACAATTGCGTTGAAATAACAATGAATATAGCACGGAATAAAATAAATAAAATATTAATGAAATATAATTAAATTTTCTGTTGTGAATATTAACGTGTGTTTCTTAATTTACTTTATGTTATTTAACATTTTTTAATTTTAAAGCTATTTTATTAAAAAATCCATGAAACTTTAAAAAAACTTTGCTTCTCGCGTGTGTCCAACAACGCACCTGTGTTTTTTTACTTTCTAAAATCTCTTTTTTAAACTTTTGTAATTTTGACAAGCTATGATTGCCTAAAGAGCTGTCACAGGTTGCGTTTTTTTCATGATTTTGAAGTTTCTCAAAGAACAGGTCAACTTTTTTGAGTTCAGGTTAAAATGTAAAATATTCTATACTCTTAGGGCCGCTTTCTCAATGTACGGTTAGTGTAGCTCTTAACCAGGAGATTGCTAACCATACAATAGCTAAAAAAATAGTTTTGCTTTCACCAAGTGCTGGTTAAGCATCCGCCGGCTACATCACTAATTGTGAATTTTTCAATTGTGAATACGTAAAAACTGCATAGCAGCTGTCATTTGGTTATTTTTTTTGTGATATTGTTTTTTTTACTTTGTGTTTGTCGTTATTATTTGAAATAAAAACACACATCAGACTGTCTTAATTTAGCTTAAAGGAAGAAAGTATTCGTCTTTTTTTGGGCGGAGGAGCACGTAGGGAAGTTCTTCTGATTAGCTGCTAACCAGAGCCACAACTTGCCATTAACTTAACTGACAGGTAAGTCTTAACCGGATATTTAGAAAGAACTTTTTTACTAACCGCTGTTAGTGTTGTTACTCTAAGCATCAGAAAAGATGTCAAAGTTTAGAGTTGTTAGAGTTTAGAGTCAAAGTTTAATCCTTAACTGGAACACTTGGGCTGTGGGACCATGCTAAAAAAAGAAAAGAATATATTTCTCTCATTATGTCATCATTCATTCATTAACGCTTAGTACATATCAAGCCCTTAGGTGTGTGCATGCTTTCGCATTGACCAGTCGTGTTGTTATATAAGGCGTTCTTTGAAAAAAAAAAACATAAGCTTGTAACTACATATTTTGAGGTATACCAGTTAAGGGTTAAAGCACTCAACAGTTGTATTCATGTAGCATAGAATTTTATCGCTCGATTAAATGTCGTCCCCTACCTGTAGCACGATTCCCAAAAAGTTAACGATAATAATAGTTGTCGTTATCGGCCATTGAGCATGCACAGTTTCATAGTAAATGACAGTTTTCGATAGTAAACTACAGCGACAATCGTCGTTAAGGCGTTTGGGAATCCCGCAACAGATCAGTTTAAGTAAGCGCTTGCATAATTGTACCATTTAGCAAATTTTTACACAACTGTTGCCAACTGTTGACTTCGCTGAATGTGGCCAATTTCTTTTTGACATAAGTGTCTTCCCCTCGTAATTTTTTCTTACTGTGAATGAATACAATTTACTTTGACAGATAGAACCCATTTAAATCTCACAAGTTTCGTAGAGTTTATGTGGATTAAACGAAACTCAACTCAACTCGCGTTTTCGTAACGAGTTAACCCCGAGTAAACACCGAGTAAACTCGCCATGGAAACTCAGTAATGTTATCAGTCTGCTGTTTCGATCGTTCATACGATCCAACATTTTAACTTCTATGGTGCCGTATGACAAGGTTTAACAGCATGCTGTATCGTCTGAACAACTTATTCAGTGACTTGCTTGTCAATTAATGGCATGACACTATTTATATAGTGAGCACTTACCTTAATTAATTCAAATGTCAAATCAAGGAATTGTCAAACACGGCGAATTAATTTTGTGCAGCCAACTAATCAAAAACTACACTCAAAGAAAATTGACAGCAAACATTTACTTCAAAGCACAATCGTGAGTAGATACTACTGCAAAATATTTTCCCAAACGAAAATTCAATTGATTGGAAATAAATACACAATAGTGACAAAAAACACGCCTTGTTAAAAAAAGACAAGCAGGAATCCAACAAGGAATGGAAATAATAGAAACCCACATGAAAAATGCTAGATGCCATGCAGAAAATTCACACTTTTTGCTTTCACTTATTGGAATCTAGACTCGAGCAGAAAATGGGGAACTGTCAGTCAACAGCACGGCGAAGCACCAACAGCAGCAATAAATAACAAAACAACAACAATAAACCTGCTTATAAACCAACTCGAATACAGCACAAAACACAGTGGCAGAAATATTAAAAGAATCGAAAACAAAGAACGTCCAAGAAGACCAAGAGCAGCTACGATAACGAACAACTGGATGTGGTGGATCAAGAAAAACATTTGCGACGAAATACAAAGAATGAAATACATACCTCTTGCAAGCTGAACAAAAAGTGAAAAAATAATTATTTTGACAAACGTGAAAATTTTAAAATTGTGCTATATTTTAGTGGCCTAAGTTAAAAAAAAAATTAACGGTAGTGTAAAGAAATTTCAAGTAAAATTAAATAAAAGTAAATCCAACGACTGTAAAACTAAACACAAAATAGTAAGGAACAGAGAAGAACGAAAACATAATCAAATCAATTTTAATGCTGCGGAAAGTGATTAATATATCATACACAAATGCTCGGTTGGTTCAACACAAACAACAACAACATCGTCGATAAGTGAAGTGACTGAAAATATAAATAAAACAATATAACAACAAATGCCCGCATCGCAAATTGGAACACATTGAACCCGAGCAACTTATTTATTTTTCCAATTTGATTTGATTAAATTAAAAAAGGGAAACAAAGAACGGGGCTGCTCATACAAGGTAAACTTTTTCGGAGGCTGCAATGAACTGTTGTTTTGGACAAATCAGCTGTGTTTAACATAATCTATTGTTTCAACAGCCTTGAGAAGCAGATCAAAGGCAGCAGAGCAGTTGATTTTTGCCAACTTCAGTTCCTCGGACTGCAGGCCAAGTTGACCAAACCGGCCGAAGCCATTTATATCGTACCCATCTGTAGCCAAGACGCTGATGTCGTATCCTATTCCAAAAACGGAACGCTCTAATCTAGGGGTATGCGTAAGCAACTAATGTTTGGTATTTCTTTTGAAAGCTAAATCTTAACGCATAACTCGTTTCTAATTTGATTTTGAGCTGAAATTCAGCTTAAGATCGCCTTGAAAGAAACCTAACCAAACTTTTATTCGCGGAGTTCCCTTCAAGTCGCATCGTATGCTTTAAGATAAATCGTTTTATTAACTGTTCGTCACCTAGCTCTACTTTAAACAAATGATGGACACACCACTAACGCAACAACGCACTCGCCTGCAGTCACCAACTCGCTCCAGCACCGCCACCACCACCACAACACCTGCTGTCATTGCTCCGCAAACATCGTCTATGTCCGCGTCTGTGCTGACGCATTCACATGCAATCAATCAACAATCACATTGCTCATCGTCTCCACCAGAACGCACAAACTCCACCTCATCATTTGTTAATTTGCTCGACGGGTTTGCCTCGCGTGTGGCGGGTGATCGCAGTCAAAGCGCTGCCAGCACACCAAGCTCCACAAATTCTTCCAGTGGTGGCACCGGTATTGTCGCTAGTGGTGGCTCTATAGCTAGCCTCACCAGCATCGGATCACTTGGCACCACAGCGAATGCATTCTACTCATCAATTGGCTTGGCGTTTAACTCACTCACATCGCCTATAACGGCCGCAGCTGCTGCGGCCACGGCCACCACTGCGGAAGCTGCAGCTGTAGTTGTTGCTGCAGCCTCTGCCATCTCAAATCATCTAAGTTCGCCCACCAGCGGCACGCCACCTAACCTCGACGATTTGGATGACGATGACGACGATGACGAGGATTGCGACGATGATGATGACGATGATGCGCATGTGCCCGCACCAACGCCGCGCAAGTCCTGGTCTGAAATAAAAGCAACGGTCAATGATCTGCGCAAACAGCTTTCTAATCTGTCCAGCATGGTGCCTACAAATATTCAGTTTCGCACGCTCTCCGATGGCCGCGTGCGTTGCTACTTTTTGAGCACACCACCCAATGCTTGGGAAACAACGCTGCTTTATGCCGATGTTAGTCAGATATCATTAGAGGAAGTTGCAGTCAGCGTTGGAGGTAGCAATCAAGCGTCTAGTGAGTGTGGAGGGGGCATGACTTCACCGCCATCATCGCAGGCATCTTCGCCGACATTAAGCAGTTCAGGTTTTGCGCAAGCAAACTTCAACAAAAGGTTCTCTACAATAATCTCGCTGCTGCAGTTTTTTTAACCTTCACACACACTCTTTTTCCACAGACTTCAGTGGAACATAGTATTACAGCAGCCTATCTCTAGCGTTGCAGCAGCTGCTGCTGCTGCTGGTAGTGGTGTTAATGCTTGGTCACGTGAATTTCAATTACTGCAGGAGCGCAAACGTCTCTCCACTTGGGGTATCACCTCGTATGAGTTGCACAAGCCTAGCGGCAAGATTGTGTTTCCATGCTTTAGCGATCTGTATCAATGTCTGGACACGGGCTATAATGTACGTCACACAATACACTTTATTAACTTTCACTTTTTAAGGCTTTCAAGTTAGAGCAGACAAGCGACGACGACAACGCTCTTTAGATTACGTTTTGTCTACATTTTTCAACGTTCACCTTTTAAGTTCATTGAGCCAAACATGTGCCAAACGATTAACCAAATCGTATTCAGTACGAGTATTTAGCAAATTCATTTGAATATTTTCTATTAATGTTGAAATATTAATTTGTACGCACTTTGTGTGCTACAAAAAAAAAAAGGCTTTATATTCTCGTATCTGCTAAACATGTACCTGCCTAAGTCTTTAGAACAAAGCAAAAATTCATAATCAAAGCCATAAATGACGAAGAATATTAGTTTTAAACATTAAATTAGCTTGTAGGTTGTAGGCTCGAACGTACTTTTTATTTTAACAAAAACCATTTTAATCTTATACCATTATAATCTAAAAAGCCAGTAAAAAATACAAAATAATATTTAATAACTTTTTTATTTGTAATCAACTTCAAGTTAAAAAAAAACTTATTTTGTTGTTATTGCTTTTACAGACTAGTCCACTCTTTCCCGCACAATTACGCACTTGCCCCCAGTGGGCGGCACTCGACCCACAAATCTGTCCACAAAACTCCGATCTTATCGCATACAGCAGTGGCTGTGATATCTGGGTATTGCACACTTTAAGTGGACACGAAGAGCGTTTAACATTTGCACACGATGGACGTCGTTCGTTTGCTGACGATCCACTGAGTGCTGGTGTGCCATCATATGTCATGCAAGAGGAATTTAGTCGTTATCAAGGCTACTGGTGGCAACCGGTATCGGAAGGTTTGTTTTATTTCCAACTTTCATGCAAAGGCTGTCATATTTCGTTCTCTCTCTCTACCCATAGATGGTATCTATCGCATTGTCTTTGAGGAGGTGGATGAGTCAGATGTTTGCCTCTATACATTTCCCTCGTCACAGGCTGTGCCTGGTGAAATGGAAGAGTATCGTTTTCCTCGTGCAGGCACCTCAAATGCCAAGTCGAAATTAAAACTGGTTCAATTTATATTGAATGAGTCATTGCAAATAAGCGATGTTTGTATCAAGGATTTGCCATATTCGTTGTCGGTGGTGCTGCCATGGTTGGAATATATTGTGCGTGTCGGTTGGACACCAGATGCAAACTAGTAAGTATTTTTTGCAAAATATTTTCTAGATTTTTATTACTTATACGCGTTTCTTTAATAGTGTTTGGATGCAGGGTATGAATCGTAAGCAGCAGCGTCTTGATGTGGTACTTATACCTATTGATAACTTCTGTGAAGCCTACAGTAGTTCTGCTTCATCACCATCTGCCGGTTCAGCAGATCATAGTTGGAAAAGTCCATATTGCAGAGCCATAGCACCATTACAGGTAGGCCAATACTTTTTGAAAAGTAGTAGCATTTCGTTGTTAATATTTTTCAATTACGGTTTTGTGATCCGTGTATAAGAGGGTTTATGAATGAAATAGTAGAGCAGAAGAGAATTAAATAAACAAATAAAAATAAAATTTTTGTAGCTAAAGGTATTCAAATATCACTCTTTTGGGATTTATGGGTATTAATTTAACCTTTTCGACCCCAACGTTGCCCGAGGACAATTTCGTTTGTTTGTCGGCATACGATCAGCGTTCTTTTTGTTTCTTATTGCTAAACCGTAATGATAACGGTAATTATATATGTCTTCATGAAGTGTGATCAAATAAGAACTCATTTATGAATCATTTAGCGAAGTTATTTTCAAAAGACTGCTGCTGTGTCGTTGAAAATACCACCTTGTTCAAAAAGAAATGTTCATTCACACTCTGAACCTGATTTAACTGTCCGATTCGAAAATTTTTTTTAGTAGGTTGCCACATGTGTCTGACAAGGCTGCCAAATATCAGCGTGTCGTTGACATTTGGTAAAGTGACAGTGTTTTGTTTACAACAACTTTTTTCGTGTCTTCGATTTTTACGATGGAAGAAAAAATTGAGCAACGAGTTTGTATCAAATTTTGTGTGAAAAATGGTTTCAACTGCGCCGATACGCGTAAAATGTTGGTGAAATGTTATGGTGACTATGCTCTATCGTATCAGAAGGCAAACAAGTGGTTTAACCGATTTGTGAGTGGCCAAGACGAAGTAGAAGACGACCCTCGTACCGGGCGGCTATTGTGTTGGACTACCGAAGAAAACGTGAAAAAATCAAAGAAATGTTGATCAAAAATCGCAAATTGACGATTAGAGAGATAGCAGAGGACGTCGGCATTTCAATTGGATCCGTTCAGAACATTTTGAAGAATGAATTGGGTTTGAGACATGTCGCTGCGAAGTTGGTACCAAAAGAGCTCATCTTATTCGTGGCTCTTTGACCAAAAACAACACGATAACCATCCAGCAGCCGAAAATTTACCTGACCTGGCTCCGTGCGATTTTTTCTTGTTCGATCGAGTCAAAAAACCGCTCCGAGGAACGCGTTTCATCAGCAAAGAAGAGGTCATGGAAAAATCGGTGAACGCTCTGAAGACCATACATACAAAACACTCTCACTTTACCAAATGTCAACGAGGGACACTGATATTTGGCAGCCTTGTCATAGACACATGTGACAACCTACTAAAAAAATTTTTTCGAATCGGACAGTTGAGTCTGGTTCACAGTGTGAATGAACCTTTCTTTTTGAACAAGGTGGTATACTTGTTAATGTATGCAGACGTAGTTATTAATATGTGATTTTTTTTAATAATTGAAGACATGAATGGATGAAGGTCATTGCAATTATCTAGTTTTGAGAAAATCGAGTTCAAAGTTTCACATTTGTACTGAAATCTATATGAAATCAATCTTTGTCAAGCAGTTTATTTCTAAAATAGCCACAAACATGATTAGTTTAAGTTTTAAAATTGTTTATATGCACATAAGACCTTCATCCATGCATAGAACACCAAAAATCCGAAAATGCGACATATCACCGTCATCCATTCATGTCTTCAATTATAATAAAAATAATAAATGCAAAGGTTAAATTAAATATGTTTTAAAGTTACATTTTTAAAAGTTAAGTTTTTAAAAAATTTTCATAGCAAAAGTAAGTGCCCATAGGAATGGGTGTGGCATATTGAAATTTTGCCAATACACTTGTTGAACAAATACAACATGTTTAAAAGTAAAAAAATGTTCGTGGTACATTAAAATATTCTGTACACATAGTTTTTATTTTTTTTTTAATATATTATATATTGGGTTGGCAACTTAGTAATTGCGGATTTCACTCATAGATAGCTTTAGTTGAATTTTTAGGTTTGCTGACGTTGGTATTGATAGTTGGTACTTCAACTGTCAATCATTGTTTGGCGTCTGTTGAAAAATGGAGAATCAAAACGAACATTTTCGCCATATTTTGCTTTTTTATGTCCGGAAAGGAAAAAACGCATCGCAAGCTCACAAAAAATTATTTGCTGTTTATGGTGACGAAGCTTTAAAAGAACTGCAGTGTCAAAATTGGTTTGCCAAATTTCGTTCTGGTGATTTTTCACTCAAAGATGAAAAACGTTTTGGTCGTCCAGTTGAAGTTGATGACGAACAAATCAAAGCAATAATCGATTCGGATCGTCACAGTACAACACGTGAGATAGCAGAGAAGCTTCATGTATCACATATACATGCTTTGAAAATCGCTTAAAAACTACTTTGCTATGCACGAAAACTCGATATATGGGTTCCTCATGAACTGAACGAAAATCATTAAACACAACGCATTAACATCTGCGATTTGTTAAAGAAACGTAATGAAAATGATCCATTTTTAAAACGATTGATAACTGGTGATGAAAAATGGATTGTTTACAACAATGTCAATCGGAAAAGATCGTGGAGCAAGCCAGGTGAACCAGCTCAAACAACATCAAAAGCTGATATTCATCAAAAGAAAGTTATGTTATCAGTTTGGTGGGATTATAAAGGAATTGTCTACTTTGAACTTTTACCACCCAACCGAACGATCAATTCAGATGTCTACATTGAACAACTAACAAAATTGAACAATGCAGTTGAAGAAAAGCGGCCCGAATTGACAAATCGAAAAGGTGTTGTATTTCATCATGACAATGCAAGGCCACACACATCTTTGGTCACTCGGCAAAAATTATTGGAGCTTGGTTGGGATGTTTTGCCACATCCACCATATACAGTGAAAGCTCCTATAAGCGGACACCGATGGTAACCTACTTTCTGTCCGCATATGAGAGATGTCCGCTTGTGGGAATGTCGTGGCCACAACCAAAAATTGTTCGTTCCCAAGAATGTGTCCGCTTATAGGAAATATCCGCTTATTAGAGCGTCCGTTTATGGGAGCTTTCACTGTAGTCCTGACCTTGCACCATCTGATTACTTTTTTTTCGATCTTTGCAAAACTCCTTGAATGGTAAAAATTTCAATAATAATGATGATGTCAAATCGTACCTGTTTCAGTTTCTTGCTGATAAAAACCAGAAGTTTTATGAACGTGGAATTATGATGCTGCCTGAAAGATGGCAGAATAAAGTTTTTTCGTTCCATGAAAAAATTGTCTTTTATTTTCTAAAAAAAATCCGCAATTACTTAGTTGCCAACCTGATATCATCAGGTAGTGTGTTGAATTGAGACTTTTCAGTTGTTTTGTTGTTCTGACTTTTGGAACTACTAAGTTGTGTTTTTGTCGCGTATTATGTATGCATTTCTTGTTGTAAGCATCAGTTTTGATTTGAGATTTGATTTGAGTTCTTGACTTTGTAAATATACATTACATTTACATTTTTCTGCATAAATCAGCTGGCTTATGTCCATCTGTCTAGTATTTTTGTATACATATTTTGTTGAAATTGTTTGACAAACAATAATACACAAACTGCTAATTTTAAGAAATTTTATAAAGAAAGCTTTATACTACAATTTGGACCTGCTATAACTTTTTTATTTCAAGGCCTAATTAAAGTACTTTCTGGGCTTTTATGAGATGTGAACCAATTTTTAAAGAGTTTAATTTTATGATAAAAAAAAATTGAGTTCAGGGGAGGGTAAAGCGAGGTAACAGGAAACATTTGTTTAGGAAAAAAACAAATGTTTTTTTTTTCAAAAACATAGATGGCGCTGGCTACAACGATTGCTGTAAAAGAGCTTTTTCGCACTGCGGCCATTCTGCTGGCTCCTAGGTTGACCCGAAAAAAAATTTTAAATTTTAAAACGTAATGAAAATATCTCCACCTGAATGAGACAGAATTTTAAAAAAAGTCTTTTTTAAAAATTTATACATACGTGCTTGGGAAAAAATTGGATTTTTATGCCCAAACGCGTACTGCGTAAGGGGTATATTAAATTTGTCAATCCGTTTGTAACGCCAAGAAGGAGGCGGGGCAGGTATATAAAAATATATGTATTTCTGATCAGCATCACCTCCTGAATCGATTTCCGTGTGTCCGTCTGTCGACACGATTACAGCCGTAATTTTATAGCTATCGCGATGAAATTCAAAATATAAGTTTATTTTTAAAAGAGGAAGATCAAGTTTGAAAATGGGCCCAATCGGCTGAAAACCACGCCTACCTCCCATACAAAGTGACTTTATTTTACCCGTAAAATGTCTTTAAAATCCACAAAAATTAAAGAAATGCCTTGAAATTTGACACGTAAGCTTTGATCTTAAATTTTAATTCTGGCTATGAAATTTGGAAAAATCGGATGAAAAGCACGCCTACCTTCCATGCAAAGTGTCTTTATTTTAAACGTAAAATCTTTTAAAAATCCACAAAAATTAAAGAAATGTCTTGAAATTTTGCACGTTAGCTTTGATATATAATATGACCCATCTCTATGATATTTGACAAAATCGGATCAAAACCACGCCTACCTCCCATGCAAAGTGACGTCATCAAAATAGGAAAACTTTCGTTAATATATAAAACTGAATGTCATCGTGTATGTCGTGGCTATAGACTCCGAATACAACACAATATGGCCGCGGGGGTAATTTTAGCTTCGGTACTTCGGTTTACTTTACTTTAGTTTAGTTTAGTTTACTTTAGTTTACGTATTTTTTGTTTTTAATTTTGAATATTATTATTATTTAAGAGACAAAAAACCCCAAGTGACGTGATCGTTGGCGCGTTTTACAAAATACGGCCATAAGTTTTTTATGGTTTCTTCGAAAATTTTAAAACCGACTATGTTTTTTATATTGATTTAAAACATTCACTTTTTATTATTTAATGTGTGTATATGAATAAATAAATTGTCTTATAAATTAAAACTAAAAAAATTCACCTTTTTCTATCGTTCCAGGTCATTTTTACACAAAATTCCGAAACGTGGATAAATGTGCACGACTTGCTTTATTTTTTGGAAATCACCGCAACGACTGTGACTTTCCTCTGGGCATCGGAGGAATCCGGTTTTCGTCATTTATATTTAGTCACATCTAGCTTAAGCGCCAACACAGCGACGTTGACCCACTTAAATGGATGCAAAGATGCAGCGACAGCAGCTGTAGCAACAAATCGCATTGTTACGGCAACATACAATATGGATGCGAATACGGATTTTTTCGATGGTGTGACCTTGCAGCCGCGTATTATTAATAAGGTAAAGTTATAATAACTAGTTGCTACCCTGCTTCAATACTCAATGCTTACAGGTTGCCTTGACATCCGGCGAGTGGGAAGTGCTAGGTCGCAATTTATGGGTCGATAAACAGCAGCAATTAGTTTATTTCTTAGGTTTAAGAGACACGCCTTTGGAGAAGCATCTTTACGTTGTGAGTTTGCAAAGGCCGGAACATATACGCTTGCTCACCGAACCAGGTTACTCTTACTCGGTAGAATTCGATGAGGTGTGCTAATGATGTGGATATTTTTTCCATAGTTTTTCTTAACTTTTTTATTTCACTCCACAGCACTGTCAATTAATGCTGCAGGTTTACTGCAACATACAGCGTCTGCCCTCGTGCAAAGTGGTGCGTGTTGCACAGACCTGCCAAAATGGCGGTGTCAATGGCATACAAATGTCGCTTATGGGCTACTTGCACGAAGGTGGTAAGCCAGAGCCACAATATTGCCCACAAATATTTCGTCCCCAGTTGCCATCGGGTGAGATTGTTTACGCCATGGTATTTAAGCCGCACAATTTTCAGCTGGGCGTTAAGTATCCCACAGTGTTAAATGTCTACGGTGGTCCAGAAGTGCAAACAGTCAATAATACTTTCAAGGTAGTTATGACAGCTATTATATAAAATTGTTCAAGATTTTATGTTATATTATAACTGTAATAATTTTTCAATTATTGATTTAAAGTTATATTTTCGAGCTCAAGGTCTGTTTTGTTTTCTGAAGAAAACAACCAACACAAAAACAAAGGGTATTGTTGTTTCTTCAGAAAACAACACACACCTTGAGCTCGAACATTTAACTCTTAATTAATAACTGAAAACTTATTAGAGTTTAATAAAAAAGAGGTCAAATAAATTTACAAATAAAATTGTAAAAGATTTTAAAATATGAGTTTATTTTTAGGGTAAACATCAGCTACGCATGCATATGTTAGCCGCCCAAGGATACTGTGTCATATGCATTGATTCGCGTGGCTCACGCCATCGTGGTCTGAAGTTCGAGAGTCACATACGCTGTCGTATGGGTCAGGTAGAGTTGACTGATCAAGTTGATGCTTTGCGCATATTGGCCGATCAACTAGGCTATATTGACATGCATCGTGTGGCCATACATGGTTGGTCCTATGGTATGTTTTTGTTGTGTTTAAGTTGATATAGAAGAATTTTTGTGCCCGATTGTGCCGCATTGGAAAAAAAAAGAATTGAAAAAAAAATCTAATGATATAATTTTTACGAGGTAGCGCTTTTATAACTCTTACTCTCAAATATAACTGAAAAAAATACCCATTCTCCTTTTCACATTTAAGAGATGTTATATTTTATTGAAACAGGTCTCTGCAAACATTTGGAAGACGACTGGAAGAGAAGCTGGGACTTGCAATTCGCCTAAGGGTTCTTTAGAATATGGATCGCTTTTCGATCGTCCAAGCGATGAATGCGCGATTCAAATATAATTTTCATAATCTTCCTTCGCTCATTCCGGTGATCGTTGAAAGACGGAATATGGTTGGAATATGAGGCAGGCTTTGAAAAACCATTAAAGTGAAGCAAAACTTTTGAAACTTGTGGAAAAAATGTTAATAAATGTTTTTTTATCGTTCAGAAGCAACGACGTGTTAAATCGAAGTTAAAAAAAATTTAAAATTAGTGAAAAATTTTCTCTTTCTGAATCGCTTAGGATCCTTTTTGACGATTCATTTGTGACTCTTACGAGAGAATCGCTTAAGGCCCCCTTTGGTGATTTGTTCGCGAATCTTCCCAACGAATTGCTTACGAACCCTTCAGATGATTCGTTTCCGAATCTTTCAGGCGAATCGCTTTTATGACCTCAGTTGCTTACAGTCAGTGATACCCAGATGACTCAAATGAGCTCGCCGGCGATTGTCTCAACTAACAAGCGATTCTCTGGCGATTCTGAGGCGATAGAAAATGTTTGCAGAAGTATGGAAAAAGGCCAATTTAATACTCCAGCCATGTTTAATAAACATTTTTTAAATTTAGGCTCATTAAATTTAATCATTATTAGTAAATGAAACATTTCATATATTAAACTCACCCTAATATTCTTTGTCTTTTTGACTGCTAAGAAAAAAAAAAATGTATTTAGAAGTTTATAGGGCTTTCCGTAGCGAAATTTTTTCGAAACTCTTTTTCGCATAGATGAAATTAAGTTCTTCAAAGTATTGGGATCTAAATTCTCCAAGACATTGATGATGGCAGTTTTAAACTCATCTACGTTGTTGTATTGATGGTCGTCAGCATAAATATAGCGAGCCAATATTCATCATAGGTTTTCAATTGGGCTTAGATCTGGGGAGCATGCTATTCCACTACAAAGTTTTTATATTTTTTCTCACGAGTCAGCATTCGTTTATCTGCGTATGCATTCTGGGGTGAAATCGGCTAATGTTATAGTTGACAGTCGCTGTTTTTATCTCAATATGATCTCAATAGAAACGAAAGCGATTTTTTTTTCCAAATTTGCCAGGATTTTGTAGCAGAAATTGTAATTGAAACTGTACTGCAACACAGAGCAATAGTGCCGACTATATTGGCACTATTCATCTTGACGTAAACTGGATCTCCAGCACCCCTTGCGATGCAAATGCTGACCCACTACCAAAATTGCGCTTAGAGAAGTTGCGCGGTTCTTTTTGCAAATCTCGTTAATAAAAGTGTGAGCCAACTTGTTATAGGTTAAGGTTATATTTTTTCAAAAAAATGCAAAAAATTTTTTGGGATAGACGACGCAATCCACATCTATTTAAGAATGCAAAGGAAAACCCATAGAAATTATGTGAAATAATAGAACCAGTTTGGCCTTCAGCAAAAACGGGGCGGCCAAATATTCGATTGCAACAAGCACTTCTAATAACAATTTTAAGACTGGGAAACCAAAACAGCTTTAGAGGATTGAGCAACATTTTCAATGTGGGCCAAGTTGCACTTTACAGCCTTTTCCTGAACACTATAAAATTGATTTCAAGCCTCAAATCGCAAGTAATAAAATTTCTCACTACAAACCAGCAGCGAAATGTTGTAATTGAAGCCTTCGACTCTCTTTGCATCCAACCTTTTCATTTTACATGAAAGTTCAAGTAAGTGCATATTTGTTAATTCTGCAACTGATGGGAATAACGTAATAAGAAATTATTGTACATTTTAGGCATTTGTTGGCTATCCTGGCAGATGCCACGATCACTCCAAAAGAGTGTGCGTCGAACAGGCCTGTGGTATTATAAAGAAAAAAAGTCCGCATCTTAAATTACGTAGATGTTAAAAATATAAATCTAGTCAAGCACACAACTATTTCCAGCAAGGTTCTTCATAATATAATGGAAGAATTTTTTCGATTTCCGCTGAAAAAGCAATCGAGGTATCCGTCGGAAATTCGAACTCTTCTGTCGAAAGAAGTGCAATTCAGTTATCCGACGGATAGAATTTATCTGCCAAATTTACTCACCAAAAATTTTCGTCGTGAGATTGAAAAAGTTTCAAAGAAATTGAATGTTTTTATTTGAACAAGTAACCACAGAGGGTTAATTAAAAAGGAATGAAATAGACATGTTGAGTAAATTAAATTGGAATGTAAGAAACATATTAAATAATGCAAAGTGCTACTTAAATTGCTCCAGCTTGGCTTCTAAAAGTTTTTTATCAAGCTCGAACTTTTGAAGTTCAGCAATGCACCTGTTTTTTTTTCTTTTTGGCTATTTCGCATGTCCGTCCGTGCGGAAGTTTTTTTTTTTTATAAATTTGTAGCAAAAATACATTAAATCATTGACTTAAAACGTTCTTTCTTTGTGAAAATATGTTCTTTCTCCTATGTTCAAAAAACTGCAATGCTTATTACATTTTTACTTTCTTCGAAATTCTGACATAAATATCGATAATGAGAGATTCCCTCGGATGATACCTTGATTACATTTTCTTCTATGTCGTAAACCATGATTTCAGTCGAGCGGAAAATTCGACAGTACCGCGATTGGGCCCAATAAAAAGTTGCGAAGGTCATGTTGATTTAAGTAACGAATTCACCGAAGGTCATAACGACATAACAAACGTGACTGCCGAAGGTTAAAATATCGGAATACCGAAGCCGAATATTCGGTCGGACACTACTGTTAACATACAAAGTATTCCAGAAAGTCAGGAAGCTCAATCGAAACGTAGACAAATAACCAATTTACTATCGGTATAAATTTGCACTTTTCGAATTTCGAGCGCAAATCTGTATATTCAAAAAATGTTAAAAACTTTTAATTTGAAAATTTACTTTTCGTAATGCATATTTATACATCATTGTCTTGAATACATGCAAATAACTTACTTAGGTGGCCATAACAACCCGTGTTCGGGCTTCGGCCGATCTCATCAGCTCTTGCCAGGCGCCTCTGCTTTGCGCGCGCCTTCTCCAATCGGATACACCAAGTGCGGTTAGGGCTTCCTCCATCCATCGGAGGCATGGTCTCCCCTCGTCGTCGTTGACCAACGACCCTCGCCTCGAGCACCTTTTTCGCTGTAGCTTCGTCGTCCATACGATGGACATGACCCAGACAGCGTAGTCGCTGAACAGTTATACGCTGCACTACACCAATGTCTTCGTAGAGCTCATACAGCTCGTGGTTCATTCGGATGCGATAGTCATCGCCGACTCGAACAGGACCGAAGATTTTGCGAAGAACTTTTCTCTCGAAGAACACCCCCAGAGCGGCTGCGTCAGTTTACGAAACTACCCATGCCACAGCGCCATAAAGAAGCACAGGTAGAACGAGCGTCTAGTAAAGTGATAGTTTTGTTGATCGAGAGAGGGCTCTGGAACTTAGTTGCTTACTGAGCCCGTAGTAGCACCTATTAGGAATTGTTGTTTTTCGCTGAATCTTCAGGCTGACATCGTTGTTGTTGTTGTTATAGCTGCCGGATGAAACGTGAGAGTCTAGACGCCGCACTCCTCTGTTTGTAGACAGCATATACTTTGTTTTACTCACTTTGGCTAATTCCTTTTCGATAGCAGTGAAAGCAGCGGTAACATCTCTCTTAGTTCTGCCAACAATGTCAATATCATCAGCGTACGCAAGGAGCAGCTGTACACCTTTGTAGAAAATGGTGCGATTACGATGCACACCGGCCTTTCGTTTAAATTTGAATTCATTGTCATTAAAACTTCTTGCAGTTTTTAATTTCTTCCATCATTTCTGCTTTTCACTTGAATCCGCTCTTTTCCATTTATAAAAATGTCTCCAAAAACTTTTGATCAGATGCGCGTTCATTCCTAAGCAGTTCTAAAACTTGACATCTGAACGTTTGAGCGGAGGAGGCGAAGAAGACTCCTGCACGTAATTTTCGCTCATCGACACATTTTCCAGCTGCTCGTTCAAGCTTGATTCTAACAAATTAGGAGGAATCACAATATCACTACGCGTACCATAAGCTTAATCGAAATCGTCAAAATATTCCCAGATACTGGCTGCTCCGGATGTGTTGTTCCTTTTATTTATCGTTCGATATGTTACCAGCATATTAAGGAATTTGATGTTTGATATCGTCCCGGCTGAACTGGCAGCCGATATTAACCTCCTTTATATCGCGTAGCACCTTTTCCTATAACACGATATTTTTTTGGGCTTGGCGCAGAAATCCGGCTCGCTTTGGACTCTGACTTCAATTAGCAATTTTATTGTGTTGTACGTCCATATTTTGTCAGTAAATCATGCAAAATATTACAATTTCTTGCCAAACGAGAACAACTGCCAGTCTAGTTACTTGCCTCGCGTATTATTGCCAGCTCTTCTCTTATGTTAATATTTATTCTTCTTTCGGATAGTTTTTACTGGTCACATTTCATATATTAAAAAAATTGGCGATCACGCGTCGACTGTGTTCGAGTTGTCTTGATATTTTGCTGCATGAATTATTGTCGGAAGCCCAGTCCAATATTTTTACAATTTTTTTTTTTTTTTTCGGAAAAAGTAGTGCCACGTGGCAATCTAGATAATATAACGACGCAATATTGTGGCAAAAATTCTTAAAAAACAATGTGATTTAATATGAACCTTTTTCTTTAGAAATAACTTCGAATAGGTTTTAATTATAAACCGATAAATACACTAGCAAAATTTTACATCTCAAATGTTTCGTTAAAATTGAACGGTATTTCAAAAAGCAATACAAAATGGGGTTGCCATTGTAAAGTTATATATGTGGAGTATTTACTACTGTTTAATTTATTTACTCAAAGAAAGTTACATTTTTAGTTTTTATATAAAGAATTATTAAGAGATCTTGGGTGGGATATAAATATGAACAGCGTGTTAGTTATGACCGATAAGAAAGAACGTAGTGGTCTTGGCCCAAAAGTTTAAGTGCGTGGACCGAATGCGGTATGCCAAAGGGTCAAAACTGTTCTGATAAAATGTTTTTACGATTGAAATTAATATTTCTGATCGGCCGACACCTTAGAGAGTAAAAATTAAACTTGTTAGACCAGTTCTTGTCCATTTTTAAATTTAAAAAATTTAATGGCACACACAACACAAGTCAAAGTCCTTTCAAGGGCTGGAATACCTTTTATTTCGATAAGAAAAACTGAGCATTTATTTGTTTTTCCTCATATGTTAAATTTAAAGACATGCTTAAATTATAATTCACCATTGCAAGCGGTATGGAAAAAGGAGTTTTTATGTCTGAAGCTAGTAATCGAAGTAAAAAGTTCAAAACTTCAGAGAAATATTTTGTTTTTATTGTTGAGTTTGTATTGTTTATTTTATTGAGCTTGAAAGTTTAGAAATAAATCGTGGAGACTTGCGACTAAATGGGTTAATGTGATATAAGCTCCGCCATTAATTTTTTGAGTGTGATGGTGGTAAAGCTGTAATATGCTCGAATTGCGCTGAAATTTGGACTATCATTGGCAAATAGCAGCACAATACGAGCACATCACAGCACAATTTCGGAATCTCTTTAAAAATAATCATTACAATAAATTGATTTCAAATGCGGCCCATGATAGCACAGCACAGATCAGGCACATCGCAGTACACATTGTTTTTTTATAAATAGTTCTAAAGTGTCAGAGCTAACTTCAAGCACATGGATTTTTGTAAACATCTTTGATTTTTATTGCGTTGCAGGTGGCTATCTTAGCCTAATGGGTTTAGTACAATATCCGGATATCTTCAAAGTTGCCATAGCTGGAGCGCCTGTTACAAATTGGGAATATTATGATACTGGTTACACGGAACGTTACATGGACTTGCCACAAAATAATAAACGCGGTTATACGGCGGGTTCGGTGCTCAATTATGTACATTCGTTTCCTGAGGAGTAAGTAAAATGATCTTTCATTTCAAACTTATATAGAGGTTGACAATTTTTTATATTTCTCATCATACAATTTTGTTGAGTCATCGTCATCATCATCATCATGATTGACACTATTTATTTCAAATCTATTTTTGTCAAATTTAAGTCGCAGTTGTTATTGTTTACAATTTTTATACTTAATCTTTATTTTCATTCTGCTCTTATCTTCGTTTAGAGATAATCGTCTGCTGCTCATTCATGGTTTGATCGATGAGAATGTACATTTTTATCATACTTCACAGCTTATAACTGCGCTGAATAAAGCCAACAAACCCTACGATTTGCATGTATTTCCGGACGAGCGACACTCGCTGCGTAATTTAGAATCGAATAAAAACTACGAAACAAAATTATTATCTTTCTTACAAAACTTATGAGAACATACTAATGCACACACACGCGAAACACCAACAACTACAACCACAACTATAACAGCTGCTAGCAGTCTTTTTTATGCATATTCTTAAATTTTTTAGAAAAAGATCTGTACATGTATTTTTAGTTTCTGATTAGTTTATTATTATTATTATTCTTAAACCTTATTTCAACGTATTCAGAAAAGAAAATTTGTTATTTGTTGTTGTTACTTTAATCACTATTATTACTTTTAAACTATTCTGTATAAAATTGTAAATTCTCGATATGCGACAACATTTGTTTCATTCGTCATTAACACAATCAAAGATATTAAAAAAAAAGTGTAAACTATTTGTTATTTTTTTTATTTTTAATTTTTATTTTAAATCAACGCGTTTTCTTGTGCTCGCTTATTTTAAGATTTTTTAATAAGTACCTATATTTTTGTATTTTCAATAGAAATAAATTTTGAGAACAAATGCAATTTTTATAAGATGAATTCAACTCAACTAAATATTCATTATTTTTTTATTTTCCTAAACGAAGTTTTATATTTGTATAAATATTGTTATAATAATAATGATGATGAAAATGAAACTACTTTTAGCGTCTAAGCAAAACCTCAAACTTTATAAATTACTAAAACAAAAAAAAGAAAAACCAGTCTTAAGTCTTAACTAACGTTAATGCAAGCAAATAAACAACCTTTGTGTATAATCCTTAGTTAAAAAAAAAAAGTACGAATTATTTTCAGTGTGAAATTTACATCTATATTTATGCTTTTATTTGTTATTGTTCATTATAAAGCGTTTGCTGACAATGCTTAACAAAACAAAGAGAAGAACAAACAAATATCAATTTAGAATTAAATTCTTAACTACAGCTTATTAAAAAAGAAAACAAAAATGTCCGCGTTGCAATATTAAAATTTAGTCGTTTTGTATGTATTTATATAGCTTAGTAAAAAAAAAACAAACGCAAATATATAATTAATCACCATTGTATAGACTAAATCTAAAGCAGAACAAAAACAACTTAAAAAACAAGCAAACAAACAATGATTATGTTAAACGAAACTTAAGTAAACAATAACTATAAATATTTAATAAACAAAAATACTTAATAAACCATAATTATATAAAATTTAACTTGACGTTCATAATTTATAAAAATGTTTTACTTTTATTTATTGTATTTTAACAAAAAATGCAAGATAAAAAAAAGTAGGCAATGGGGGGGGGACTGTCGACCGAAGTGAAAACTTAAAGCTATAAAATAACACAGCTATTATGAATTTGCGAAGTTTTACTTTTTTAAGGGGTTACATGACATTGGCAGTTTTTTGAAATCGATAATTTTTTTTAATAATTTTGTATTTTAGTAAATATTCTTAAGATTCTAAGAAAAAAAAATTCATCGAAAAATTCCTACGGGTTCAAAAGTTACAGCCGGATTAGTGAGAGCGCATTTTTAATTTTTGCGCTACCTACGTACGGCAGCTGGTATATACTTGTTTTACTTTCTACCTGACTTTTGGTGGTTGTTATTTCGTACTTACTTGAAGGGTGAAGGGTGAAGCCCGAATTGCTAAACGATTGCAAAAAACTATAAGAAACAGCACAACACGAGATGACGAAGGCATACAGTACGAAGCAGGCATGGCAGATTGAAGGTAACCTTTTTTTTCTTTGTTCACAAACTTTGAACGCGTTTATCTCGAAACCATGTTTTTCGTACTGGTTGCGGCACTAGTGGGTTTATTTTTTGACGACATTTTTTTTTTGTATTTTTTTTTAAACTTGACACGAGATTTTTTTAAAATTTTTTTTCGATTTTTTATGAATTTTTAATGTCAATATTTTTTTTTAAAAAACACACTTTCAAATTTGGAACATCACCAAAAATTGAAAAAAAATTTATTGAAACAATTTTCTTAAGATTTAAAAAAGTTATTTTTTTTCCCAGATCTGACAATTTTTGCAGCTCCCAGCTCTGGAATATTTTGGAAAAATTTTTCTTTTTGACTGAGTTATGAATTTTTAAAAAAAGGTCTGTTTTCTCTGCCGCGAATGTCATGTCCCACCTTAACTCTTTTCAATTTTTTTAATTTTTATATATAATATATTTGTAACATAATTCCTTTGGTTGAGCAATCGGTAATCGCTTCGGTAACCGGTAATTGGTTGGTAATCGCTTTGGTAATCGGTTGGTAACTGCTTCGGTAATTGGTAATCGGTTGGTTATAAATATTTTATGTTTTCAAGTTGCAAACAGTGCGGTCGCGTGTGTTAAATTTGTGATAATTTGCGTAAAAATATTATAAAAAAAAATGTAATAAAAACTATAAAATGTGAAAGAAGTCTTAAAATTGCAAAGAAACTCGAAACACTTTGCTCGAACTGTCAAAGTAGCTGTTAGCTAAAAATTGTACAGATTCAGGATTTTTTTTTCTTGATTTCCTTTTATCCATTCTGACAGTTCGACCGAGCTTCTCTCAAGTGACTTAACCTGTATTAATGAACCTTGGGGCCGATGTTGAAAGTGAACCACACCTAAACGCCAAGATTTTTTCTGCATTTCATTTGACATTTCTCAATTTCAGACTAACTCAATTTGAACCATGAAAAGATACACAATTTGATCGACCAACGCGTTAAAGTTATTGAGGCTTATTATGAAAATGGGCGTTCAAATCAAAATGCATATCGTGTGATTTCGTGATTTTTTCGGTCAATTTAATCGTCCAATTGTGCGTACAATCGGAAAAATCGTGCAAAAATTTGAGCAAACCGGGTCTGTAGGAGATGTGAAAACACCAGTGCATGCTCGTACAGCTCGTACTGCAAAAAATTTTGCCGCTGTTCGCGATAGTGTGGTTGAAGAGCCGTCCACCTCAACTCGTCGTCGTGCCCAACAATTGCACCTCTCACGCTCGTCGTTGATGAACATTATGCATAAAGACTTGCATTTACACGCTTACAAGGTGCAATTGACTCAAGAACTAAAGCCTCTTGACCATTTCAAGCGTTGTCAATGGTCAGAATGGTGGCAAAAAATGGCAACTTACTTACTTACTTAGGTGGCCGTGACAACCCGTGTCCGGATTTCGACCGACCTCATCAGCTCTCGCCAGGCGCCTCTGCTTTGCGCGCGCCTTCTCCAATCGGATACCAAGTGCGGTTAGGGCTTCCTCAGCCTGGTCCATCCATCGGAGGCATGGTCTCCCTCGTCGTCGTTGACCAGCGACCCTCGCTTCGAGCACCTTTTTCGCTGGAGCTTCGTCGTCCATACGATGGACATGACCCAGCCAGCGTAGTCGCTGCACAGTTAAACGCCGAACTACGTCAATGTCTCCGTAGAGCTCATACAGCTCGTGGTTCATTCGGATGCGATAGTCATCGCCGACTCGAACAGGACCGAAGATTTTGCGAAGAACTTTTCTCTCAAACACCCCCAGAGCGGCTGCGTCAGTTTGCGAAACTACCCATGCCTCAGCGCCATAAAGCAGCACAGGTAGAACGAGCGTCTTGTAGAGTGTTAGTTTTGTCGATCGAGAGAGGGCTCTGGAACTTAGTTGCTTACTGAGCCCGTAGTAGCACCTATTAGCAATTATTGTTCTTCGCTTTATCTCCAGGCTGATTTCGTTGTTAGTATTAATGGCGGTGCCAAGGTATACAAACTCCTTGACTACTTCAAAGTTATAGCTGCCGGATGAAACGTGGGAGTCTAAACGCCGAGCTCCCTTGTTTGTAGACAGCATATACTTTGTTTTACCCTCATTTATCGTCAAACCCACTTTGGCTGATTCCTTTTCGATAGCGGCGAAAGCAGCGGTAACATCTCTCTTGGTTCTGCCAACAATATCAATATCATCAGCGTAAGCAAGGAGCTGGACACCTTTATAGAAAATGGTGCCATTACGATGCACACCGGCCTTTCGTACGATCGCCTCCATGATGATGTTGAAGAGATCGCAAGACAGTGGATCGCCTTGCCTGAAACCTCTTTCGGTATTGAAGGTTTCGGAGAGGTCATTTCCTACCTTGACGGAGCTGCGTGTGTTGCTCAACGTCATTCTGCAAAGCCTAATCAACTTTGCAGGTATACCGAACTCAGACATTGTTGCGTATAGGCAATCCCTTCTCGGGCTATCGAACGCAGCTTTAAAGTCGACAAAGAGATGGTGTGTGTCAATTTGATTTTCGTGGGTTTTCTCCAGGATTTGTCGTAGCGTGAAAATCTGGTCTATGGTGGACTTACCAGGTCGAAAGCCACACTGATAAGGTCCAATCAGTGTTTTTGTAATTGGCTTTAATCTTTCACACAGTACGCTTGAGAGAACCTTATATGCGATGGAAATAAGACTGATACCTCTATAACTTGCGCAGATTGTAGGGTCTCCTTTCTTAAGTATAGGGCACAGTACACTGAGGTTCCAATCGTCGGGCATGCTTTCTGCTAGCCATATTTTGCTGATGAGCTGATGCATGCGCCTTATCAATTCATCGCCGCCGGTTTTAAACAATTCAGCTGACAGGCCGTCAGCACCCGCTGCTTTATTGTTTTTGAGTCGTTGGATAGCAACTCGAACCTCTTCATGGCTAGGTGGTGATACTTCCACTCCGTCATCGTCGATTGGTGGCACTGCACTGTGCTCTCGATGGGCGGCATTGGTGGAATCGTCGCCATTAAGTAAATTGGAGAAGTGCTGTCTCCACAATCTAAGCACACACTGTGTATCCGTATTCAGATCTCCATTTTCGTCTCTACAAGTGGATGCTCCGGGCTTGAAACCTTGGGTTAGACGCTTAACCTGTTGATAGAATTTTCGTGCATCCTTCTTGCCCTGGTATACCTCTAGTTCCAGTGGATGGCAACAGTGGATGATAAATTTTCGAAGAAAATCATCTTCAGTGATGAGGCACATTTTCACCTCAGTGGATTCGTCAGTAAGCAGAATTGCCGCATTTGGGCGAATAATAATCCGAGAGTGATTGTCGAAAAACCAATACACCCACAAAGAGTGACTGTTTGGTGCGGTTTATGGGCTGGCGGCATCATCGGGCCGTATTTTTTCCAAAATAAGGCCGGTCAGGCAGTTACTGTAAATGGTGATCGCTATCGTGAGATGCTAACGAACTTTTTATGGCCCGAATTGGAAGATATGAATGTGGACGCTATATAATTTCAGCCAGCAAAAATTCAAGAGCTAAAGGATGAGATAATTCGGCACATTAACGGCATAGAACCTCACTTATGCCTCAGCGTCATCGAAAATTTGGACCATCGGATGGAGGTGTGCCGCCGAGGTCGTGTCGGCCATTTGGCCGATATTTTGTTCCATACATAATTAAACCATACCAATATTATCATAATAAAAAGAAATGACATTAATTTCCTAAATATGATAATTTGTGTATTATTCTCAATCAACATCGGCCCTTAAAATTTAACCACCCTATACTTCATTCCTCTCCGAGTCAGCCCTGCCAAGTCGCTTAGTGCCCTCACGCGTCAACGAATAGTGAATAATGAGAATACCGGCTAGTTGTCAAAACGACGAATTTCATAGAAAATTCAAACGAAGTAAATACAAAATGTTTCCAAGTTGTAAACTTTGCTGTCGCGTGTGTTAAAATTGTGATAATTTGAGTGAAAATATTATAAAAACAATGTAATAAAAACTATAAAGTCTGGAAGAACTCTTAAACTAGCAAGAAAACTTGTTGCAATTCTAACCTAAAATCAACTGCGGAACGTGAACACAAAGAAACTCGAGATGAACAGCTGATTTTGACAACTAGCCGGTATTATCTCTGCTGCCTACTTCATTCTTCTCCGAGTCGGCTCTACCTTATAATTCTGCCATGTTCGTCCCCTCTCGTCATGTTCCGAGCTCTCAAAAACTCGACTTGCCGGCAAGAAAAATTTCCGTGTGGAAAAGGGGTCATACTAAGCTTTAAACATAAAATTTTTTGCTTACAACCTCTTAAAAATTTGAATTTTGAGAAATTTGCTGAATTTTACTGACTTTGGGGTCTAATATCTCTGGTAGTCACGGGTTTGAAAAAAATTGAAATTTATTTACAATTAAGTACATACCAGCATTACGAAGGCCGTCTTATAATTGAGTGCAAAATAAAATTTCCCGCCTAGTAACTTTAAATGCAACACTGATCCTGTCAACTACCATCTGTTAATAGACTACTGTCAAAATTTCAGCTAGCTGCGACGCTTAGTTTGTGTTTGGCAGCCATTGATAGCAGACAATCTTGTGAATTTTGGCGAAACTGGGAAAAAGTGAATTTGGTGTGCTCATCAAGCATTTTTTTTGGTGCAAAAAAACTGTCAGCCAAGCCAAGGAAAGGCTTGATAAATTCTATGGGGACTCAGCACCAAGTGAGTATTGGAATGATTCAGAAGTGGTTTACTGAATTCCAATGCGGCCGTACAAGCACAAGTGTCGCCGAACGTTCTGGACGCCCAAATGAGGTCAGCACACCAGTTGCGGGATTCCCAAACGCCTTAACGACGATTGTCGCTGTAGTTAACTACCTAAAACTATTTCATTTACTATAAAACTGTTACGACAACTATTTTTATCTTTAACTTTTTGGGAATCCTGCTACAGAAATGGTCACTAAAATTCACGATATCGTGTTGGCCGATCGCAGGGTTAAAGTGCGCGAGATTGTTGAGTCCGAAGGCATCTCAGACGAATGGGTGTGGAACATTTTGCGAAATCATTTGGATATGAAAAAATTATCCGCAAGATGGGTGCCGCGTTTGCTCACTCTCGACCATAAACGCGATCGTATGACTGATTCAAAGGCGTGTTTGGCGATGTTGAACAAAAATATGAAGGATTTTTTCCGACGATTAGTAACCGTGAACGAAACATGGATCCATCACTACGCACCAGAGACAAAGGAACAATCGAAACAGTGGACTTCACCGACCGAACGTGCTCCGAAGAAGGCGAAGACAGTGCTATCGAGCGGAAAGGTTATGGCGACAGAATCTTGTGATGAACGCGGTATAAGCTACATCGATTACCTTACACAGGAAAGAACGATCAATGGCGAATACTATGCAGCGGAATTGGACCGTTTCAACGACGCTTTGAAAGAGAAACGTCCTCATTTGGCGAGGAAAAAAGTGCTCTTCCATCAAGACAATGAGCGCGTTCACACATGCCCAGCTCCCATGGCAAAATTCCATGAATTGAAGTATGAATTGCTTCCACATCCAGAATATTCTCCAGACTTGGCCCCCAGTGACTATTTTCTGCTTCCAAACCTGAAGAAATGGCGCGGCGGAAAGATATTCACCACTAGAGAGGAGCTCATCACCGGAACAGAGGCCTATTTTTTTCTGAAAATGTATTTTTCGTATGGGATCAAAAAATTGGAGGAACGTTGGGCGAAGTGTATCGAGCTAAAAGGATCAAAAATCGTTTGTTGTTTCATTTTAACGTAGAATTAGGTCTTACAGCGCGGCTTGTATGGGGGTATTTTCACAAATTTTTTCAAGGTCATGCTAACGTTTTTTGGGGGACACTTCAGGGTATAATACAGTCTTTAATACTCATCGTACAAGGATAAAATTTATGCCAAAATATCAGTTATATTGTGCATAAAAGGAATATCCAACTTTGGATTTTGTCACTTTTTTAATAAAGTCACACGATAGCAAAGGAAAAGAAGAAAATTGCACATTTTTGTATGAGAAAAATGCATTGATGATTCAGTTGCTGCTGCCGTTTTTGTGCTTGTTGCTTTAGTTTGTGCTCAATGTTGATTTATAAGGTTGTCGCAGTGCTGATCGCACTCTCTTCTCAGTACCCATAATTGCCAAAACCAGCCAATTTTGCGAAGGACTTCGAAAGAAAAACGGATAATAATAGAGAGCACTTGCAGATTTTCTATGAGTTGTCAACTTTGATTTTACAATTATGGGTACTCGCTCTCTCCCTTGCAACAACCTTGTTTGTGTTGAAATCTCGAACGCAACATCGTGTTGTGTGTTGAATAGAACCTTTTTATGAATTTCTCAGAGCTTTACAAGCAATGCATACGTATATAAATGCTTGCGCCGCTAAGAAGCTTTCAGTCTGCTGGCAGACTCCAATCGGTTAGGGTAGCGTCGCTTTGAAAAGATTTTGAAAACAGTTCTGAGATTCAAATACATTGGACTACTGTTAATAAAAATATCAACTTTTTTAAAATTTGGCCGAGCAACCTACTTACTTACTAACTTCGGGTTTCGGACGACCTCATCAGCACTCGCCAGGCGTCTCTGCTTTGCGCACGCCTTCTCCAATCGGATACACCAAGTGCTTTTAAGGCTTTCTCGGCCTGGTCCATCATCCATCGGAAGCATGGTCTGCCTCGTCGTCGTCGACCAACGACCCTCGCCTCGAGCACCTTTTTCGCTGGAGTTTCGTCGTCCATACGATGAACATGACCCAACCAGCATAATATTTGACGCTTCGGCATAACAGGCTATAATTTCAAATCATTGTACCGATTTGAATTTGATACCGCGCTATGGTTAAGCAATCATTTCCTATCCAATGTTGCTGAAGAAACGCGTGGTAGGGCAATTCCGTAAGTTGAAAAAATGAAAATATTCCTAAGATATATAGGTGGCCTGGGATTTCAAGTTGGAGTCGGAGAGGACATTGGCATTTATATAGCAACTTTCGAAAAGTTTCGAAAATTGTGTGGGTAGTATTTTGTGCTATTTGTGTGAAGGTGAGGGAATGGATTAAATTTCCAACCACCTTTCAGAAAATGAGAGAAGCAAACGGAAAGTGGAAATCTACATATAATTTTTCTGACACAATAGGTACTTTAGATTTCACGCATATTAAAATATTAAAGTCAAGCTCTCACGATGATGAATAAAAATAAATCGCAAAGATTATTTTTCATTAAACGTGCAGATTACGTTTAATGCACAAGAGCAATTTGCAAGTGTAGATGTTTAGTTTCTATGATACATTATTTTCGAGAAATTCCTCGTCCGCACTTTCATTGGGGAAGAGGGGACGAACCTTCACATGGCAACGTGTGTGACCGCCTCAACCTGGCGAGGACAGCATTATCCATGTCGAAATCGTCTCAAGTCGACTCAAACCTCCACGTGGTGTTCCCTGGGTAACGGCAAACTGGCATCCGTCAGTTTGACAGCTAAGTTGAGCGGCGGGTCGCTCCATAGACCTTAAACATGGAATGTGCGCAGGGTTTGGGTCCCGTCACATTACTACTGCCCAATGAAAACTAAACCAGCCTCGGATAAGAACCCCAATTACGTTGACGACCATCGCAAACGAAAAACGGACAATGATTTACGGATATGCACCTGGAATGTCCGGACTCTTTATAGGGAAGGTGCCATTATCCAACTGGCGGAAGCCCTCAAAACAATAAAGGCTGACATCACCGCCATCCAGGAAATGCGATGGAAAGGGCAAGGCTGCTCTAAACAAGCACACTGCGATATCTACTACAGCTGCCATGCGGAGAAGCGCGATTTCGGATGTGGATTCGTCGTTAGCTGGAAACTACGCCACCTTGTTTCCCGGTTCACACCTGTGAACGAAAGATTGGCCACGATCCGCATCAAGGCAACATTTTTCTACATCAGCCTTATTTGCGTGCACGCCCCGACGGATGAAAAGGACGAAGCTATCATGGACGCTTTCTACGCTTGTCTTGAGGACGTATATGACCACCTTCCGGTCCATGACGTGAAAATAGTCCTTGGCGATTTTAATGCGAAAATCGGAAGGGAAGGCATCTTTGGCCCCACTGTCGGTCAGTTCAGTCTTCACGAAACCTCCACGAACAACGGTCTAAGACTGATCGACTTCGCCGCGGCACGAAACATGGTAGTTAGTAGCACCAGATTTAAGCACCTCGACATCCACAAGGCCACCTGGCTGTCTCCGGATCAAAAAACGCGAAACCAAATTGATCATATTGTAATCGACGGAAGGCATGCCTCTAGTGTTTTAGATGTGCGTACATTTGTTGCAGCTAAGATCCGCATGCGATGTCGCTAAGCTGCAATTACAGCGGACTGCCGAAGCCTACTCCGCTCAACTCTCGGTTAAGCTCAACCAACCAACCTCTGGACCCGACGACGCCGGCGGACTTTGGGCGCATATATACCACTCCATACGCGCTACCGCTGAAGAGTCAATGGTTTCCATTGCATGCAGTCAGCTGCAACGCGAGCCTTGCGAGAAAGCTACCGCGAAAAGAGGAAGGAAGAGAGGCGCCTTTTCAGACGCAAGAAAAGAGAGCATGAAAAGCGAGAGCGTGAGGAACTAGAGGTATACCAGGGCATGAAGGATGCACGAAAATTCTATCAACAGGTTAAGCGTCTAACCCAAGGTTTCAAGCCCGGAGCATCCACTTGTAGAGACGAAAATGGAGATCTGAATACGGATACACAGTGTGTGCTGAGATTGTGGAAACGGCACTTCTCCAATTTACTTACTGGCGACGATTCCACCAATGTAGAGCACAGTTCAGTGCCACCAATCAACGATGACGGAGTGGAAGTACCACCACCTAGCTGTGAAGAGGTTCGAGTTGCTATCCAACGACTTAAAAACAATAAAGCAGCGGGTGCTGACGGCCTGTCCGCTGAATTGTTTAAAACTGGCGGCGACGAATTGATAAGCATGCCCGACGATTGGAACCTCAGCGTACTGTGCCCTATACTTAAGAAAGTAGACCCAACAATCTGCGCCAACTATCGAGGTATCAGTCTTATTTCCATCGCATATAAGGTTCTCTCAAGCGTACTGTGTGAAAGATTAAAGCCGATTACAAAAACACTGATTGGACTTTATCAGTGTGGCTTTCGACCTGGAAAGTCCACCATAGACCAGATTTTCACGCTACGACAAATCCTGGAGTAAACCCACGAAAATGAAATTGACACACACCATCTCTTTGTCGATTTTAAAGCTGCGTTCGATAGCCCGAGAAGCGATTGCCTATACGCAACAATGTCTGAGTTCGGTATACCTGCAAAGTTGATTAGACTTTGCAGAATGACGTTGAGCAACACACGCAGCTCCGTCAAGGTAGGAAATGACCTCTCCGAAACCTTCAATACCGAAAGAGATTTCAGACAAGGCGATCCACTGTCTTGCGATCTCTTCAACATCATCATGGAGGGGATCGTACGAAAGGCCGGTGTGCATCGTAATGGCACCATTTTCTATAAGGGTGTCCAGCTCCTTGCGTACGCTGATTATATTGATATTGTTGGCAGAACCAAGAGAGATGTTACCGCTGCTTTCGCCGCTATTGAAAAGGAATCAGCCAAAGTGGGTTTGACGATAAATGAGGGTAAAACAAAGTATATGCTGTCTACAAACAAGAGAGCCTGGCGTTTAGACTCCCACGTATCATCCGGCAGCTATAACTTTGAAGTAGTCAAGGAGTTCGTATACCTTGGCACCGCTATTAAAACCAACAACGAAATCAGCCTGGAGATAAAGTAAACAAAGTAAACAATAATTGCTAATAGGTGCTCGGGCTCAGTAAGCAACTAAGTTCCAGAGCTCTCTCTCGATCGACAAAACTAACACTCGACAAGACGCTCGTTCTACCTGTGCTGCTTTATGGCGCTGAGGCATGGGTAGTTTCGCAAACTGACGCAGCCGCTCTGGAGGTGTTCGAGAGAAAAGTTCTTCGCAAAATCTTCGGTCCTGTTCGACTCGGCGATCCGACTATCGCATCCGAATGAACCACGAGCTGTATGAGCTCTACGAAGACATTGACATAGTTCGGCGTATAAATGTGCAGCGACTACGCTGGCTGGGTCATGTCCATCGTATGGACGACGAAGCTCCAGCGAAAAAGGTGCTCGAGGCGAGGGTCGCTGGTCAACGACGACGAGGGAGACCATGCCGCCGATGTATGGACCAGGCTGAGGAAGCCCTAACCGCACTTGGTGTATCCGATTGGAGAAGGCGCGCGCAAAGCAGAGGCACCTGGCGAGAGCTGATGATGTCGGCCGAAACCCGGACACGGGTTGTTACGGCCACCTAAGTAAGTAAGTAAGCACTTTCATTAAACATTTCTGACTGCATATTTGTAAAAAAAATACAAATCACACAAATAGCACATGGAGGCAGTTAGTCACCACCCACCCACAACTTTTCTTGAGTACTCACTCAAGCAGAGCTTTCAAATTTTAACTTTATTCGCACCAAAGTTGAGAGCCCTGCCAAATGTCAAAAAATTGGAGTGGAGTATTTTCGTTAAGCTTAACGAAAGTAGACTTTTTTCACGTCTAATTGTTTTTATTCACACCACCCATAACCTTATAAATTACGTTCAAATTGTAGAACACCTTCTTTTCGGCCAACTGTCGAACTAGCTTCTTAACTATCGAACTAGTTCGAAAATGGTAGCCGTTTGACGAACAGGTTCGCTGATGTGTAACCCCTTTGAGTTTAAAATACTATCGAAAACTATTAATGGTTTATAAAAAACTATCGCTTTCTATCGATTGTGTCCACTATCGATAGTTACAGACCACTAATTCCATTCCTTTTTTCAAACTTACCTTATTTCGTTGAAGTTACTGACTAAATTGAATTAAAAAAAAAAATGAATAAAACTCATGTTAATTTAGATATTTTTTTAATAAATTTTGTTCAGTTTTATTGTTTTTTTTTTGTTTTTTTATTGTAATAATTCTTTGCTTTCTTGTTGTTGCTTGTTTGTTTTTTATTTCTTTGTTTTCTTACGTTTTTATATTACTTTTTTTTTATGCTTTAGTTGGTTGATTTTAATGAGTTTTTGTTGTTTTATATATGTACAGTGAAAGCTCCCATAAGCGGACACCGATGGTAACCTACTTTGTGTCCGCACATGAGAGATGTCCGCTTGTGGGAATGTCGTGGGCACTACCAAAAATTGTTCGTTCCCAAGAATGTGTCCGCTTATAGGAAATGTTCGCTTATAAGAGCGTCCGTCTATGGGAGCTTTCACTGTATTTATTAATGCATAATTTAAATAAATTTAATTACATTCTAAATGTATTGGTTTTTGCAGTTATAAATTAAATAGAACGTGAATTTAACAAGCAATTTAAGAGAACTAAAGAACTGTTTTTTGAATTAAAAAAAAAGAATCGTGTAAAAAATAAAAATTTAAATAAAATCAAATAAAAGAAAGACAATTTTCGTAGAGTGAACTTTTTTTTTATTAGATTTTTACATTATTTGTTGTTGCTGCTACATTTAATAATGCAATTATAACAGCTTAGTTAAGAGTAAATTAAATTTTATTTTTAATTCAATTATTTATGTATGTATTGTATGTTGCATTAAATGTTAGTTTATTTTTATATACCTATATATATTTAGTTATAATAAATTAATGCTAAATATGTATGTTTATACTATGCATGTTTGTTTGTATGTATTTATTATTATTATTATTATTTAGTAGTATGCCAGTTTAAATTTCTATATAAATAATTTATTTAATATTTAAAATAATTGCGAAATAAAGTGTTTTTCTTTACTTTTCTTTACTTTTTCTTCAGTTGTTTAACTAATTGTAAGCTTTTTAAATTTCTTTTAACGAAAACTTAGCAAGTTTTTATTTTATTTTATTTTATTTTATTTTAGTTTTGTGTTTGTATTTTTCTGTTACTTCTTTATTTTACATAAAAACAAAGGAACTATAAATTTCAGTCTTTTAAGTGTTAAAAATATCTTCTGTTTTAATTTAATTGGTTTTGTTTTATTTTATTAATCGCTTTTTCAATAATTCGTTAATTAATGCATTATGAAATTTTATTGAATACTATTTATGTGGTATTTTTTTTTTAAAAATTATTTTATTATTTCTTTTTTGTTGTTTTTTTTTATTTATTTATAAAAATATTTCTATAAAATGAGGACAAATTGATTGCAATGTTGTAAAAATGTTAGAGCTTTAATTCTCTGTTGTTATTGTTATGTTTAACAACTTTTAAGCGCAGACACAAAGCAACTGTGGCAATAAGCTTTGCTAAGCTTTTGTTCTCTATTCAACTCTAGTCATGCTCTAATGCGTTGCAGGATGAATGCAGCAAAGCTTTAAAGCTTAAGTAAGCTAGTGTATAAATAGTGTATAGCTCTTTTTAAGCTAAATGGCAAAAACTTGTCAAAGCTTAAATTTAAATTTAAAGCTTTTAAATTTAAAGCTTTCTAACAGCTTTTTACTCAGCAAAAGCCTGATATTTGAGTACATTTTTAATACATATATAATTTTACAATATTTTGAAACCGTTAATTTTTTTAATTAATTTTTATTACTTTTTTTTTTTTGACTGTTTCGCACAATTTTCTGAAACAAAAATGTGCCAGCTGTAGTAAAAAAGTTTAAGGTATAGCAACAACTTTTGGTATGAAAAAAAACCATATAAAATAAATTAATTTATTAAACTAGCCACATTTAACAGTTATATTTATTTAAATATTCTTTTTCGCAGTATAAGAATTTCAGGTATTTATTACATTTTTTTTTCAGGCGTAATGAAACAGAAATGTTAGTTATTTTTTTCTATTGAAAGCTATTTTAAGCTTTTTCGCGCGTATGACTTTGATTATGTTTTTATTTTAAATTATTTTATTTGACAAATTTGACATATTGACAAATTTTTTAATAAATTTTATTGAAAATTTAGCAAAAAAAGGTACATAAAGTTTATTGCTTGATATTTTTTGAAAATAATATATATATACAATTGCGGTCAAAATAATAGCAGCGCACCCAACATTCAATTTTAGTTGCAATTATTTTTTAACGCGGATTTATTTTTAATTCCACCACTGTATTAACCGTTATGGAATGTGAGTACAAAAGAAAATATGAGAAAATTTTGGTAAAGTTGATGCACGTGTTAAAGAAAAAAAAGCACATTGTGATAATAGTCGTCATTTTGGTCAGTCAGAATAATAGCAGCAAAATTTTAAATTCCAAAAAATCATAAAAATCTCCTAATTTTTAAAATCGCAACAATTAAAAAGAAAGAGTATATTTAAATTACCGTGTTTTTTAATAATATTTATTATTTTAATATGGTAATAATACTTTTTTTTTTTTTTGAAAAAGTGGGTCGCGCAAAGCACTGCACCGATGAAACACGTGGACTGATAAATAAATTAATATTGGAAGGAAAAACATACAGGGAAGTACAGAGCTGGATGTTAGGCTGTTCAGCAAAAATGATTTAAACGCATTAAAATACAAACCAAAAGATGAAACAAAAGGAAGAAAGTCTGTTGTGTCAAACACAACTAAGCGAATGATCAAAAATGAGAGTACCAGAAACCCCTTTGTGCCTGCTACAGAAATACGAGACAGTATTTGTCCAAACATCAGTGTGGAAACTGTTCGCCGAGTACTACGCGAATACAAGCTGTACGCACGGAGTCCAAGAAAGGTCCCACTTTTAAAAAAAAAATAGATGTTGCAAAAAGATTAGACTTTGCGAAATCGCACATTTCATGGCCGACCGAAAAATGGAGGAATATATTATGGTCGGATGAGTCCAAAATTGTGTTATATGGTGGTACTGGATCCCGATAGTATGTGAGACGTCCGCAAAACAATATACAACCGAAACAGTAAAACATGGCAACTACTACGGAGTTGGGCCAATACACTGGATTCAAAGTATAATGGATGCCACCCAATATGTCCATATCTTGGAAAATGTTTTGCTTCCTTACGCAGAGTACGAAATGCCGCTGAAATGGACATTTCAACAAGATAATGATCCGAAGCATACCAGTCGGCTGGCAAAAAGTTGATTCCACGATAACAATATCGACCTGATGGAGTGGCCTGCACAGTCGCCGGACCACAACCCAATTGAAAATTTGTGGTGCGACATAAAAAAGGAGGTGGCCGGAGCAAAACCAAAAAATAATAACGAGCTATGGACGGTAATAATAGAGGCCTGGCTAAAAATTACGAGGTTGGGCAACGAAGTACTAAGTACATTATTGTGCTCTGTGCTTTATATTTTTTACATTTTTCTCAAGACCAATGTTTAGTTAAATGAATTTAAATGAATTTATTTTAAGTTTCTGTTTACACTGTTATTTTTGTGACCGCTAAATTTGGAAAAATAAAAGTTTTTTTGATGTAATATTTAAAAAATACACAATTTTTCGGTTTTATTTGCAGGTGGAGAATAAATAGTAGCGTATATTCTTTACATTTATAAGAAAAAAGTACATGATTTCAAAAAAAAAGTAATTTTTTTTCCGGTTTAAACTTTTTACTCTATTGCGCTGCTATTGTTTTGACCGCAGCTGTATATATATATGAATTTTTTTCAAGTGTAGCTTTTTGAAAAATAAAAACTTTTTAATTTTTCTATTTTTATCAGGTTGTTTGTATTCAGAGTGGGGTCAAATCGTTTCTAAAACTTAAGCAATATTTATTTAATTTTGTATTTTCTCTCAGTGTGTTTAAAAAGAGCTTGTGTTTTGAGTTTTTTCTTTTCGCCAAAAAGCTTACAATATTTTGCAATTTGGCCACAAGTATTTCATCATAAACTATTTCGTAAGAGTGTTGTTTTTTTTCTTCTTCAGTATTCTTCTTTAGCTGCGTTTGTATTTTTTCTTTAACTATTTTTGTAAATTCATCATAATTTTGCTAAATATAATAAAATAAATTTTTTATAAAAAAAAAAAAAATTCGATTTGACAAGAAGCCAAAAGTAGTTGTACATTTTATATTCTGTTTCATGTTTTTGTTGATGTTGTTGTTTATTCTAGCAAATTTGAAACTTTTTTTTTTTTTTTACTTTTAAGCGACTAATTTGCATATTGTTGTTGTTTTAAGATTTTTTTAAACTAAGTTTTTATGTAAAGTGTAAAATTTTGCCATTTTTTTTTTTTTTTTTTTTGTTGCTTGCCTGCTGTAAAAGTGAGTTATAACTAAATGTATGTATGTCCTTTTTCACTGTTTATATTTTCTTTGTAATTTGTTGTTGTAGGCTTAAAATAAAATTAATCTATTTAAAATATTACGTATGTATGTTTGTATGTGTGTTTGTTTGTTTGTTTGTGGGTTTGCATGAATGTTGCTATGAAATTATTTATTTGATATTATTTAAAATAGGGTTTTGTACTTTAGTAGATTTTGTTTTTTTGTGTTGTGTTTTTGTGATATCAGGATTTTTTTTTCTTTACTATTGCCTAACTTAATGTGAGGGAGAGAGTGTGTGTGTGTGTGTGTGTGTCGGTGTAGGAAAATGCGTGCATATCATAGGATGGCGTATATTCACAACCCACTAACTGACAAATTTTCGAAAATACTTTTATTGCAAATATCTCTTCTCTGATATCAGATACAGTTATGACAAAAATCTGGCTGCCTATTACTGACAGTAAATTCTATTAATTCTTTTATATTTATAAATCTGTTAGCTTTCTCGTTTAGTTAATATTGTGTTTTTATCATCTTCTGAAAAATTGATTTTTTGCACATGAAAGTTTGTGAAAATCTAAGCCATCGCGATATGTATTTCATTGGTTCAGGAAAAATAATGCATAAAAAAAAAATTTAATTGAAGTCGCACACGAAAGCATTTCTCTATAAAATAAAGCTCAAAATATTGAACACTTTTTCACCATATTTTGGACATTATTTCGGATGATTAATCGGTTTTATAATTGTCACATATTATAATCATATATTGCCCAAAAGATATTATTCAATATATTAGACATTGAAGCATAAAATTTTTTTTTTCCATATTTCTTATATAATTTTATGTGTTAAATAATTTTTTTTTGCGCCCGAAAAAAAACTTGAGCTTAATTTAATTTTTATTTTGTGCGTTATTTTTCCTGAAACAAGGTTGATTAATTTAGGTTGAGTCACTTGAGGGCAGCTTGGACGTACTGTCAGAATAGATGAAAGCAAATCAATAAAAAACAAATCCGGAATCAACCAATTTTTAGCTCATAGCTACTTTGACAGTTCGAACAAAGGCGAAAAAGAGTGGATTACTCTCAAGTGCCTCAACCTATATTATTCAACCTTGCTGTTTTTGCATGAAATCGGCTAAGGTGAATGTCGTTTTTGAAAACGACACCTAAATATCTGTGATTGTCAGTTTGATAATCACCTCACATGCAGCAAAATCAATGATTTCGATTAAAAACTATCAATTATCACTCTAGCCGATTCTACACCTGATCACACATTCAATCACCCTACCCTATATGCTCTATTGAAAAATTGTTTTTTTTTTTTATTTTGCCTGTTAATTGATTGCTTTTTTCTTCATCTAATTTTTTTTTTAATAATTAAATTGCTGAATTTTGCTTTTATTTTTAATTATTATTTTTTTTTTTTTTGGTAATCATTATTTTCGGTATTGGACTATGCAAAAATTTCAAGAAATTATAAATATTAAGTAATAATAAACTTTAATAAATTTGCTAAGTTTTGAAAATACTTATTAATAAAAAATATAAAACTGAAAAAGGCCGAAAAATTTATTTAATTTTATAAATTATTTAAATTTAACCAAATATTTATATAATTGTATATAATTTATATGACTGTTTACTATTAACTTTTATAGATGAGTCAGCGTTTTTCTATAAGACCGTGTTTATGCTATACACAAAGACAGAAACCTTGACAGAAACTTTTGTTGATTCTTTACTGACACAAAATTGAGCAACTCAACCTACAAATTGTTCAATATGAAAAACATTGTTCGTATCGACAAATACCTACATTGAGTTGATTAATGTTTGTCAGTAAAGAGCCAAAAAAAGATTTTTTCTTTGAGTGTAGGCAAACTTGTTTGGTTAGCTTTTTTGTTGTTAGTGTTTTACGCATACGAGAGAAAAGCTTATTTCTCATTTTATGCGCAAAACACTAACAAGAAAAAAGCTTACCAAACCACCATAACCACGATATAGCTAAACATGTTTGGTGAGCTTTTTTGTGTTTAAGAGCACGAGAGCAAAGCTTATTTCTCGTGCTCTTTATGTGTAAAGCATTAATAATAACAAAAAAAAGCTCATCAACCTTTTAGCAGAAGCGAGAACCATAGCAGTTTTGCCGAAAGACCGATTCTGAATTTATACGAGCAATCTATTTCTCATCACATATTTTTATCATGGTTTCATTTTTGAGCTTTATTTGAAGTATATTGTTATAAACGATTACTTTAACAATTTCGCTTAAAAGTCTATGAGCACAACCATGGACGTAGTGAGGGGTGCGGGGAGATAAAGGGGCGGCTTACCCTCTAGACATCAGAAAAAAATTAAATATTATAAAAAATTCGTAAAATGTTCATTGAAAACTATAACTACACATGTTTTAAGCTTCAAATTTAAGTTTTTCCCCACTTCAAATTCAAGTTAAAGAAATTTTTTACAATCCAAACTGCCAGTTAAATTGCAGCAAAATTATAAAAGTTCAATTTTTTCCAGTTTTTCAAATGCAACTTTTACTCACTTCGAATGCAACTTTTAGCAATAAAAAGACATTTTTAACAAAACAAACTTCTAGTTAAATTGCAGAAAAATTCTACACTTTTTCCAGTTAAAGAAACATTTTACAAATCGAACTTCAAACTGATAAAATTAAATATCTCCCTGTCTTAGGAAATCTTAGCTACGCCCATGAGCACAACCCTAATAGGCATATGTATAAGTTTTGTAAACGATCTGTGTGAGAAACAGGGTCAATTACTAAGGGCGCGTTTATAGTGAACGCTTATGCCGACGATTATTGTTGAAGCTGAAAAACGCTTCATGTCTAATCATATGGAAAAAGCTGAAAGTGTCTATAGTGCAAGCTTATTACGAACTTTAAGCGCTTTATCAAGAGGTTTTCAGCGCTTATATCTCTATCTCGCTCGCTCTATTAGTTTTAATTTTTGTTTAATTTTTTATGTTTTGTCGTTTTGTGTTTTTTGAAATGATTTTCGGCGCTCATTTCTTTAATTTCGCTTGTTTACATCATGCTCGTTGTTTTCTTTGTTATTTTTTGTGCTGAACTTTCAACTGTTATTGCACTGTTTTTGGTGTTTCGTTTTGTGGTGCTTTTAAAAAAAGTTGTCTGCACTTGTGCCGCACTTGTCTCTATCTGGCATGTTTACATAGCTTTCGTTGTTCTTGTGTGCAGTAATCAGTTGCATATTTTCTTAGGTGAACTTTCGGCCGTTGTTATGCTTTGCATTTGTAGGTGTTCACACATCAGTCAAATAATTGAAATATATCGCGATTTTTTACTCTCTTTAACTCTCTCTGAAAATTTTGATTGACGCTTGCTCACACACGATTTTTTGATTGAAGCTTCGACGCAGGCATTTGTTACTTTTTTGCTACCTACTCTTTTGTGAATTCATATCGTGCTGTGTGCATCACTTTATTTGGGTGTTTCTTTTATTAAGTTGTTTTGTGTGCATAAAAATTTTACAAAATGGAAAATAATAGCGGAAATATAGTTGATCTTTTAGGATTAAAATTTAGACAGACAAGTAAAATAATGCAAACCTTTTGACTGATTGATGCAGGTATGGAGCTCAATCAAAATTTTAACTGACGAGAGAAGATTTTGGAGTTCATTTTCGCTCTGAGAGAAAGTTCAGTTTTTTTACATAGGAAAGCAACAACAAAATTTTATTGACTCAATCATTTGACTGACGTATGAACACCTCCTTTGAAGTTCCTTTGAACTCATTTGTTATTGCTTTGATTATTTATGCGTGGAGTTCGTACGAAAAATAAAATTTCGATCTTCGTTGAGTTTTTTATTTTCTTGAGTGCGTTGTAATCGATTTAGTTTAAAATTAAATATTGAGTCGAGCAGTTCGAGACAAATGCTGTGATTTTTTATGGTGTAACAAATTAAAATATAACTTAACGTCATCCAGAAAATTAATGTGTTTAAAAACTAATGAAGTATTATTTCTCAAATTAGCAATTAACAATAAATAAACGCGGTCATAATAAAAAATGACCGCTAAACAACAAAACAAAATATGAACAAAAACAGCAGTTCAGCGCTTGTATTGCTATCTCGCTTGCACACACAGTTTTTTTTCGTTTCATTTTATTGCTTACACTTTTCTGATCGCATTCCACGAAAATTCAAAAACTTTTGCTTCTACAAAAATGCATACGTGAAAACAAAAAGCAACCCTCGAAAATGAACGCGGTCGCCGCTATTGTAAAAATAATTGTTTTTGCATCTGAATTTTGTTGTTGAGATAGAAAGTGTATGTAGTATAAATACAAAACAGAATCTTAAAATCTACTAAGAACGTAATCTTTTTTTTTTTTATTAATAGTTAATAATAGCACATTCTTAGCTTTTATCTTATTTTCCTTCTCCACTCTCTTCCCACTACAGAATTTTCATCAATAAAATAAATAAGCTACTTAAAGCGTAAGCTACTTAAAGCGTAAGCAATAAGCGTGCACTATGGACACCAATAAGCTCAATAAGCTACTTAAAGTGTATGCAATAAGCGTTCACTACGGACACAAGCTGAAATGAGCAACTTTAATCCGCAGCGTTAATAAGCTTCGGAATAAGCATTCACTATAAGCGCGCTCTAAAAATAGAAACATTTACGAAAAAGTATCAAATACAATGGTTGGTCACATTATTAGGGACAGCACTCGTATTTATGTTATTTCTTTTAAAAAATAATTTTATGAGTAAACACATTGATTTTCATATGGTTTTTTTATTTGGTATTCCTACTTGTATCGTTTGATTTTGAAAAGTGGCAATACTGGAAACAAGCGCCATTTTTGACATAAGTACTGCTACATTTTGACTGGTTCACATTAGTTGAAAATTGCTGCTGCTGCAGAAGGGTTGTTTTAAAAAATTTTTAAATTGTTTTCCCTCCAAGTTTTTCTCATACGAAATAATCAAAACGTAAGTAATATTTATTTTTGCATTAATTTTGATAAATTTAATGAGTAAAGTTAAATTTTGCTTACAATATGACGTCATAACTTTTAATTTCAGCATGGGTAAAGCTTCAGACACATACCCAAGAAAATGTAAAAACATACAGACATTCGGGGTTGCTGTAGAAACCAAGAGCTCTCGGAATCAGAATTGATACCTAGAAATATTTCGCTGAGGTGACATCGGATAACATAGGTTTCTGTGACACCTAAAAGAGATACCAAGTCCGATTCGAAAATAAAATCGCCTAAACAGAGTCCATCACACCAATGAGAAATATTTGCATTTAGTTTCTACAACAACCCCGATCATAACTCCATTCAACATCTATTGCATATATTACAGGTGTCTGTCGTTAAGGGAATTAAAACTAAAATCAGCAGCAGCCCCAAAAAAGAGTTGCCCGTCTGATAACGATAATGAACGACGAAGGAATAAAAATTTCCAGGAGAATAGTTCAGAGGCGGTTGGTCGAACATAGCCGCATGGGTCGTCGGTCCAAAAAAAAAAAAAAATCACACCTTACCAAGGTATTGAATATAATTGTAATATAACTGTTGAATAGTAGAGTAGAGTAGAGTGGAGTGGCAACACACAACAGCGAGTTTTTTTGTAATTATTTTACAGTTATATTTCTACGACGCATCAACATTTCAGAATTTGGTCGACAAAAATTCATTTGTCCTACGGCGCCCTCGGGAGCACTTCTATGCAGACTGTCTTACAGAGCGGATTAAGCACCCAGCTAGCTAGTGTCATGATTTGGTCTGTGATCTCAACGGAGGACATGGGGCGCCTATACATCATAGATGGGACCATGAGGCAAGAACCGTACAAGCGAGTACTGAAAACTTGCCTACTACCACAGCTCAAGAAATGGTTTCTTAATGATAACCAGTACATTTTTACATTTTTATATACCAGGAGTGTTACTGTGCATTTCTAGTTGAAAAAAAAATATTACTGTTTTGCCCTGGCCAGGTAACTCTCCGGACATGAAACCCCATAGATAACATATGGGAGCTCACCAAAAGGGTTATCGCCAAACAAGTGATCAACACCAAGATTCAGTGGATTGATATTCTTAACAAGAAATGGGAGTACGACATGGAATTTAAAAAAAAAAAAATGCAAAATTGTGTATAGAGGGCATACTCCGACGCATAGAAGATATAATTGCAGCAAAAAGTGGCATCATTAAATACTGACGTTTCTATTAATCTCCATATTTCCCCCAAAAAATACTACTGCATAAAAAAATTGTTAATTTTATAATTGTAATAATATACTCATAGAAATAAAACATTGTTTTGAGAACTACAACCAATTATTTGTTGTACAAAAAACTAAAATATAAGTTCTGTTCCTAAAAATTTGGTCACCCACTGTAGTTAACAAGTCCGAACCTTAGATCTCTCGCCAGACCGTTAAAATGCGTTCAGTAAAAAACAAAAATCATGATTTTAAGAGTAGAATTTGTATTCTGCCCCCAAAATAAAAATACTATACACGCATTAGAAATCATTTAAGCTTGAATTTTGAAAAGCAAGGCACTGTTTATACGTCATTCAAATTGAAGGATCATTCAAAATTTGTTGTTGTTTCCCAGCGAAAAAAAAGATGAACTCTCTGCGAGAGCGAAAATGAACTTTCAACAGTTCATTGCATCAATCAAAATGTTGATGGAGCTCAAGACCTGCATCAATCAATCACAGGGTTGCATAATCAACTTTTCTGGTACTTACAACAACACTTTTAGTCGGCATCGGCCATTCAATCAAAAAATCACGTGTGAGCAGCTATACAATCAAATATCTCGAAAAGAGTAAAAGAGAACCAAAAATCAATTTGAATGACGTATAAACTCTGCCAAAGAGAATAAAAAATCGCTATATACTTCAATCATTTGACTGATTTGTGAACACCTACGTTATGCTAGACCAGGGGTGCGCAAAATTATACATTCACATTTTTGTGATTATATTGCAAAGCTTTTGTTTTAAGAGTTTGTACTGAACGAAAAGCACGAGTTTGTTCATTCGTCCGATTACAGCATAAAGGCCTAACCAAAATAGACGAAACGAGACGATTGCAACTTGCCGAACGTCTGACGAGTTGAAACGCTAGCAGTTCGGTTCTTACGGAACAAAACGTATGGACAAGCTGTTTCGTTCAGCTTCGTTAAATTACGTTTGTTCATTTCGGGCAACAACATTGAATTGCATTAAAGCGAACATTTTCGTCTCTACTCGTTACGGAGCAACTCGTCTATTTTGGTTGGGCCTTAACGCGAGAATGATAGCTTGTTGTGTTCTATAAGATTGCGACCATAATGAAAGATTACTGCTTAGCCGAAAAAAAAAAAACGCATTGGAGCAAAAGAGATGCATTAATTGGTTTCTTTATTGCTCCAATATGTTTTTTTGGCTCAGCTCAGCAATAAGTGTTCACTATGTTCGCAACCTTAGGCAACGCAGAAGCGAGCGGCCGCGACTTCACAGCAAGAAGTTCGCACAGCGACTGATCGTATTATTTTTTCAGTGTAATAAGTTTTCACCTCGACTAAAAAGCTTTTCATGCATGTGAAAGCTATCTGTCCATGGATTTTCAAAAAAATATGTTTGGTGAGATTTTTTGTTGTCAGTGCTTTACGTATAAAATGAGAAATACTCTCTCGTGCTTATTTAAATGCGCAAAAAAACTAACAAAAAACCTCACCAACATGTTTGCCAAGCATAACCACGGCATTAGATACGTTGTTAATGGGTTAATTTTGAGATAATTAAAAATTTTCAATTTTACATTTAATAATTAAACACTTAATTAGCCAAAACGTGCTCTCGTTAAACTATAATTAGATGCAGTCTATAAACCGCTCTGCAAACTATGAGTCACTCGTATAATTTCAGCGTAAATAACAAAATTTGTTTTTGTTTTGAAAATCGCTATTTGTTATTGGTTTTGAGTCATCATCTCAACACGCTGAGCGATCATGTAAATAAATAGTTGTTATTTTAACTCAATCAACTAACATGCATTCGAAAAAAAATGATTTTTCTTCTCTTTCTATCGTACATTATTCAGCGCCAAGCTTTTAAAAAAAATTAATATTTTTTTGCTGTTATGTTTTTCATTAACTAAACATATTTATAGCATGTTTATGTATGTAATTTTTTCTTTGTTATGCGCTTAAATAACTGCTTATAAATGTTTGTACATTTATTTAATTAAAATAATTATATTTTTTTTTAATTTTAGTTAATGTATTACTTTTCTTTATATTCGCTTAAATTATGCCTAGACTTCAAATTTTGTTTGTTGTAATTTTTGCAAATATAATTATTATAAAATTAAGCTTTTATTTTATAAAATGATTTTTAATTTAATTAAACAAACTAAAAGTTTGTTGTTTTTCTTTTTTAAATAGTGCAATTCGATTTTATTTTTGTTGAGTTTGCAATTTATTTTTGCTTTAATTGAGAACTTAATTAAGCTATGATTTCAATATTACTCAAGTGCTGCACTTTTATACGTTTCTCTTCTACTACTCTTTTGACATTTAACAATTTGTGTGATGTATTAGAGAGAAAGAGAGACAAGCAGCGTGTTTTTTAACTCACTCATGTGATGAACATTATTTGCATAAAAAGCTTGAAAAACAAAATATTTTTTTTTTTTTTTCGCTAAAAATTGCACTTGAGTTTTGAATTAATTAAAAAAAAAAATTGATTTACTTTAAGCAAACAAAATTTTTCAACAAATTTAGCTAATCTTTAAATAAGTTTGATTTAAAAAAAAAAAAAAAAAAAAATGTATGACATAAAAATAAGCAACATTTCGAATTTGTTTATACTTAATTTAAAAAATTTTTGTAATTATTTAATTCTTCTTGACAAAATTTCATGCTAGAAAAGGCTAGAAAAATGCAAAATAGGATATTTTTTTTTTTAATAATTTCAAGTATTTTTTTTAAAATATTTTTTATTTCATTATGCTTAAAGACGTCAATAATTTTAGGTTTATATTTATTTATAATATTTTTTTGTAAGCTTACAATTGTAATTTTTAATAATTTAGATTTTGTAAAAAATATTTTTTTCATAACTTTTTGGTTAGTTTTAATATTAAATTTATTTATCATTACTAATTTTTTCAAATAGTTGAATAGCATAAAAATAAGCAAACATTAAAGCAAACATATTGAAGATAAATGAGCGCCAAAGCGTTTTAGCACAGGGTGACTTTACTCTATGACGACTAAAGGTTCTTTTTCTGGCTGAGCCATTAAAAAATGGTTGTTTTTTAAATTTAAAAAAAAATTATCTAAACTTTTTTTTATCTAAACACAGAACTTGAGCACGCTTTTACAAGAATTGACTGGTTCTGAGTCGGTAACTTTTATGGGAAACCTTCAAGAGAATTGCGTGATTGCCAAAAATTAACAAGTTTTATTCACACAATCCCAGTTCATATTTTATACGCAAAACATTGCCTATGTCAGAACATTAGAACATTTCATATCAAGCAGCTTATGAAAACCTCCAACAGATTCAATACGCAAAAATGTTAATGCTGGCATGAATTGCAATAGCAGAACTGGAGAAAATTAGTAAAATTTACCCGGGAGTTATTTTTCTGATGCTTTAAAAAAATCTTTGACAAATATTTTCAATGGCGAAGGAATAAGGGGGGAAACTAATCAGTTTTCTGTATTTTTGAGATTGAATAATTGATTCATGCTATATGTTATATATATATATACCGTATATATACTTTTAGCAAATTAAATATTCGAAAACTTTTCTATACCATTTACAATTTTTGTTCAGAAAAGATCAACTGAAGTTCAGAAATTCCATTTAAACTTCAAAAAAGATTAATAAAAATCAGAAAAGAAGAAAAAAAAATAAAATTTTAAATTCAGAATTTATATTTGAAATTCAGAAAAGGTAAGTTGAAATTTCGAAAAGATCAATTGCAAATTCAAAAAAAAAATCAATGTAAGCTCAGAAAACGTGAATTGAAATTCAGAAATTTTATTTGAAATTTCGAAAAGACCAATTGAACTTCAGAATTCTACTTGAAATTCAGAAAATATTGAATGAAATTCAGAAATTTTATTTGAAATTCAGAAAGAATCAATTGAAATTCAGAAAGAATCCATTGAAATTCAGAAAGAATCACTTGAAATTCAGAAAAGATTAGTTGAAATATAGAATTTCATTTGAAAATCAAAAAAAAAGATCAATTGAAATTCAGAATCCCATTCAAAATTCAATGAATATCAATTGAAATTCAGAAAAGTCCAATTCAAATTCAGAAAATATTAATTCAGAAATTTTATTTGATAATCAGAAAACATCAGTTCAAGTTCAGAAAAGATCAATTGAAATTTAGAAAAGATCAGTTAAAATTCAAAAATTTCATATGAAATTTAAAAAAGATCAATTGAAATTCAGTAAAGGTTTTTTGAAATTCAGAAATTCCATTTGAAATTCAGAAAAGGTCAATTGAAATTCCGAAAAGATCAGCTGAAATTCAGAATTCCATTCGAAATTCAAAGAAAATCATTTGAAATTCAGAAAAGTTCAATTCAAATTCAGAAAATATCAATTGAAATGCAGAAATTTTATTTGAAATTTAGAACAGATCAATTGAAATTCAGAAAACATCAGTTGAAATTCAGAAAAGATCAGTTTAAATTCAGAAATTTTATTTGAAATTCAAAAAAGATCAATTGAAATTCAGTAAAAATCTTTTGAAATTCAGAAATTCCATTTGAAATTTAGAAAAGGTCAATTGAAATTCAGAATTCCATTCGAAATTCAAAGAATATCAATTGAAATTCAGAAAAGCTTCAATTCAAATTCAGAAAATATCAATTGAAATTCAGAAATTTTATTTGAAATTCAGCAAACATCAGTTGAAATTCAGAAAAGATCAATTGAAATTTAGAAAAGATCAGTTTAAATTCAGAAATTTCATTTGAAATTCAAAAAAAGATCAATTGAAATTTAGTAGATTTTTTGAAATTCAGAAATTCCATTTGTAATTTAGAAAAGGTCAATTGAAATTCAGAATTCCATTCGAAATTCAAAGAATATCAATTGAAATTCAGAAAAGTTCAATTCAAATTCAGAAAATATCAATTGATATTCAGAAAATTTATTTGAAATTCAGGAAACAAAAGATGAAATTCAGAAAAGATCAATTCAAATTCAGAAAAGATCAGTTAAAATTCAGAAATTTAATTTGAAATTCAAAAAAGATCAATTGAAATGCAGTTAAGGTTTTTTGAAATTCAGAAATTCCATTTGAAATTCAGAAAAGGTCAATTGAAATTCAGAAATTTTATTTGAAATTCAGAAAACATCAGTTGAAATTCAGAAAAAATCAGTTTAAATTTAGATATTTTATTTGAAATTCAGCAAAGAGATTTTGAAATTCAGAAATTCCATTTGAAATTTAGAAAAGATCAATTGAAATTCCGAAAAGATCAGCTGAAATTCAGAATTCCATTCGAAATTCAAAGAATATCAATTGAAAATCAATTTCATTCATGTTTTCTGAATTTGAATTTAGCTTTTCTGAAATTCCGAAATTCCATTTGAAATTTGAAGAGATCAATTGAAATTCAGAAAATATCAAATTAAAATCGAAAAAAACTAATTGAAATTCAAAATAAATAAATTGATATTAAAAAAAATTCAAATTGACTTCATTACTTAATCATTATTTGATTCCAAACCATTACTATACCATTGCCATACAACACAAAAAATTATGGTAATTAAAGTGATTAATTAAAAGTTTGATTTTTCCTAGTAACATTATTTTAAATCATTTCAATTAATCTATGTGAGAAATTTATTTATATGTCATCTTTATAATAAAAAAAAATAAAAATAAAATATAATGATTATATAGTAATTGTATGGTAATGGTATTTGTAATGATAATAGAAATGATGCCATTATGGTTTCTTTTGAGATAAAAGTTGAATTTGATTGAGATTTCGAATTTATTTTCTCAGAATTTCAATTATTTTTTTTTTTTAATATCAACTCATGTTTTCTGAATTCCGATTGAAGTTTTCTGAATTTGAAATGGAATTTTGAAATTTCTCCTCTGAATTTCTCCTCTGAATTTCAAATTGAATTTCTTTTGTTGTTTTCTGAATTTCAATTGGTATTTCCTGAATTTCAAATTTTAATTGATCTTTTCTGAATTTTAAATGGAAATTCTGAATTTCAAATGGACTTTTGATTTTCAATTGATCTTTTCTGAAATTTAATTGATATATTCTGAATTTCAATTGATCTTCTTTGAATTTCAATGAATATTTTCTGATTTCCACATGATATTTCTGAATTTTAATTGATTTTTTGCTGAATCCCAAATGGAAATTCGGAATTTCAATTGAGTTTTTCTAAATTTCAATGAATATTTTCTGAATTCCAAATGGTATTTCTGAATTTTAGTTGAAATTTTTTGAATACCAAATGGAAATTCGGAATTTCATTGATTTATTTTTTAAATTTCAATTGATCGTTTTTAAATTTCAAATGGAATTCCAAATTTCAATTGATCTTTTCTGAATTTTAATTGATATTTTCTGAATTTCATATGGAATTTTTGAATTTTAATTGATCTTTTCTGAGTTTCAAAAAGAATTTTTGAAGTTTAATTGCACTATTCTAATTTTCAAATTGAATATCTGAAATTCAAATGATATTTTTAAATTTTAAATTCAGTTCTGAATTTCAATTGCTTTTTTCTGAATGCCAATTGATGTTTTCTGAATTACAATTGGAAATGGTGAAGTTAAAAGGCGCATTTGGGGAAAATTTATTATTTGGCCGAGAAATAGTTCAGGCTGAATGCATATTTCCTTAAAATTAATGCCCGAAAACTAGCGGTAAAGACGAAGACGAGATTCAAAATAGCGGTAAAGACGAAAAGTAGTACTGCAATAGCAATGTAAAGCAATGTAAAGTAGTAATGTATGAAAGATTTTTATATAACGGTTTGGAAAAAACTGAATTATTTAACCGGGAGATATGTTTTGTTGATTGAACTGAATGAAGATTTTTTTTCCTACAGTGAATGTTTTAAAACATCACTTATAGCCCTATTCTGGTGATTGCCAGCTGTAAATTCATTGACAAGCTAGTCTTTGATGTGTTATTTTTTGGTCCAAGGAGTTGAACACTTTCAAAATGTTTTGCAAATTTATTTGTTCTGCATATTTTTTTTTATTATGTTGACAGTTTTGTCATGGTTTGAGCTTTTGATTAGATTTCAGCATGGTAGAATAATCTAGGTAGTGATAATTTTGACAGTGCTCTCTTTGCTCTGACCATGATTGTCAAAGTCCAAAGCAAACAAATAAGTATTGATGCATACATATATTGTGTACCATGTACTCGCGTTTTATTTCACATTAGCGGTCAGCGACTCTCCTGATTGCTCATACCTAGATTATTCTACCATGAATTTTAGAATAAGACATTTTTATAGTTGTCAATAAATTTACAATTGACAATCACCAGAATAAGGCTTTTAGATTTTAATTGGTAAAAAATGGCAGAAAATTTTTTATATGCACGGTTTCTATGTTTCATAACTATTGAATATCTAATAATAGGGCTGAATATCTATTTTTTCCTCTGAAGTAATGACTGAAAATTTTCAAAATTAGACATAGACAATTAATAATTTGGAGATATGATTCATACATGGACCGAAATGCCTTTTTTCTCGGAAAAACAAATGTTCGAAAACTTGCGTTATAGGGAAACGGGAGAAAATTATTAATAATTCGAGAGATTCTGGTAATGTTGCATGATTGATTGAATTTTTTCTTTGGGCGCAATGTAAAATTGCCTAATTTTCTCAACTTTTTAGACAGGTGTTTTGTTCAAATAATTTATTTCCACCATCTACACATCTACAGTTTATTGTATGAGCTCAGAATATACTTTGAGTGATTGAATAAGTATCCTTTTTGACAGGTGAACTGAATACACTACACATCTTTAGAAAGCTTTTAAAGTTTTTCAATCAGTCTGATTCAATCACTCCAATTCGCTAAAGCGTTTCTGAAAAATTGTCATTTAACCTCAACCCTTGTCAAAGATTTTCAAAATGGCCTTGGTTAGTCAAACTCGAAATTGTAATAAAATATTCTAAAAAATCATGTAAACATAGGCAAATATTTTTGGTGTGCTTTTTTGTTTTTAGTGTTTAACGCATAAGAGAGAAAAGCTTATTTCTCATTTTATACGCTAAATACTAACAACAAAAAAGCTCACCAAACATCTTTGCCTAGCACAAGAGCTGAAATATTTTCAAAATCGTCTGTGTAAGACTGTTTTTTTTGTTATTTAACTTCAAGCTCGAACACGAGTTTACGCTTTCATACTGCTTTTAACACGTAGCAGTGACACAAACCTTTTAGTCGCAGCACCCTCGCTCTAACATATATATGTAAATATATATATACTTATATATATAAATATAAAGGTTGCTTTGTTGTTGCTGTTTTTGTTGTTGTTTATATACAATGAAATTCAATGTTTAGTTAATTCCGTTAATTAAGTTTGAAGTTATTATCTTAGCTTTTTAACTTAAAATTAAACTTACAACTAACTGTAATTATATTTTATAAATTACATTATTATAATTTTTTGTTTTTTTTTTCTAATTTACAACTATTAATTTAATAAATAATAATCATTAATAAATTACATATTCTCTTGGTTTTTTTAAAAAAAAAATAGTTTGAGTGTTTCGCGCGTTTTGTATGAGTGTGTTTGGATGTATGTGGATGTGTGTGTTTGGAAGTATTGCTGTAATTTAATTGTTGCCCCGATATTTCTGTTGCTTTTCTCTCTGCGCCTCTCTCCCTCTCTCTCTCTCTCGGTCTCTTACCCCTCGCGACCGATGAAACCATTCGGTGGCAGCGGCTGTTTTTGTTGCTGCTGCTGACGCAGCCATTTCTCTTTTGCTGTAAAAGCCGAGCTTTTCACCTGTTGCGGTGACTTTTTCGTTGTTGTTGTTGTTGGCGTTGCTACCTTTTCCTCAGCGATCCTGGCTTGACTTTGACTGCGGCTCCGGCTGTCTTGTTTTTTTTCGCGTTCACTACTACGTCGACTACGACTCAGTGGTATGCGTTCCATTTTGATTCCCTCGGCCGGCTCCTCATCTTCATCTTCATCGTCATCTTCGACATTCTCCGGACCATCGGATGAGGATGCTGACGCCGAATGTGAAGAGTGTGAATTGCCGATGCTAAAACGCTCTGCGGACGCCTCTCTGCGCATTGCTGCTGAGAGTGTTGAGCAGCCGATGCCGCCTCTACTGTCGGCAGGCGCTGATGGCGGACCCATTGCCTGATAGTTGGGATTATCGCTGAGATTCGTGGGTGGTACGGCAGTGAAGACACTGCGTGATTTTGGTGGTGCATGCGGCTCACTCATCATCACGTAGTTGGGATTAGCCGCAAGCGCCGCTTGGGGCGCCTGCATCAGTTCATAGGATGGATTATCACTAGTCTGCGGTGCCTGCATCAGCTCGTAGTTGGGGTTGATGCTGCTGTTGGCAGTAGCTCGGAGCGTGCTAAACGATGGTCGTGTCGGTGAGACGCTGGTGTTAAGTGACTCGTTCAGCAGCTGGTAGTTCGGATTGCTATTCGAGCTGAAACCCGTGCGTGGCTTAAATGCTGCTGCAGCCGACGCCGTAGGTATTGGTTGGGCTTTCGATGGTGTCGCGCCATCAACCACTGAGATGCCCGACGCATTTGCTGTCTCATCCAGCAAGTTATAGTTAGGATTCTCATTGGCATGTGTCTTGAAGAATCGCGGCGCTGTGGGTGCGTAGCTGCTGGCACTGCCACTGCCACCACTCTCAATAGTGCCCAAATTAGAGCCGCTAATGCTCTTGCCGCGTCCTCCGCTGACGCCGCCAGAGCCAGCTTGCTGACTTAGATTCGTATTGCTATACGTTGCATTCGGGTTTGAGCTGGTACTTTTATGGCTCGTATTGCTACCGGAGCGCTTGTGATTAAAAAAGCGATTCATGTTACGCAGTCGCTGCGGCACTAGGCTGTGGCCAACGTTTTGTACTGTTTCGGAGACCGCTTTCTTGAGGCTGGGATACTTGCCGATCGCACCCGTTGTGGCATTGGAAGAGGCATTTGATGAGGCTGCCGAACCAGTGGAGGGATGCAATGACGAGGACATCGGTACGCTGATGGCTTCGTCGGGCATTGAGCTGGACATGGGCATGATTGTAGCCAAACGTGTACGACTGCGCTGCTTGGGCAATAAATTTTGAGCGCCACTCAGCTTGCTGCTTACAGACATGCCCGAAACTACTTCTTCATCCTCAACGTCGTATGGCGCGTGCTCACGATAGTTCGGGCTGGGATCGTAGACCTGATAACCACGATCATCGGTGTCAGCACTTTTGGAAATATTGCGGCCTAGCGTTATTTCATCGTCATCTTCAAAGTCGCGTGGAACGTAGTCTGGCTGCACATAGGCGGCACCATCGCCATGCGATAGCTGTGGCTTTTGCTGTGGGAATCGTGCATGTATCTGACGCAGATACGGCTGATGCAGCTGACTGGTCATACCGCCACCACTAACAATGCCAGCTGATGTAGAAGGCGCTGAAGAGAGTGTCGGATTGTTGTGCGACATTTGCGAGAGATTATAACTGTTTTTGCCATCCGGTGTGCTGCTGTTTATGTTGGCTGAACCAAGGCTACATTATTAATAGGAGGGAGGAAGAAGTGAATATTATGTTATGATTATAAGTTAAGCATGATAAATAAAATAATATAAGATTGTCAGAATTTAGTTCTCCGAGCCGAATTAAAAAAAAAACTCCTAACATTTAACAATACATGTACAGGTTGCGAGAAAAAGATTAAAAAAAAAATTACAGGGTTAAAAAATAAATAAAAAAGAAGTATTTTTCCTATATAATTTGGTAAAGTGAGGAAGTTTAACAGAAGCAAGCAAGAAAAAAAAAATAAACCTACACTGTCGTCGAAGGAAGAGTGCGGCATCTAGCATGAAAATCAAAATTGATTTTATTGTATTTGCCTTATTTGTTTGTCATCCAATCTCTTTAGGATTATAAAATAAAAATTTGTGTAGCTCTTTAGTACGTATCAATTCAGGAATTATAATGATTTCTGAAAAGTGGGCGTAGTTAAAGTTCGACCACGCTCATTTTTCGTAGAGTTTGCCGGAAGTATCCATACGAACTAAATTAAAAAATTGTAGACCAATACAACCGAATTCGTCTGAAATATAGCGTTTCTATTGATTTGTGGGCGGTAAGGTGGGTGTGCCAACTTTTTTTTATTATTCGAGCCTTGACAACAAACGTTGTAAATTTGGTGCCCTTAGGTGTTAGACTTATGACACTTTGAATTTGCCCTAAAAATACAGTTTATTAAAATACAGCTCCTCAAACTAGTTCAAGTTTTCAAAAACCCTGAAAACGCTTTTTAAACATTAATGAAGGTAATCAGAATCCGTTTACATAACTTTGACATCTCCAGTATAATTCCAAGTAGCCTGTTACCCATTTTTAATCCTTTTTAACAAATTTTAACCCTTTAAAGACATAATTTTACATAATCAATGTAATATTCTCATTAAATTTAATTTTTCTAGGCCAAGTAATTTAGGCTGTGGGTCGATTAGTGAACGAGTCAGACAGTAAGAAGCCAGCGCTCTATGAAATTATTATATGGGAATCTTTAAATGATTTTTCGCTGGGAAAAATTTTATTGGATTTATATGGTGCCAAGGAGTTTTTAACTCAGAATTTCATGTAGAATCCGAAACTGAACGTTACTAGCATACAATTTTTCGGTGATTCCATGTCAAATCGGACGCTTTTCGTAACTCACATATTTGTAAAAATTTGGTACTTTGCATGTCGATAGTACTTAAAAACTAGAAATACTTAGGATGCAACTTGTATGATGCATCCTAAGCCTATGCTTAATTGTACTTTACATTTACACAAGCTTGTCATAGGCAGCAGATACATCCTAAGTAGAAACATTGTATGTGACGTCGGATATATCAATGTGGAAACATTGTATGTGACGTCGGATATATCTAATGTGGAAACATTGTATGTGATAACCATGCTCTTTAACACATTTTGTTATATGTAGCATATTGTGAATGTTATAACAGGTCATTCAATAAGTCCGTAGGATAAGTAAGAAAAAAACAAAATTTTGATAAAACTCGATTATATTATTCAACATTTCTCGTCAAAATAGGCCTCAGTTTCAGCGATTACTTCATCATTGGACTTGAATTTCTTTCCAGCAAGCATTCTCTTGAGATCTGAAAACAGGAAAAAGTCGTTGGGGGCTAAATCTGGAGAATAAGGTGGGTGGGTAAGCAATTCGAAGCCCAATTCATTCAATTTTGCCATCGTTTTCATTTTTCTTTTGCAAATGTGGCCGTTTCTTGGCGCTTTCAGCCTTCAATCGATCCAAAGAAAGGGTTTCCTCACTGATCATTGCTCGCTTTGGTGAAAAATTTCGGCCACATAGCCAATAGTGCGCATAAAAATGTGCAAATAGTAACACTTTGTTCGTAAATATGTCTAGGTTTCAGATGATTAAATAATTTTTTTTCTAGCTTTTTTAAATTTCATGTTTTTTTCAACTTTTTAAATTTAACTGTTTTTAAACTTTCAAAATCTAATATTTTATGTTATGTGTTTATATAACTCTAATAATTTTTCAATAATATTTAATATTTTACTTGTAAAAATGGAATGTTTCTTTTTTAATTTACATTATGAACCACCCAAAAAAAAAAAACATTAGGTTAGGTTAGGTAGAGGCGGCAGCCGGTGTAGATGAAATACATACACCAGCTCACTTAGACCAGATAGGTCCATTGTGATACCGCTGCACACAGGCTTTTATTAATAATGGAACCAACTTGAGCACCTGATGAACCCTTTTAGACGCCAGACATCAGTCGTTGACAGGTCGTCAAGCTCATGAAAGAAGAAAGAGCCTAAATGTTTGTGCCTTCTTCTGGCTAGCGCAGGACAGGAGCACAGAAGAAAAGATGGGAGATGGTTTCATCCTCTTCCTCGTCCCTGCAGCTTCTACAGAAGTCATTTGAGATAACTCCTAACCTGTAGGCATGTCTGCCTATCAAGCAGTGCCCTGTGACAGCCACTATTGTGTCTAGTTCTGGTCTTGCCAGTGAGAGGAGGGCTCTCGATCGCCCGAGATCTAGTGTCGGCCAGATAAGCCTTGATGCTCTGCATATCTAGAGCTCAGCCCACATAGTATTGGCTTTCGATATGATATTGTTACTGATTAGCCGCTTGAGAGTCGCTAACGGGATACCCGCCGGTGGGTTCACCATGAATAGTGGCGCTTGTGCCGCATTTCTAGCGAGCTCATCTGCCTTTTCATTACCTTTTATGACTTTATGCCATATTAGGTTGATGCTGAAATAGTTCGCCATTCCCCCTAATGAAGCACGGCATTGTTTGGCTACTTTAGAGTTTGTGGCTACTTGTTCCAACGATTTTATCGCAGCCTGACTATCAGAGAAGATATAAATTTCCCGTTTAGAGACAACGTTTTTTGAAAGCCATGATGCAACCTCCCCTATTGCCATCAATTCGGCTTGAAACATACTACAGTGGTCAGGAAGCCTACGAGCCAGAGATACCCCAAGCTCTTTTGAGTAGACCCCATACCCGACCTTGTCGTTTAATTTTGATCCATTTGTATAGAAATATAGACACCCTCGTTTCCATGGTGCACCATTGACCCAGTATGTTCTAGGTGGAATAAGCGTACCACACCTTCCTTCGAAGGAAAGCGAGGGCTTGCAGTAATCAGTTCTTGATGGAATGAAGTTGAAGTTGTTAAGTATGGATGAGTCACCCGTTGTCATACTTTTCCATACTCCCAAATCTCTAAGTCTTATCGCCGAACAGGCTGCTGTCTGTTTGGCAACCAGGTCCAGTGGTAGAAGATGAATTATGGTCTCTAGGGCTGCAGTCGGTGTTGTTCTCAGAGCACCGCTGATGCATATAGATGCCATTCTCTGCACTTTTTGGAGTTGTTTCATATATGTGACCTTGTCTATGGTCGGCCACCATATTACTACTCCATACAGAAGAATAGGTCTTATGACCCCAGTATACAGACAGTGAACGATACGAAGCGAAAACCCCCATCTTGTTCCTACGGCTTTTTTACAGGTATAAAGTACCACTATGGCTTTTTTAGTGCACTCTGCTATGTTTAACTTCTAGCTGAACTTTCTATCTAGTATAAGTCCCAGGTACTTTGCGTTATTCGCAAGGGACAGAACAGACCCCTTTAGTATGATTGGTGTTAAGGACGGAGTTTTATATTTCCTGGTAAAAAAAACCTTAATTCAATTTAAATTTGGGAATGATTGATTGATGGAACTTCCAAATAAAAAATGGCGACTACTTGTGAAAATATTAACCAAACTGCAACTAGCTAGTGTAGAGAAAAATTTCAAATAACTAGTTACAAAGGACTCGTAAGAACATACTGACAACTTAAAAAAAAAACCTAGATTAATTCTATGACAACAACAAATCAAACAAATTAAATTTAAGTAATTTAAGGCTATAACAAAACTTTTGCGAATTTAGTGAATTTTCAGAATTTATTTCATAAAACAAAAATAAAAAAAAAAAAATTAATGATCAATCTTGATGGTAAAGAAAAAACAAAGCACAAGAAATAAAACTAATTTATTTTTATCAAAACAAAGTGAAGAAGTTCTGTTATTGGCCTGAAATTACCTATAAATTAATTAGCTGATTGCTTGTGCTCACCTATATGGCGAGTGAGGATGGTGAATATCGTCAATGGCGGGACTTTCATTTTGATTCTCCACCGATGAGTTGTTCTCCATATTCAGTTTATATTCGTTGTATTCACCAACGCGCAAAGGCGTTGTCACATCATCCATGTCATTGTCGTGATCCTGGAAGACATCGCCAGACTGATGCATGCTTTCTACATGAAAGAAACAAAATAATTTTTTTTTAATTTTTTTTTAAATAAATCCGTTTAAATTAATTCTGTTGGCTTTGTACCTTGCAGCTCCTTGTTGCGTGCAACTACACCCTCTTTGGAGTGATAGAAGGACACTTCATGGAACTGCGCATTGGCATGGTCGAGCAGTACTCCAATGATGTCCATGAAACTGGGACGTGCAGTAGGACGATGGTGCCAACATTTCTGCATCATGCGATACAGTTTGTCGGGACAGTTTTCAGGACGCTCCATGACGCCACCGTCAATGACATAACGTAATACTTGATCGTTGGATAGACCCTGATATGGCTGTGAAGCCAGTGTGGCCATTTCCCACAGCACCACACCATAACTGAACACATCGCTGGCACTGGAATAGACGCCATCGCGCAGACTCTCGGGTGGCATCCAACGTACTGGCAGCAGACCTGGTTGAAAAAAAATGAATGAAATGATCAGCATTAGTATCGTGTCAGAAGAAAGACGAAGTTAAACCAAAACTTTGATACAAAAATATTTTTTATATAAGACATTTTTAATATATGTATCACCAACAAAAAAATGTTGTTGCAATAAGCACGCAATGTGTGCATGTGTTCCATTGCACACTGACTCACCTTGTATGGTGGATGCGTCAAAATTCAATAAGTATAATTTTTTGTAGTGCAGCCAACGTTTTTATTTTTTAAGATATGTTTATGTTTTTGGTCTCGTTTAAAATAGACTTGAATAAATTACAAAATTGATCATAAAAAAGATTTCATTTATTACGCGAAATTCTGAGATTGTTTTCATCTTCATACGAGCACAGCTTGGCAACAATTAAGTCGGTGGGGTTTGTTGTTATACCGTTAGAAAGGTGATTTCATTGTTAGTTAGGTAGTTTTTGTACTAGAAACAATAACGTGAATCAAAGTCGTGAAATATTAATTAAGCCTGTAGCTCCCAAGCAAATAGCTGCACTCAGTTGCGGGGCACCCTGTATAAGAGCTATGAGCACGAATATTGGTGTGCAGGTTTTTTTTTAATGGAGCTTCGGCTAAAGCTCCGAAGCTAAAATACCCCCAATACCCCCCGCGGCCGTATTGAAGTATATTCGAAGTCTTTAGCCGTCTATAAAATATTTGTGTATAATCTGCAAAAATATTTGTGTCAAACGCTTAATTTTATTTTACCCTTAGCTGCCATATAGAGTAATTTGTAGACTGCCCATTATGCTAAAGAATATATGTGCCAAATTTGATTGGTATGTGCAAATGCATGCCAACGATGTAAAATAATTTCATTCAAAACCAAAGTTCCACGCCCCCCGTTCATTTCGCCCAATTTTCTAGACTACTGTTTATTATTCCAAAGAATATGGAAACTTTGAAAGAAGTCGGCCAAACGGTATAGAAAGAGTTCGATTTAAATAAAAGTGGCACGCCCCTGTCTAATTTCGCCCAATTTTTTAGACTGATCACTGCTCATTATGCCAAAGAATATATATGCAAAATGTGGTTGAAGTCAGGAAAGCGGTGTAAAACAAGTTTGATTAGAATTAAATTGACACGCCCATTGTCCAATCTCACCCACTTTTGTAGGCTTAAATCTTCTCATTATACTAAAGAACATATGTGCGAAGTTTGGTTGAAATCGGAGGAACGATGTAGATGTTAATAGAATAAAAATAAAGTGCCACGCCCCCTGTCTATCACCGCCCAATTTTATAAACTGCAGACTGATCCTTATACTAAAAAAGATGTGTGCAAAATTTGGTTTAAGTAGGGCAAACGGAGTAGAGGGAGCGCGATTAGAATTAAATTGACATGGCCCTTGGCTAATCCCACCCACTTTTGTAGGCTTAACTCTTCTCATTATATTAAAGAAGATGTGTGCGAAATTTGGTTGAAATCGGAGAAACGGTGTAGATGGACATATATTAAAAATAAAGTGCCACGCCCACTGTCTACTACCGCCCACTTTTATAAACTACAGACTGATCCTTATGCCAAATAATATGTGTGGAAATTTTTATTTAAGTCGGGCAAACGGAGTAGAGGGAGTTCGATAAGAATTAAATTGACACGCCCCTTTGTCCAATCCTACCCACTTTTGTAGGCTTAAAACTTCTCATTATACTTAAGAATATTTGCAAGAAATTTGGTTTAAATCGGACAAACGGTGTAGATGGAGCTAGTTTAAAAATAAAGTGCCACGCCCCCCGTCTAGCACCGCCCTATTTCATAAAATTAAGAATGCTGAAATTACCAAGGATTATGTGTGCAAAATTTGGTTGAAGTCAGCCATGCCGGTGTAACAGAAGTTCGCTTAAAAGTAAAATGCCACACCCACTTTTATAGTCTAAAGACTCTACATTATACCTAATAATATATGTATGGGTTGGATAAAAGATGTGGACGGAGTTTGTGTACATACAGACACGATGTCATTCAGTTTTATATATTTACGAAAGTTTTTATATATTGATGACGTCACTTTGTGTGGGAGGTAGGCGTGGTTTTCATCCGATTTTGCTAAATATCATAGAGCTGTTTCATGTTATGTATCAAAGCTTATGTGCCAAACTTGAAGATATTTCTTTAATTTTTTTAGATTTTTAGGAGATTTTATGTTTAGAATAAAGCCACTTTGTATGGGAAGTAGGCGTGGTTTTCATCCGATTTTTTCATATATCACAGTGATGTTCTTTATTATATATCAAAGGCTATGCGCAAAATTCCAAGACATTTGTGTGATTTGAGCAGATTTTAAAGAGTTAATTTTAACTGTTAATATAAAGCATGGGAGGTAGGCGTGGTTTGCATCCGATTTTTCTAAATTTTTTAGTCAGGATTTATATTGAAGATCAAAGTCCACGTGCAAAATTTCAAGGCATTTCATTTACTTTATGTGGGTTTTTAGGAGATTTTACTGTTAAAATAAAGTCACTTTGTATGGGAGGTAGGTATTGATCCCCCATGATCAATAAAAATTTTTATTTTTGAACTTTCCATCAAAAACAAAGCATTTTATAATTTGAAGTAATCGGTTGGTAACCGCTTCGGTAATCGGTTAGTAATCGCTTCGGTAATCGGTTGGTAACCGCTTCGATAATCGGTTGGTAATCGCTCCGGTAATTGGTAATCTCTTCGGCAATTGGTAACCTCTCCGGTAAACGGTAATGAGTTGGTAATCGCTTCGGTAATCGGTTGGAAATAGCTTCGGTAATTGGTAATCGGTGGGTTACCGCTTCGGTAATGGGTTGGTAATCGCTTCGGTAATCGGTTGGTAATCGCTTCGGTAATTGGTAATCGGTGGGTAACCGCTTCGGTAATGGGTTGGTAATCGCTTTGGTAATCGGTTCGGTAATCAGTTGGTAATCGGTTGGTAATCGTTTCGGTAATCGGTTAGTAATCGCTTCGGTAATCGGTTGGTAACCGGTATATGGTTCGGTAATCGGTTGGTAATTGCATCGGTAATTGTTTGGTAATCGGTTGGTAATCGCTTTGGTAATCGGTAATTGGTACGGTAATAGGTTGGTACTAAAAAAAAAGCTCACCAAACATGTTTGCCTAGCATAACCACGGCATAAGCAATGTTGTACAATGCAACAGAAATGAACAGCTAAAGCGTGATGATATCGCTAACAGCGTGATGATATCACAAATCTATAGTTTTGCTCTCTCCCAAAAAGTGCTCAACGCGCCTAAAGAAGTTTTCACTTCAAAAATTAGGAGGGTACTCTGAGGAAATCTATTTTAAAATCGTAACCAAATCCTGAAAAAAAAAATAATGTTACCGTTTTGATAACAGAATTTTCTTTATGTAACCATTTGATCCAGTTCCATAAAAACACAAACTAAAGTAAACACACAAATGATACTCTACTTTGCTGCTGAGCTTTCAGTATAAATTTTTTTCCCTTTTTGACACAATTATTAATATTTTAATTACAAACTATTAATATTTCATTACAAGTTATTAATTTAATTACAATTAATTATGTTTCGAGCAACGCAACTTATTATTTATGTGCTTTTCTCGCACGCCAACATCTAACCTCAAAATTTTTAAATTGACCGCAAAAGTATTTTTTTTTTGCAGTTCCGTTAGCTTTAGATATTTTTCTATACAGAACAGTGGTAAAAAGTTATCTTTTTGGATATGAACTTCTTTTATTTTTGGAGTATGAGATGAACCACTGTGCATTGGTAAACAAATTTATTTTAAGGTTTTAATTTATAAGATTGAGATAGTTAGTGCTTATTTATGTGAAGTTAGCTCGAACATTACATTTGACATTTGGCTTAAATTTTGAAAAAAAATTTATTTGTGCTCTAAAAAAAGTTCGGAAAAATGCAAAAGTTTTTAAATCCCTCTACGGTAAATTGCGGCACAATTTAAGCACATCCCAGCACAAGTACCCCAATTTCTGAAAAATCCCCCGAAAAAAGTTTGCAGCCCATAAAAATCATTATATAACAACACATAATTTTCCAATGCGGCACATGATAGCACACATCGGGCACATCACATTTTATTTATTCAATAAAAATTCCAAAATATCGTAATAGACTTACCTTTTGTGCCCTTGCGATAGTAGTCTGTCTCATAAATATCGCGCGTCATGCCAAAGTCACCGATTTTCACTGTAAGATCGGTGGCAACCATGCAATTTCTGGCCGCCAAATCACGATGCACAAACTTTTTTGCCGATAAATAAGCCATGCCGTCCGCAATTTCAATGGCCATCTGATAAATGCGACTCAACGGTGGAGGCTGCAAAGTCAGCTCATGCAGGCGCAGCATACCATCGTCACGTTCGTCTGATCGATGCGCGCGCAAATATGACTTCAAATCGCCATTTTTCATGAGTTCCATTATGACCAAAGCTGGTTGACCGCGCGAACACACGCCCAGCAGACGCACAACATGAAAGGTATCGAATTGTTTCATGACGCTGGCCTCGTTTAGGAAATTCATGCGCTCCCGATCAGTTGCATTCTCATTGACAGTCTTGATGGCACAGGGTGTATCTTCCATGCTGTTGTTGTAACCCTTTAGAATGCCCTCATAGACCATGCCAAATGAACCCTGACCCAGAGCACTAAGCTGTATGATGCGCTCGCGTGGCACTTCCCAATCGTCCGGGACGTACTGCAGGCTGTCATAGTAAGGATTGACAGTGGGAAAGATTTTGAGTTCTGAAGGTGGTGCGAGTATCTTTTTGCGCAAATAGACGACGAGAGCAACAATTAAGCCGAGTAGCGTGAGAACAGCAATGCAGATGATGGCAATAACGGTTGTGGATATTTGAGTGGGCTAAAGGGGTGCGAAAGGAAGTGATGAAGTCTGAGCAGTTTGCTGAAAATTGTTGTTCAACTCACCGGAATAAAAATGTAAACGTATTCCGAATAGACGCCCTCGCCAGCCAGTGAGTTGGCGCGCACTCTAATACTGTAGTTGCCGGTGGGCAGACCAGTCAGCACATAGCCATTGGTTAGATTCTGATAGTCCACATCTGTGATGCAACGCTTTTCCTCTACCGCATCCTGTGTCTGATGCTCATACGAAATGGTGTAGGACACAACGGCACCGTTAGGACTCTCGGGTGGAATCCAACGTAGACGTATATTGCTGCGTGTGGTGTTTGTGCTCTCCAGTTGTACTTGCAAATTTTGTACCTTATCCACATCATCTGGATTGGTTGGAAAAGAAATAATCTTAGTTTGTGTTGAGCTTTATAGATGTCTTCTGCGCACTCACCTCTTTTCAACGTGCGCACATAGATGGGCAGCAAATCGCTGCATTCCTTTTCCATGGCACCCTCTTCGGGTTCGCGGCAAGCCTCTACGCCCAATATATACACGGAGAAATGTTTCAGCCGCTGAAAGACAAATTCGGTTGTGGTTGCATTAACAGCATCAACGATTACAACGAAGTATTCCTCATTGGCATCCATGCGCGTCAAATTCAGCGAAGAGTTGGTGCTGTCCTCTAGCGGCGGTATAATTGTTGTTGTACTCAAAGCGCTGCTGCTGCTGCTGCTGCTATTGGCATCCTGGTCGTCATCAAGCGCACGCATGTGACGCACAAGAAAAGTATCGAAATCGCCGCTGTAACGGCGACGACGACGTCGCTTCTCCATGTCATCGTGTTGCATTGAACTGTTGGGATGCACACGCTTGGTATCTTGCCTAAGGGAAGCAGTGAAGTTAGCAGTTATTTAATTAAATACACTCATATTTTAAGAGCAATTTTCACCACACTTACTTTACGTAGACAAAGTTTTGCACCGTATTCTCAAAGTCGATGCTATCGTGTATGTTGGCGTCCGCTTTCTCATCATCGTAGATACCGTCTTTGGAACATTTACAATCGCTAGGAATGGGTTTTTCTGTGACTTGTTGTTGTGTCGTTGTGGGTTGGTCAATTTTAGCAGCTTCTTTGAGAGCTGTTAAAGAAGGAGAGGAGCGGGTGTTATGTGTGATGCATAAATGTTATGAATGTTAAGAAAACTTACGATCCTTGCAGTAGTTGCGTGATTCCATCATCGGACTCTTGGGCGCGAGCACTGCACGAACTTTGTACTTGGTCAGGTTGCCATAGATGTGAGTGGGCGGAAGCCAGGTAACAACCTGAAATTTAGAATTTTGGAAATACGTATAATTATGCTGAATATAATAAATTCACTATTCATCTCTTTTTCACTTTTTCACTGCACTTTACACATTTAACATAAAATCACTTCCCAGTTTTTCAACGTGTTGAAACTTACAATCTCTGAGCTTGAGTTCGCATAAGAACTGAGAATCCGTACATTCTTTGGTTGTGCCGACTTTGTTTTAAAATACTGTATGGGACTCTGAGCATTACGTGGCTCCGAGGATATCGTCATTGTCTTCACATAGTAAGCGTACTGAGTGAACGGCTTCAGTCTTGTGTAGACGTGACGTGTTTCTTTGGTTGGTTCGTCGGCCGTCCAACTGCAATGGAAAATTAATGAAATAGCTGTATAAACAATTTCAATGAATGAAGTCTTAAAGTTACCCGTCATCACAGGGACGGTGAGCATGTTTCGTTGCATTCTTAAATTTATCCTCCATGTAAAAGTATTGATAACCGATGAATGTGCGTTCATCTTCGAATTTTAAAGGATTCACAATATCAACAATAGCCATGGTGTGGGAAGTCTTAAAGATGGTTGTATTTAAATATTCGGTGTTACCTGTGAATTTGAAAAAGAAAATAGACAAAATTGAAGAATATTTCTTGACAAACATATCGGATAGGTATGTATATTAATAACGGATAAGTTTTTGTGACTCACATGACCCCTTAGAACCGTTCGAATCGGTGGCCACCTCATTTTTATCAAATGTTGCATTATGTTTTAACATTGGACGTAATGCCTCGATGACAGAGACGCAAAGTTTTGGGTTAAAATGAAAGAAGACACGTCCCTCTTCAATGCGTACAGTTTGATTAGGTCGCCATATTGTTTCCAGATCATTGTTTTCGAGCATATACAGGGCAAATCTGTAAATAAAGATAAATGAGAATTGATATGTTTACAAATAGTTGCACAGGAGTGGTTTTGGAGTTGGTAAAAAAAAAAACTTATTGATGTAAAGAAAACGGGTTCAAAATGGTTTAAAATAAGATTTTACAATAAAAAAAACACAAATATTAGGATGATATTAGAACCAGAGCCTTGCACGAACGTTCGTTCGTTCGTAGAAAAAAATAAAAATATTTTGTTCGTTCGTTCGTTCGTAGAGAAATAAAGTACATATTTTATTTGTTCCTTTGTTCGTGAAGAATTTATGTTCGTTCGTTCGTTTGTAGAAAATTGATTTTCGTTCGTGGAAAATTGATGTTCGTTCGTTCGATCTTAGAAAAAAGATGCTCGTTCGTTCGTTCGTTCGTTCGTAGAAAATAGATGTTTTTTGTATGGGGATCCAAAGAAGGGTGGTAGATAGGGGGTAGGTGTGTTTGGGAGAAATATTGAGGGCCAAAATATAATAAAACCCGCTCATATATTTGACCATTCTAGGAGTTCAGCTACGGCCGATATAAACTATTTTCTACAATTTTTATGTTTTTTGTATAGGGACCTAAAGAAGGGTGGCAGATAGGTGGGGATAGGTGTGTTCGAATGAAATGTTAAAGGTAAAAAAATAATAGCACAAACTCATATATTTGATCCCTCTAGAAGTTCAGCTTTGGCCAATATAAACTACTAACTGACTTACATACTACTTGTAATTTAGTTTGTGTGTACTGCTGGTAGCTGTACTAAACATGAGTTTACAAGCCCCTTTTAACGCCCATAAATCAATGAAAATGCTATATTGGAAACGCTTTTTGTCGTACTAGGCTTTAATTTTGTATTTTAGTTTGTATGGTTATTGTCGGCAACTGTAGTACAAATGGGCGTGGTGATACTATAAATACGCTCACTTTTTCCAAAAATCATTAAATTGACTGCTGGGCCAATTGTCCTTACATTTTGGCAGCAAATTCTATTCAAGTACGGCATAGTTCAGAAAAAAGTCACACACCCCTGTATGTAAAAAAGTGGGCGTATCTATAGTTTGGTCACGCTCATTTTTGGAAAAATTGTCGATAGTAACCATACGAACTAAAGACCCAAATTAAATTCCAAAATACAAACGAAACCATCTGAAATATATGATTTTTATTGATTTGTGGGCGGTGGAAAGGGTTGTTGCATTTAATTGATTTGTGGGTAATTATTAAGAAATTTTCATGTTTGATAACACGCAAAGCTTACGTCAACAATAATAATACATGAACTCATGTGCATAAGTTTAGTAGCCAGAACACATTGGACGTTACAAAATAGTGCATTAATGTATGAGAAAATTTACATAAATTTACATGATTTTACGAAATTTTTCCAAAATGTCCAATCTATCAAGTTTATACTTCTATATCTATATCTATCTATCTATATCTATATCTATATCTATCTAAATCTATCTATCTATCTATCTATCTATCTATCTATCTATATCTATCTATCTATCTATCTATCTATCTATCTATCTATCTATCTATCTATTTATCTATATCTATATCTATATCTATATCTATATCTATATCTATATCTATATCTATATCTATATCTATATCTATATCTATATCTATATCTATATCTATATCTATATCTATATCTATATCTATATCTATATCTATATCTATATCTATATCTATATCTATATCTATATCTATATCTATATCTATATCTTTATCTATATCTATATCTATATCTATATCTATATCTATATCTATATCTATATCTATATCTATATCTATATCTATATCTATATCTATATCTATATCTATATCTATATCTATATCTATATCTATATCTATATCTATATCTATATCTATATCTATATCTATATCTATATCTATATCTATATCTATATCTATATCTATATCTATATCTATATCTATATCTATATCTATATCTATATCTATATCTATATCTATATCTATATCTATATCTATATCTATATCTATATCTATATCTATATCTATATCTATATCTATATCTAATATAGATATAAAACTAATTTTTCGATTTTCCCCGATTCGTGCTAAGAATTTTAAAAATTTTTCACTTACCTTTCTTCACACAATACAGTGCCGCTTATTTGCCTCAGATTCTTAAAGTATTCCAACGAAAACATGCCGTAAGTACGATGCACCTTCAGATAGGTTTCGATAACTTCTATCGATGATAGACCGAATTCCAAATCCTCCATCAAATGTCCTAAAAAAATCACAATCGATATTTAATCAGAACATTTAATTGCAAACGCCCCAAAGAAAACTTACTGCCTCCACGCTTTATGCTTATTGTCAGCCCTGATTCAGTGATGTGCGTGCAGCCATGATATTCCTTGGCACGCGCCACACTATCAATCAAACCGCCAGGGCAGTGTTTTTCGCACTTATCGCCGCAACGACGACAGGTGCCAGCAACTTTGTTGTAACCTTCCGGGCAACGAGTCGAACACTGGCCATCGTATGGCACCAGTTGCTCCTCTTTGTTATTCTCAAACTTGGAACCAATGCGCGCGCAGGATTCGGCAGTGATGCAGCGACGATCAAGATACTGTTCAAACGAATAAAAAAACAAGATATTTTTCAATTATAAATGCATATCAAATGTGCTACACTAACTCACAGTGTAAAAGTTATTCGGACATTTATCGATACAGGTGCTATTGTTAATCGAAAAATGGCGACAACTATTGCACACATTGTAGTCATCCGCTGCACAGCCACCCAGACAAGACTCATTGCAGCACGTGTTCTCGTTGATGCAATTGTCGCGACAACGATCGGGACAAACTGAGTATAAAAAGATATATGCGAAATTATAAACTCGAGAATACTTTTCTTTGGCTGTTTCAGCGACTTACATATCTGGCATTGTTTACTATTCCAGCAATGACGACGTCCCTGTCGCTCTTTGCATACCACATCAACATCGGGAGATGTTGCATCTGGGCCACCATATTTGACCACTCCTGGACACTGTGGGCATTCGATATCGGCACGATTTTTCTACAGAACAAACAGAAAATTCAAGTAGTTTTTTTATTAACATATCAAACCCACTCACTCACCTCTATAATAATATCTGTGGTATTTGTCACAATCTGCGACCAATCGATAGTATTTACAAAGCATAACGATAAATTATTTTCGATGCGCACACCACCTCGTGATATCGTTATTAGTTTGGACAGACCCAGTTCCTCCAGATGCGGATTTGAATAGACGGTTAAAGCATAACCCTCGAATAGTTCGCGGCCACGTATAATACTTAGATTGGGAAAGATTTGGGTCAGCGAGCGTAGATAGTGAACGCGATAGATCATAATGTATTCGGTGACTTCGGTGAGCAGCGGAAATGTTTCAGTGAAATCGGCTTGAACATGCGTATTCACGAGTGTGATAAGCAGAAAGCCTTCGATTACGGTGCAATTGCGCAGCTGACTAAATTCGTTTGGCGTGTTTCGAATGTCAAGCGATTTGCAAACTAAAATGAAAATAAAGAGACAATTATTAAATAGAAATCAAAAATATATTTGGAACGTATTTATATATAAAATATTAACATAAAAGAATAATATACTTTAACCCTTAACCTACCATTTTCCGGCTAAGGTCAATAAAAACCACTTTATGTATTATTAATTTGCATTAAAAACAAATGGCATGGCATGATTTTTTTTTTACAAAGTTGTTCAAACATTCGTTGGAATATAAATTATGTTGGTAGTGTAAGGGTTGAGGCAATTTTTGAAAACGAAACTAAAATGACACCAGTTTTTATTTTACTCAACGTATAATTGATAAAAGCCAAATTGAATTAAAGACACCGATAGTTAAGTTCAAGTGTTCTGTACAAGCAGTCCTTAGATTCTGGGTTCGAATCCCAGTGAGATGATGTGTCAACCCTTTCATGTTTTCAATCTTTTATCCTCTTTTTAATATCCTTTTATCCTTTTTGCGACTCACATTTTGTTCTACTTTTATTTTTATTATGAAATTTATTAGCGATTTATTTTAAATCTTTACCCTTAAATGCAGTGCCTGTCCGAGCGCTGTCTGGCGCTCGCGTGTAAGATTTTATTCTACGCTCTTTATTTCCAATAGCTTTGGAGTGGGCACAAATCTTACTCGTGCTGCAACTGCGTGTAAGCAGAGTGAAAAATCAATTGCTAGATGAATTCGGGGGTAGATCACACTTGAGATTGTGCTAGTGCAGAAAAACATGTATTAATCACAGGTACAGAATGAACCCAGCTTCAGTCTTCAAGCGAACCTCAAGTAGGTAGGATCTGCGCCTGCGTGTTGATTGAATATATGACGAAAAAAGTACGAGATTGTACATGGTATACATTTTTATTTGTTTATGAATTTAAGAAAAAAAAAATAATAGCTACATTTTTATTTTTGAAGTGAAGCTTTTATAGCCGCGTATACAACAATACGGCGATCTAGATGGGGGGTAAGACCAATGTAACGAAATGGTTATTATGAAAACAACAACACAGCAATTCGCCGCACTAGTTGTATAAAAGTGAAAAAAATTACTAATTAAACTTAAAATTTAAAATTTTTTATATTTTTGTTTCCACTGAGAATTGAACACAGTACGATGTGATCCATAGTCGGCTGTTTTAACCAATCGGCCACGTAGACATATTTAGTTAAGTAGCTCATAACAGGTCATTCAATAAGTCCGTAGGATAAGTAAGAAAAAAAAAAATTTGGATAAGACTCGATTATATTATTCAACATAGTTGCCTTCGCGAGCGATACAACGAGTATAGCGATTTTCCAACTTTTCGATACCACTTTTATAGTACGATTTCTCTTTCTAGTCAAAATAGGCCTCAGTTTCAGCGATTACTTCATCATTGGACTTGAATTTCTTTCCAGCAAGCATTCTCTTGAGATCTAAAAACAGAAAAAAGTTGCTGGGGGCTAAATCTGGAGAATACGGTGGGTGGGTAAGCAATTCAAAGCCCAAATCATTAAATTTTGCCATAGTTTTCATCGATTTGTGACACGGTGCATTGTCTTGGTGAAACAACACTTTTTTCTTTTGCAAATGTGGCCGTTTCTTGGCAATTTCAGCCTTCAATCGATCCAAAAGTGCACAGCAATAGTTGCTGTTGATGGTGGTTCCTTTTTGGAGATAGCCGATGGATATTATTCCTTTCGCATCCCAAAATACAGACGCCATCACCTTACAAGCCGACTGTTGCGTCTTTGCTCGCTTTGGATTCGGTTCGTCGACTGCTGTCCACTCAGCTGACTGTCTTTTGGATTCTTGTGTGTAATAGTGAAGCCATGTTGCATCCATTGTCACATATCGACGATAGAATTCGATTTTATTGCGGTTTAACAGCGCCAAACACTCCTCTGAAGCATCAATTCGTTGTTGTTTTTGGTCGACTGAGAGCTCACGCGGCACCCATTTTGCACAGAGCTTTCGCATACCCAAATTTTCGTGTAAAATGGTAAAAACACTACCATCTGATATCTTTACAATGTCAGCTAGGTCGTGCACCTTCAATTTGCGATCGTTCATAACCAATTTGTGGATTTTTTTTATGTTTTGTGGAATAACAGTCTGATTTGGGCATCCACTGCGCTCTGCATCATTTGTGCTGGTACGACCACGTTTAAATTCAGCAATCCAGTTTTCTACCATTTGTCTCGATGGAGCAGAGTCCGGATAATATTTATCAAGCCATTGTTTGGTTTCCACTGTATTTTTTTTTTCATCAAAAAGCAATGCTTTATCAAAACTCGAAATTCGCTTTTTTCCACTTTTTTTTTCAATAACAATAGTTGCAAACAAAATGCTATAGCTCACGAATCAATTGTCAGATTGTTGTCAAAATTTAATACGTATCGTTTGAACGTTGGTACTAAATAAAAATCATATGGAAAAAAATCTGGAAACGCCATCTATTTGTCATCCTATGGACTTTTTTAACGTACTGTTACTTATATCAAATCAACAATCAGTAGTTCTTCCTTTCTTTTATGATTGAATTGAGTCTTGCGTTCAATAATCTGAAAGTACAGTACGGGCTAAAAATTTGAATCTGAACGTAGCATACTTTTAGGCATTTTTCAAATTGAGTTTTGATAAATTCAAATTGATTGCATTGATTGATTTGGAAACAGCAGCACATGCTGCAATATTAACGAATGCAACTTTGAATCTAAAATTTGTTTTATTCTTAGATCTGTGAATTTCCATATAAATATCGTATCTTTCATATAATTCAAATGTAGTTTTTAACTCACATTTATATCAAAATAAAAAAATATTCGCATGCTGCGGTATTTTAACACACAAAATACTGGTTACATGTTCTTCCATTACCCACTGAGCTGTCAGAATACGTACGATATGCTGGTCGAAACTAAAACATAAGAAGGATATCTTACTAAAATATTATCGAAGAAAAATTTTTCTCTTTGGCGATCAAAAATCGAAAGTTATTTCATACCAGTGATATCGCGTCAGAAATAATTATTACTATTATTATTATTAAAAATATTTTAATAATTTAATGTAATTATTAAAATACGATGCAAGTCGTGTAACGAAAAACGCATCAACATTTGTAACTGTGAAGACATTAGAGAACTGCAACGAGACCCCTTTTTTAGCACTCAAAGTAAATTCATAAAAAATAAATATAAATCTATATTCAACCCTTAACACATGCTTGTCATATCCCACCATCCACTCTCACAAGCATGCGCGCAAGGCACATGAAGTACGTAAGAGTCTGCGTACAAGAGAGAACCTTATCCTTTGAATACTAAATACTCTAAATAGTTTTGCTCAATGTGCTCAATTACTCTCTGATACTCATAAAGTACTTAGAGTCATGGAAAATATCCAAATGACTTGTCATATGGAACAACATAAAATCGAAAGATATCGAAAAATTCTCGAAAAAAGCTTCGAAAAATCTTCGAAAAAATATAAAATATCTCCATATCTCGAAGGGGAAGCAAAATAGACAATATTAGAAAAACAGTGTATATTGAATAATTTTGAGACTAGAGTACTGCAATTTAGTATAGGGGTAGGCATTACTATTACAAATTATGGGCAATAAAGTGGGCGTTATTTGAGAAATGGGCGTGGCAATATTATAAAAACACTATCTCGAATAATATGGACATTAGGGTTTTGAAATTTAGTGTAGTGGTAGGCACAATTATTACAAATTTCCGTCAAGAAAATGGGCGTTATTTAACTAATGGGCGTGGCAATATTAGAAAGAGTATATATCGAATAATATTGATACTATGGTACTGCAATTTGGTATAGGGGTAGGCATTATTAGGTAAAATTACGGTGAAGAAATTGGGCGGCTTTCGACTACTGGGCGTGGCAATATTAGAAAAACAGTGTATCTTGAATAATATTGACACTAGGGCACTGAAATTTATTGTAGTACAACGGTAGGCAGAATTATTAAAAATTATGGTGAATAAAGTATGCGTTATTCGATAAATGGGCGTGGCAATACTAGATAAACACTATCGGAGTTAATATTGACGCTGGGGTACTGAAATAAAGTACAGAGGTAGGCACAATTATTGGAAATAACGCTCAAGAAAGTGGGCGCTTATTTAACAAAGGGGCGTGGAAATATTAGAAAAACACTATATCTCGAAAAATATTGACACTAGGGTAATAAAACTCGTTACAAGAATGGGTATAATAATTTCAAAACATGTGACATCTAATTTAAATTTAAGAGGCAGATATTTGAAATAACCAACAAACTTTAAGAATTTAATAGAACAAATTTTTTCGGAACAATTGTACTAATGTTGTTTATACTCTTTTTTCGAAAATTTATCATATTCTCTTAAAAGGAAGAAATAAAAATTTTAAAAAAAAAAAAACAACCGACTACAAAATCACTACAAAGTAAAAAATAATTTTAAAAATACTTTTCCTTTTAATTTCTTGGTCATATTTGATAATTTATTTAAACATATTATTATATATGAAATCTTATTATCTTAATTTTTTTCTTGTTTGTTTTTAGGCATGTTTTTAAGCAATTTTTATCCAGTTTTTGCCATTGTGAGCTGGCAACTCTGATTTTGATATTTCAATCGTTGCAAATGTACTGAAGCAATGACAGAATCATGGATGCTTTCTTATATATGGACATTCCATCTTTACACAGATAAATATAATGAAATATTAATAAAATTTTCTTTTCTTACGTGCTCTTGTGTATATATAAATTTTGAATTAAAAACAAGGGCTCCCCTATTTCTAACAAAAACTTTAAAATTGCGTTCGAGCGCCCTCCAGAAGCTCGCGCCCGGGTGCGCCGCACTTCTTGCACCCACCTCGGGCAGGCCCTGCTTAAATGCATGATTTATTATTTTTCAAGTTTTTTAAGAAAACACACACCTTTAGTTATTAAACAAAATTAGACTGAACATTTGGCAATAATATGCAATTAAGGGTTAATTTTTATCGATTCCATATTATCAAATTTAACTTTTTATAAATCAAATTCAATTTTTTATATTTGAAATTAAACTTTTTCTCTAATGTTTCGACTTATTTATGTAAAGAAGTTGAATTTGAAATGTGAAAAGTTAAATTTGAAGTGTCAAAATTTGAATTGGATTTGTGATAGGTTGAATTTGTACAGTAAGGTATGAATTTGAATTAAAAAAAAAAACTCCAAAATCGATATTATAGGAATAAAATAAATCCATTATTCATTTTAAAATCTAAAAATATTAACTTTATCGATTTTGTCTCTTTAAACTTGTATTAAACTTTTAAACTAAACATTTCGATACGTTATTATAACTTAGATATTACAAAGTATGAAATTCCAAAAATTAGCTATAAATAATTTTTTAATTTAAAAATTTGTTAATATTAAGAGCTATTTTTAAAGTTATCGATAGCAAAATTTATCGAAGAATTTTGATTAGATTTATTTTCTTTAGGTGAGGCCAATATGCGCTTAGGGCTCCAACACATAACTCAACGCATCATCTGAGTTAACAACTCAAAAACTTACTGCGCTGATTAAGAGCCGTTTTATTCACATTTATAACTCAAAAGGTTTCAAGTTTCTATACAATAATTGCAAAGTTATTGATAACTTTCGACTTATAATAGTGAATAAAACGTCCCTAACTGATGGTGTTGATCAGCGCAGCTTGATAAATTTTCAAACTACGCAATGTCGCAATTGAGTTAGCGCATTTTTCTTATGCAGCAAATTGAGCTTGAGTTGGTGTGTTAGCGCAGCATTTTTTACTGCGTTACCCATGCTTAATTTAAAAGTGGTGTAAACTATGGTTTTGCGACTGCTGTTAGCATACACTGTATAGCTCGCGCATGAATGACGTTGACGCTTACGTTGTTGTTGAATGCATTTAATTCAATCATTAGATGACGCTCAACAACAAAGCGAAAAAAAACAAATAAAAACAAAAAATAACTAAAAATAATATTTGCACGTGTGTCTAAAATGCAGACTGATTGGACGTTGAGATAGCAAAGCAGCGGACAGCCATTGCATCGTAGATGGCCAGACAGATAGTACTAAGGTAAGGTGAAAAAAAAATAAGTAAAGAAAAAGAGGCGTTAGCAGTTTGTTGGTAGCCACCAACAGCCGCAAAAATGTTTGAATTCTGGCTAATTTTATGCAAAAGTTGCATGTTCACTCGCAGTGCTGCGTGATGACTATTTAATGTAATTATTTTTGAAGTATGTATTAATTCCTCATACTTGCGAAGGAGAGGGTTAAATTTGAAGAATTTATTTTTTAACGCTACAATCATAATTTGCTTCTTTTTTTCTATGCAGCAAAAATTGTTCAGCATTAATTCTTGAATTTAGAAAAATTATTACTATACTCGTGTAACCAAGCACGCACATACTTCACAGTTATTAATTCGAAGCCAAAAATATATCCATTTGAAGTTTACGGTTCTATTACGAATTATTTGAAATCCAAACCGCAAAAAGTGAATAGCTTACATAATATGTTTGTTTTGTTCAAATCACAAGATATTCTTGATTTTTCAAATTTATGTTTATTGTTTGATTTATTTGTCTGTTACCTAATGATTTCGTCAAGGCGTGAAAAAAAGATTCGCTCGTGTAGGTTAGAAAATAAATAATTAAAATGAAAGACTAAAAATAAAATGTTATTTTCGAATTGCATTTTAGAGCAGTAAATTAAACATAGTACAAAGGACATTGGCATATATTAAGGGTATTCTCATAGGTGAATACTGGAGGATAGAATTTTTTTTTAATTATTTTTTCCACAACTAATAATACCTGAGGTTATTTCACCTAAAATCGGTCATTTAAGGCAAAAAGTTTTCATTGGGCAGTAGTAATGTGACGGGACTCAAACCCTTTTCATGCACACATTTCATGTTTAAGGTTTACGGAACGACCCCTCAACTTTAACGTCAAGAGGAAGAGTAGGGAGTTTTGGACAAAGGTGCTTTATAGGCGACACCGACTCGCCTTGACAGTGCCAGGTTATCGGGCTATGTGGGTTTATCGTTCAAGATGTACCGCTTGTGCGACGTTACACCTTTCCACACCGTCGCTGATACACACCCGCTGTATTGTCCGGGACCGCTTATTTATTAAACTTATGCGCGGCTAACCTTCATATCTGGAGGCCGTTCACTATCCGCAACCTGTGACCACCAGTCCATTGGCGTACAGCTAAGCTCCCTCAGAATATCCTTTTATTCCACGGAGCCTCGAATGTAAATTGTCAACAACACTTTTAAAAATACTATTTGCAGAAAAATATGCTTAAAATTTATAACTATTCTTGTTGCTTTTATGAATGATATATGACTAATTAACGGAAAAAAAACGAAATATCAGTTGTGTTGTGCGTGTTGTGAAATGTTTGAACACAAATGATCGATAACTGGACCTACAAGTTTTATGCCGACTCCAAACGGCTTATGTTCTCAAGAAGCTTTTCATGGCAGTTTTTTACTCTCTGAGGTTTGCCATTGTCTGCAGAGAGGTGAGGGCCGAACAGAAAAATTAATTCAATTGAAAAAACTTTTTGTGTCAGGTAAGAATTGAACCAGGGTTCTCTGGCGTATGGGCCACACACACACTACCCCCTACGCCACGGCCGTATTATACCACGGAATAATTATGCGTGTAAAATTGTTTAAGCTTTAAAAACAGCATGATACTGGCTACATTTGCAATAAAATAAACGCACTGGCAATGCTTTCAATCACACACACCCCCAAGCTGCAAAGCTTTTTGTCCGGTTTTTTTTTTTTTTTTTTTATAAATTGCGCCTCATTTGAACCTATTTTAAATTAATTTACAATAACAATATAATTATTTTGATGGTGTGCTATTGTTATTTTTATCATTGTTGTTGTTGTTGTGGCGCATAAATAAAATTATTAAAGTGAAGTGGAAAAAAAGGCCAGAGAGTAACAACAAAAAGTAAACAAACAAATTAAATATTCATTAAGTGCATGAATACCGGGCTAGCTTTAGTTAGTTTAAGCGTGAAAGAGATAGCAAGAGACAGAGTAGCGATAGAGTGAGAACTGAGACAAATGCCGCCGCAGGTAATGCCAATATCAGAGGCGTCATCGTCGACGTCATTCAGCAATCTGTGCCATCGCAGATATCCAACGGACATACAAACATACACCAGATGGACAGACAAACATACATACAAGTACACATGCAGGGGCAAACATATATGATAATAGATAGACAGACAAACAAACAAACAAGCGAGTACATCTGAACGTATAAAAGTTTTATATGCATGTGCAAAGTTGTCGGTTTGTTGGACAGCCTGCAGCATTGCCAGCTCTAGTCAATCATTTACGTCGTCGTTCAACTGAGTTTGAAAAACACCTTGCTTTAATTTTTATCTGCCATATTCGTGAGCGATCTGGTTAAACAACATGAATGGGGGGTCGGTCGGTCGGTCTGTCTGTTATTCCCGGCACCTATACATCTGTCTGGCTGTCTGACTGTCTGTCTGTTTGTTGTTGTAACTGTGTGATTATTTGTTAATCTGTTTGCACACAAAAAAAAAAAAAAAAAAAATAAATAAAAATAAGAAAAAAATACAGTCCCGCTGTTTTAACTACATAATTTTTTCGCAGTTTTACACGTGGGTGAAATTTAAAGTACAACATAAATATCATTCTTCAAAAACCTCGCAATGTTTTTTCTCATTAGAAAGATTTGCACAGGTGAAACGAACGGCGCATCTTATGGCAGAAACGTAAACGTCAATTTTACTTACTTTTTTTTTTATGTCAGCCGAATTCAACTTTTCAATAGGTTTCTTGAACAATTAAAAATTAATCAAAAATGGTCAATCTTTGATCTCGAAAAATTGACCTTTGAAATTCACTTCTTTCCATTTTCGTCCAAATTCATGAGGCTGTCTGTTTTCAATGGCTGTCAAAGGGCGTGCTTAAGTGCCGGCTGGTTGCTGTGTCGGATCGAGTTAAAAACGCGTCATGCTTTAAGCAGTTGGTAGTGCGCGTACTGCCGCTGACTTGTTGCAGCTAGTTTTAGATTATTTTGGTTTGCTTGAATATATTACATGTTTTTTTTTTGATTTTTGCTGTCCAAAACCAGAGGTGAAAAAAATGCGAAAAACGCTGCTGAAATGCATTTTCAGCCAGTGCAAGCGGCTTTAAGTCACTTGCCGTTCCAGCTTTGTTTCGACTTTTTTGCAATTATTTTCTGCTGTTGCGTTTTCATTTCGAATTTCGATTTTTTTTTTTGACAAAAAGGCAGATATTTGGTAGAAGTCACGAAATAAACAAATTCTATTTACACATTTTGTACGTGAAAATGGGAAGGAAGAACTCACATAAGAAAATTTGTAAATCTTCAATTCTTTGTTTCAGATGCAACGCACTTGCAGCCGCTTATTGACGAATTGTTTCATCATTTGGTTTGGCATTTTTTTCCCTATTTTTTTTTTTGTTTTCTATACGAAACAGTTGATAGGAATTTATCTTCGTGCCTTCTTTATAATGCTGTTTATGTGCGCAAGCAAGATAATACACCACAAAAGCGCAGCAACATGGCTTAAAAAAGTGTTCGGCATTTTTTCGTTACATACAGAACAGGAAAAACAGAACATAAAAAATGGTAAGAAAAAACGTCAAGCAAAACTTACACGGTCAATCATTTGACATCAATCATGTTCGTTAATATTTGTTTGTATGACAAAAAAAAAAATATATGATATATATATGTGTTTAATTGAAATTTTTCGTTTTTGTTTTCCTTCTTGATGTTATTTAATGAAAATAATAAGTAAACAACGTGTAAAATGAAACAAAACACATGCAAGCTTTGCGAGCGAGCGAAAAAGCAACAATCGACATGCTGAATACTAGCGCACAAGTCGCTTTAAGCTGCATGCTCGGCTGGCACTAAACACAGTTTGAGCTTTTTTCATATGATTGTATGTGCAGCGTTTTTCAGCACGGTACAACAACCAGCCGGCACTATAAGCCGGCACCCAAACACAAACGAAATGACACAGCTTGCTGAAAAATTTGATAGTAATCTTTTAATAGAAGGTAGTTGACAGGACCAGCGTTACATTTAAAGTTATTGCTCTTTAAAAAGTCACTGAATTCTTAAATTGCGTACGGACGTTCCATTCCCAACTAATAACAGAATAATTGGTGGTCTGACAGGATATGTTCTGGAATTTTTTTTAATCCTTCTCAAAGTGTACAAGCCTGGGATTACATCAAATAAAAAAATTTAAGCAACTTCCTACGTTATCGCAAAACACTTAAAATCTTTAGTTAAACTTTCAGACATGAACATGACAAGTTCAATGCCACAATAAAAATAAAAATAACAATAATAATAATGATAGTAACTGCAAAACTTAAAATCAAACACACGTGTTAGCAATAAAAAATCGTAACACATAAGCACGAATGAAAAAGACAAACTATGTATAGCAAAAAGTGTTCGTGTAATGAAATTAGACAGAGACTGTAACTGTTATGAGTTAGTTATATTAAAAGAAAAAACTAAACATCTACTCGTAAAAGTTATTTAACGAGTTTTATAATAACGCTCGTAACGATAACACTTAATATTAGTTTAAATTTTGTACTCATAAAATAAGCATTTTCATTAAGCGCGTGTTTTGTTTAAACTGAAAAAACTGTTTAACAAAAAAAAAAAAAAAAAAAAACCCATTTCAAAATCTCTACAAAGTAAAACATAATTTTAAACTATTTTTCCTATTAATTTCTTGGTCAAATTTGATAATTCATCTATGTATATATACTAGAGTACGCCAGTGGCCGATATTCGACCTTTTCGCCATACCAACCCCGAGCGACACTGGGCATTTCAGCACGCATTTTTCTTTAAAAACTCTTCGGTGCACTTCTTCTCCAATGAATACTCTGATTCATTAAAAAAAGAAAATCATCAAAATCGCTTGAGAAACACAAAAGAAAATGGTTCTTAACTCTTTTGCATACGCCTATTTATAAATAGATTTTTATATTGGAAAGCTTATTATTTTAATTTTTTCTAATTTGTTTAATTATCATAAGTATTTATTTCTTGATGAACATAAAGCCTTTAAAGTCCCGGCTTATATAATGAGACTTTTATAAAATTAACGCTTTCGTAATTTTCATAAAACAAAATAACGAGAGCTTTTGTTTGTTGGGAAATGCGCCTGTTACTCGCTGATCTTAACTTTGGGACTTAATAAATCTCTTTCGAATTGGCTGGGTAACCAATGTGTTGCATGCATTATTTGTGCAGCTGTAACACACCTATAGCATATTCAATATGAGCTTTATAAGCTGACCCAAACCAGTAAAGTAAGAATGTTTATGTGTGCAAAGCTTCTAAAATTTAACTTAGCTTTTAAACTAAGATTAAAATTAACTACAGCGTCACCAAAGCATCGAATAAACAAAGCTTAAAACAGTGCAGGGATGGTAAAAAGATCATGATTGCGTGGCAAAGTTTAGAAAATTTTCTCTTTTTTTAGAAAAAATAAAAGTGCAACTTTCTACACTTGTCATCAGTGCACATTTCGCCCACTTACTCAAAAATATTAATTTTTAATTTAAAATTTTAAAAATAACCGTTGTTTAAACCTAATTAAACTTTTAATATTTCTGCTGAAAAATGCTGCCCTTGCGCATTTAAAGCACCATCAAACTAAAAAAAAACTCCTTAATTTACTTATAGTTCCATAATGAAATTTTCAATGCTAATACAAAAACAAAAAAAAAAAAACGCACAAAGAGTAATAAAAAAGTGTGCGATTTTTTAAAGTTATTCATGGAATTAAAATGCTATAAAAACAAATTCTGGAAGCCATTATTATTCGCTTCAAGACTGCCTGTTGTTACTAGGCAAGGCGCTAAAATGCGTCACTTTCAGTGTCAACTTCTTGACGCAATTTTTTTTTGTTTTTCAACAAGTTCAACAACAATTGCAAAAAAAACAAAACAAAAAACAACAACGGGTGTATAGAAAGCGCCATTTATTATAAGCAATCAAATGAATATTTATGTTTTTGAAAAAATGTTGGGTTCTTGGAAAACAAAAAAATAAAAACAATGCACCAAGTGTACACTTTATTTTTGCTTTTTTTTCACCCAATACGAAGCAATACAATAAGAATAAAAATGCATATTTTGAGGTATTGCAACACAAAACCTAGATTAATAATAAAAAAAAAAAACATTTTTATACATAACATCTTTATACATAAAAAATATATGATACAAAATCGAAAAATTTTTTTTTATTTGTAAATTTATTAATTAAATTAATTATATAACTCCAATAATTTATCAATTATTAAAGGTTATATTTTATTGAGCTCAAGGTCAATGTTGCTTTCCGAAGAAAACAACTGAAGGAAAAACAACTAACAACAACAATACCCTATATAGAGTATCAATCACAAAGCAGACTAGACAGCTGTTTCGTTGGCCGCTACACCAACTCATCAGTAGGCTTTTTTTCCTGATTCTTGCTGTGAGCCACTAAGCTCTTAATTTTCTACTTGTTTCACGAATGCAATTAGTAAATTACCCTGAATTGCGGTACGAGAATGCAAATGATATGAAAGCAGCTTAAAGTTCTTCTAATTTGTGAAGCATACTTTCAGGAAAAGTAAGTTCTATTATTCGAAGATAGATTAAAGCTTTTATATTAAACTAAATATTCAAAGATTTTGTTGTGCTAGTTGTTGTTGCTCTTCTATTTTTTACTTATGCTGATGTAAAATTAACATGCAAATGGAATTGTTTGTATATATAATAAATTTTTTTAGAAAACATCTTCTAAGCTTTGCCTTAATTTTAAGCGCTTTTGCCTAAAAACACCCTTAATCAATTGTATTGTGCGTGTACTGAAATGTTTGAACTAAAGCTCTGCAAAGAACCATCCAAGCATACTAGTTGTGTGTTATAATTTTTTTTCGTATATCAACCAGGGATGATATTTGGGGGCTTTTAGAGCTTTTTTGAGCCCTTTTTAATTGTAAAAGCCCCGAGGCCCTTTGTAGTCGTTTTAGGCTCTTTTGAAAAAATTTAACCGAAAAAATTATCACAATTTTTAACAAGAAAAGTTTAATGGTTGATATCTGCTGACAACATTTGTGTACTACAAAATTTTAAATTTGGAGGTAGGAAATGAAGGTAGCAAATATCGTCCTCAGAAAAATCACACAAAAATTAATAACCACTAAAACGAAAAATTACAAAAAAAAAAAAACATGTAAAAAAATCACCCAATAAAAAAGAAAATATGCCCAAAATTTTGAAAATATTGCCTAAAATGCAATAACAAGAATAAGCTCTCTTAATTTTATTAAATAAATGAAAATATCTGGAGAAAGAAATAAATATTATTCATTAGTAATTATTAAAAGGTATGACTACCGCGGGACGGGGACCGAGTTTAACTAAAAACTTTAATTTTTTTTAAAAGCATGATGACCGAGTGATAGTAATAGCTATAATTACCATTTCACTTGTAGTCAATGTGAACTATCACTCGAAAACAAAAAGATAAATATAGTCCTAAAAGATTAGGTGATTTTTATATGGCAAATAGCCAAACCAAAAAAACCAAATTTCGCCCAAAAACGTGCAAAACCGCATAATTTTTTTGGCAGTTTCTAAACGAAAATTAACCGAATTTTGTATGTAGAAATTTTGGGTGATTTTAATTTAAAGTCTATATTTCCTATCGCCTTTTTTAATGTTGCCATTTAAATAAGTTCCATTATATACAGCCATGATCATACAAAAAGCATATATTTTAGTAATCTCAACTACAAATTTAGTTTGTTTTCCAAGTTATATGAAAAGAGCGAGAGCGAGTAGTCCTGACAATGCTGACATACAAATTAATCCATTTTGTTGTCAAATCAATATCAACGCTCAGAAAATCAGGCCAGTACCATCTCTCTACACCCTGATGAAGTTTTGTTGACAAATTTCAAACTTATTTCTTGGCGATTTTTCTTGCAAAATTCTAAAATTGTAGTCATTTATGAAAGTACTTTTTGTTGAATTCAGCAATGCTTCAATACATTTTTTGACAGGAGTGAATTTTTTCTGCACAATTTCGTCCCGCTTTATTGATTCGTCTTATTACAAATCTTAACGGAGAAGAGTCTACATTAAAGTGCTCATTAATTTCTGACATTCTAAGATTTTTTTAAGGTGGATATAACCGATTTGCGGTTTTATGTGGAACTGCTTTGGAATTTTTTGCTAAAATTTTTTTTGCAGAAATACAATATATCTAAAGATTTATTTTGCCATTTTTTGACTTAAAAGAACACAAATTTGACACAAATAATGCGTAAAATAAAATGTATTTAAAAAAATCACCTTAAACACTATTAAGATAGAAAGTGATTTAATTAAATGATTTAAACAAGAGTGTGCTATTTTTGTGATCAACCAAGAAATTCCTTCCTTCCATGTTCGGCTTAAACGGCACAAACGAAATAAAACACGAAAAAGTTAAAGTTTTTTGATTTCTCAAAACTGCTAATCCGAAATTTCGTCTATTTTTACCAAAAATAAACTGGACTTGTTGAGATTATTAAAAAGTGTGCTATTTGTGAGACCATGACATGACCATGTGACCAAATAGAAAGTCTTCAATATTGAATTGCCACTTTTTAAAACTAAAAGCCCTATTAACGTCAAATTGGTCCAATTTTTCTTTAAATTCTGGCCCTTTTCCAACTAAGTCTATATTATCCCTGACATCAACTTGTATCGGTTTCGTTCTCTAAGCATTGAGTATGCTTGGAATATTTCTCTTTTACATGTATGAGAGACTGAAATTATCAAGCATCAAAAATACTAGTTCGAGAACATACGCAACAAACAGATATATCAGTAATATTATTATCTCTACTTGGAACATCTGGATATGTGACGTCAAAAGTATAAAGAATAGAAAAGAGCGAATTATTTCAATAAAACAATAAAAGAAACACTTTATATAAATGCAATGCATTCAAGTTTTTATTTTATTTCATACAAAAAATAAACATAACAAAGGCATTTTATTTCGACAACTTAATGAAATTAAAAATTAATTAATTAAAAATTAATAAATGTGGCACAAGCACCTTATATAAAGCTATCGATTCACAGAATTCATATCCATTACACCATTATAGTAAAAGCACGAGATTAACACAAAGAGAAGTATCTGGAATACCCATTTTGAATGGATATAAAAAAAAAAAAAAAAAAAAAAAACCGAAATGGCCATTTCAGCCCTTGAAGGGACTTTGACCGAGCTTCTTATGATCAGTTGTGTTGTGTGTGATGTGAAATGTTTGCACACAAATGATCGAGAACTGGACCTACATGTTTTACGCCGACTCCGAACGGCTAATTTTCTCAAGAAGCTTTTCATGGCAGTTTTTACTCTCTGAGGTTTGCCATTGTCTGCAGAGAGGTGAAGGCCGAACAGAAAAATTAATTCAATTGAAAAAATTTTCTGTGTCAGATGGAGGATTCGAACCTGGGTTCTCTGGCGTAAGAGTCACACACTCTACCCACTACGCCACGGCCGCCAATGAATGGATATATCGAATTAAAAAAAGAGTTAAAACAGTTACTCTGCTAAGTAGAGCCGATAAAGAGAAAAAAAGCTTATACTACAATGAGAGCTAGAGAAAGAGATGATACGCTCTGTGCTTAATCCAAAACATGTAAGCATCAGGGATGATATTGGCTTAGTTGTAAAAGGGCCAACATTTATACAAAAATAGGGCATTTTTGCCAAGAATAGGGCCTTTAGTGGTAATTCAATATTAAAGACTTTCTATTTTAATATTTAGCCATTCGAAATATTCAAATAGATTTCGATTTAACGGTTTGGTGGGGAGGGGGGGAGGGGGAGGGGTAAGGGGGGAACAATTTGAAGTGCAGTTATCATGTATTCGTGTTTTTTTTTTGCTTTCACTGTTTTGAACCTAAGCGGAGAAGTTTTTGGTTTGTCACAAAAATAGTACACTTTAGGTAAAACGATCAGCTCTCAGAATCAAAAATTGTGGATCAAAGATATGTAGTATAATTGTTTTTTTTTACCTTAGCAAGAAGGTGCATTGTGCAATGTGCATAGATTGCAAAAGTCAAAAATATGCTAAAAAAATAATCCATATCAGGTAAATTCTCCAAAAATATTTTAACAAAGCCATTTATTTAATAAGTTAATAATACAAATAAAAATAAAAAAGCATTTCCACAGAAAACCGCAAATTGGAGTATTTTATTAGGAGTATTTTTGAGTCCTTTGTAATATACATAATAATGTCAGAAATATATGAGGAAAGATATGCGTTAAGACTTATAAATAGACAAATCAATGATGCGGGACGAAATTGGCACGATACCAAAACAAAATCAGTTCTACCAAAAAAATATATTCAGGAACGACTAAATTAAATAAAGACTAATTTCATAAATGTTATAAAATTTTGGAATATAGAGCCTTTAACAACAAAATTAGTTAAATCACGTCGATTAAGGTGACAAAAAATATTCCATCGCAGTTTCCGCAGTCTTAATTTTTTTGAAATTAATGAATTTTCATATCGGGTGCAATTTCGAGGTACTTCGAGGGAAAGTAAGTTCTGTTGAATGTTTTGAAATTATAGCTTTAAAAAAATAAAAAAACTTAAACAATTCTTCCTAATTATGCTTTTTTAAACTATATTTAAGCTATATATGCCTACGCACATTTTTAAAAAACTGACGTTCTTATATTTTGTATAAAGCCACCATGTTAGCATTATGAAGAATAACCAATTTTTGTATTATTGATTGTCATATACACGAAAACTCCTTACAAACATTTGGTATCTACTATAATGAAGGAAGTATGAAAATTCCTGCACACTCTCCAAAAGAATGTCTACATTTTTTAACCGATTTTACTTTTAATACTCGTAGTATCCCAAAGTAATTCTATAGCGTCAATTTTCAAAGAATTTTTGTCCATTTTTTTTTATTTTATTTGCACCAAAAATAATTTCCAACGTATTTTAAGCTCTTTCAGATTATGGCATCAGAATTTATCTTAAATAAATGCTTAAGAAGTAATAAACAATTATTTGCATAAACAAACGATTTCCACCAAAAAAATTTAGGTCTAAAAAAATCGGTAATAGAAAAGTGTTTTCGAGTCATACATTTTAAGAAATATAAGGTTTGGAAGAAATTCAGCATTAAAATTTGTACTTTGATGACATACTACTTGATATTTTTTCAGTAGAATTTCAGAAAAGGGCCTAAAATGAATCGAAAGGGCTTTGGGGCTTACGAAATCATAAAGGGCTCAAAAAAGCCCCAAAAGCCCCAAATATCATCCCTGGTAAGCATAAGTTAAACTTTACTCGTTGTTGTATTTGTACTAATAATATCAAGCTCTTACTTGTTTTATATGTTTGTGGCAAGTAGAATGGATGGTTCTCTGCAGACCTTCAGCTTGAACACAAATGATCAATAACTCGACCTAAAAAGCTTTCTGCCGCCTCCGAACGGCTTATGCTCTCAATCAGCTTTACATGCACCCCTTGACCAATGTGAAAGGTCAAGAATTGAATTCAATTTTCAAAATTTGTGGACAATTCGCCGCAAATCGGAAGCGATGAAAGAAAGAAAAATTGACGGTACCAAAGTCTCTGTATCGTCAATTTTTTCGTGTTCCCTTTTGTTCTCACTTTCATTGCTTTCAATTCTTGACCATGGCAGAATTATAAAGTAGGGCCAACTCGGAGAGGAATGAAGTAGAAAGCAGAATAAAGCGGGCTAGATGTCAAAATCAGCTGTTCATCGCGAGTTGCTGCTCACGTTTCGCAGTTGTTTTAACCCTTAACTGGTACACCTAAAAAAAATCACACTAACAGTACATGTGGTCCCAGGGACTACGCCAATTTAAAATGCTAAAAAAACCACAAATTTAGTTAGATTAATGTGGTTTTTTTTAAGAACATCTTAATCGAACATTTTTTTCCTATTTAGAAAAAATTTTGTGAATTATTGTTTTTAAGTTATTTTGTTTTTGTTTATTTTAAAAAACAAGTAACAAATAAAATACGTTATTAGTCTTCATTGAAAATTATGAAACAAAAATATATTTTAATATTATATTTACATTTTTTTATTACAAAAATATTCAAATTAAATATTTCATTAAATAGTTGCTTTTTAAATGTAACTAAAAAAAAACGGCAACGCCTCCATGTCTGACATTTTTCTTATCGAAATTTTTGCTGGGCAGTTACATAACTTGGTTATTGCAGCAGTTATTGCAAATGTTCTTGGAACATTGCAAGCACACTGGCATTTCACATTGAATACAATAGTAAGCTGTCTTTCTGTACTTTTTTGAAGGGCATATATAGCATACTTTCCGCTTGTTCCTGTCAGAAGTACCTGCAGTGTTCGCAACTGGTTCATCATTTGGCTCCTGCAAAATTTTGCGAATGTTCATTTTTAAATCAGACTTCAGATATATATTTTGAAGTCTTTCCTTCATAAGGGGCTCAGTGAGAGCTTTTGCAACCTCCTTTATAAACTCAGTACGCGACATATTAGGATTTGACGACAAAATATATGAATTTACGGCAGCAATATCTATTATCCTGAAAAATATGCTACAGGTCCAGCGCTGAGTTCTACGTTGACAACTTATTTTAGAGCATTTTTTATCTAAAGTATCAACTCCACCCTTATTGGTGTTGTAAAATGAAATCATTTCTGGCAAGTTATTGGTTTTGTCAACCTTCGAAGAGTGATGCCTTGATGAAATAAGTAAAACTGCTTTCCCTTTCTTAGGGACGAATGAAAGAAGCGTCTGATACTTCGTGAAGCCATAGAGGCTAGAATGCACGGCTCGGTCTCTATTTGGTAAGAACCCTTGAGGTATCTCTCTTTTGTTTTTCTTTAGTGTTCCGGTATAGGTAACACCACGTGTTTTTAGCTCTTGAACAGCTTCGAGAGAAGAAAACCAATTATCTGCAATAATGCATCTGTTAGAATTTAAAATTGGTTGCGCCAATCGTAATAGTGCTTGGGTTGGCTTTAAAAGTTTTTGTTCTTCAGATGTCAGGCCGATTCCATCTGAATTTTTTCCAGAGTATATATATGCGTTATAAAGGTATCCGGTCTTTGTATCGGCCATGCAAAGAATCTTAATGCCATACTTGGCCGGCTTATTTGGCATATATATTTTGAAACGACAGCGCCCTCTGAATGGTACCAGCATTTCATCAATGCAAAGATATGATCCCGGTGTGAAGTTATTTTGCAGTTCTCTATTAGTTTCGAAAAGAGCTCCGAAACCGCACAAATTGGGTCTTCTAGTTTGCGCCTAGCTCTTGTTTCGAGATCATCAAAACGTAGTGATGCCAATATGATTAGAAAGCGTTTTTGGGGCATTACTGCTCGAAAGATTTCTCATCCAGTCCCATCAGTTGCAAATAAGAGACTTGCATCTTCATTATTTGATTTAAATGCTGCTGTGTACAGAAGTAACCCAAGGAATGCTCTGAGTTCTATTAAACTAATATCTTTTAACATGGCATGGTTAGGTACCTTGTAATTTGCTCTTAGTACTGAAAGCTTTGCATTCGATTTCAGAAGAACAGAGGATACCATTTCCTTATCAAAAAATGATTCAAACAACTGTAATGGTGACCTTTTACTTATTTCATTATTTCCAGACGGAATGCGTAAGATATTGTGAGCTGGAGTTCTAACATTACGGCAAGGAGAAGCTTTGGCCCATTTGAAATTGTTTTTGCCATAAAAGTAATTTTTCGAATTTTTTTTGTTGCTTTTTGCATCTACATTTTCATCATCACTCTCCTCCGAAAACACTGGCTCACTATCGTGCTCACTTATTAAATATTTCTTCTCTCCAGCAGATTCGGAACTCGAGTCATCTGTTAGCACGATTTCATCAATAACATCTTCAAAACAATGATAATTCACATTTTCAACTGACAATTTTCTAGAGGTAGCCATTGCTACAACAAAATAAATAAAATACAGTAAATTACAATTACAAAAACAGAACACACAAAAAAAAAAAATACATACCAACAACAAAGGAAAACACAACTGATCACTGAGAAAGCTCCCACGCAACTGAACACAAAAGAAAAAAAACTTACACTAATGGTACAATTGGTCCCACAGACCACACAAAGAAAATAAAAATGCAATATTTACCAACATCAAAGCACAACACGACTGATCAATGCGAAAGCTTAAACACACCTATATGCTAGAAAGGTACTGAGCCTAAGAGAACCAATTGTGAAATAATAAAAGAAATATACTCTTTTGTTTTTTGTAATGTGGTCCCACAGACCACATGTACCAGTTAAGGGTTAAGGTTAAAATTGTTTCAGGTGTTTTTTGCAATTTTAAGACTTCTTTCACATTTTATAGTTTTTATTACACTGTTTTCATAATATTTTCACTGAAATTATTACAAATTTAACACACGCGGATCGCGCTGTTTGCATCTTGAAAACATAAAATATTTTCTTCATTTGCAATTTCTACGAAATTCCTCGTTTTGACAACTAACCAACCTTTTCAGTATCCACTCTTCGTTGATGCGTGAGGACACTAATCGAATCGGCCCTACCTTATAATTCTGCCATGGCCCGAACAGAAAAATTAGTTCAATTAAAAAAACATTCTGTGTCAGTTCGAATTCGAACTTGGGTTCTTTCGCATACCAGCCACGGACCTTAACCAGTATGCTACGGCAGCCATTAAAAGTACGCATTTTTTTTTTTAAGAATCGGTATTATATATTTACAAAAGTTCTAATGCAAACAGCTGGATATGCAAATTTAATGTTGACAACAACAGCCAGCACATATTTATTTTATAAAATTCTCTGAGTCATATTTAAGCCAGACATACATACATACATCTATTAACATATAAACATGCATAAATAAATCGATTATTTGTTCTGTTTTTTTTCTTTTTTTTCTTACAGCTAGAGGCTTGAATGAGACTGTATTTTAAAGTTTTTTTTTTATTGTTATTTTGTTGTTATTTTGCACTTTTTTTGGGTATTTTTTGTAGGTGCACAGATACGTTATGAATTTTAAATAAATGTTTTTGAATGAAAATATGCATACATTTACGAGTGAATAAATACATATGTATGAATGTGTAAAGAAAACAATACAAACATACACGGAAGACTGTGGTTTTTATTATTTTCGTTAGGAAAATAATGGCAAGTTGTCAGTTCGATATAAATACGTATATTTTTTTTTTCAGCTCACGTCTGCAATGTTTTGCATTTAAAAACACATGTTGTAAATTTATAATTCTTTGAAATAAAACCCACTTAAAAAGAGCCATGTTTTATGTATATACATATATATAATTTTATTAAAATCAAAAGCAGAAACGAACTCAAAAGGCATTTCTGATTTCTGAACACTTCGACACACACATGATAATAAATTTTGTTTTCTTTGCATTTTTTTGTTGTGGATTTCTTGTGGCTGGCATAATTGATGAGCTAGCAATTTAAATTAGATGAAATTCAGTAAATTTATTTTTAGAAATATCAACGAATATTCACGGAATGTAATAAAAATGTTTTATTTCTATAAAATTTACCATGCTTTTGGGAAATCCAGATATAAAAAAAAAAAAATTTAATGGCTTTCAGTTCTAGTTTAACATTTTATCACTTCAATTGCAGTTAAGCTATTTAAATTGCTATCTTGATGGCTTTTAACTAGCTAGCTACTAGTTTATAATTGGCATGCATCTCAGCTTTGCCAATGTATGGCCAAGTTTTTCAAATGTTCCTAGTGGGTGTCTGAGATTTGTCTGCCTGCATGTTCAGCTTGCAACATTGTTGCAGACATCAGTTTTGCACTCTATCTATATTTAAAATCACAACAAAAACAAAGGAATTTCCTACCAACAACATCAAAAAAACAGAGAAAACAAAAAGTAAAAGAAAAAAATAAAAGTGTTTTTGAGCTGGTGGTGATACAAACTGCATTAAAATACCTTTTAACCATTTAGAAGATTTATTTGTTTGACTTCAGAAACAGAGCAGAGAGAAAAAAGCTTAAAAAAAAAAATGAGAACAAAAAACTTGCAACAGCATGCGTTGTTTCTCTTATTATTGTTGGGGAGTAGGTAAAAAAAGCGTTCAAAAGAGTAAAAAAAAAAAAAATTCTTAAAAACTTTTAAAAAAAGCGCAAAAAAAAACTGTCAAAGAATAATACTCGGTGCGCCCATTTTTTGGTGCACAAGAATATTATTTATAGTATTGCCAGATTTTTATTCCGGCAAAGTTTTACAAAAAGTTAAGATTTTGAAATACTTTACGGTATAGTTGAAAAAAAGGTAAAAGTGAATAACGAAATAAGAAACCATTCAATTATAATGAATAATGAATAAATAATTAATAATGAATAAAAAATATAACAATTGAAATTTCTGAAGTTCTTTGAACCATCTAAAGGGTGGTTAAATTTTAAGGGCAGATGTTAAATGTGAACCACACCTAAACGTCAAGTTTTTTTCTGCATTTCATTTGACATTTCTCAATTTCAGACTAACTCAATTTGTACCATGGAAAGATACACAATCGAGCAACGTGTTTAAGTTATTGAGGCTTATTATGAAAATGGGCGTTGAAATCAAAATGCATATCGTGCACTTCGTGATTTTTTCGGTCAATTTAATCGTCCAAATGTGCGTACAATCGGAAAAATTGTGCAAAAATTTGAGCAAACCGGGTCTGTAGGAGATATGAAAACACCAGTGCATGCTGGTACAGCTCGTACTGCAGAAAATATTGCTGCTGTTCGCGATAGTGTAGCTGAAGAGCCGTCCACCTCAACTCGTCGTCGTGCCCAACAATTGCACCTTTCACGCTCGTCGTTGATGAACATTATGCATAAAGACTTGCATTTACACGCTTACAAGGTGCAATTGACTCAAGAACTAAAGCCTCTTGACCATTTCAAGCGTCGTCAATGGTCAGAATGGTGGCAAGAAATGGCAACAGTGGATGATAAATTTTCGAAGAAAATCATCTTCAGTGATGAGGCACATTTTCACTTCAGTGGATTCGTCAATATGCAGAATTGCCGCATTTGGGCTAATGATAATCCAAGAGTGATTGTCGAAAAACCAATGCACACACAAAGAGTGACTGTTTTGGTGCGTTTTATGGGCTGGCGGCATCATCGGGCCGTATTTTTTCCAAAATGAGGCCGGTCAGGCAGTTGCTGTGGAAGGTATGAATGTGGACGATATGTGGTTTCAACAGGACGGTGCCACTTGCCACACAGCTAACGAAACAATGACTCTTTTGCGCGACAAATTCAATGGCCGTGTTATCTCACGTGGTGGCGATGTAAATTGGCCGCCAAGATCATGTGATTTCTCACCGTTGGACTTCTTTTTTCGGGGTTATTTGAAAGAAAAGGTGTACGTCGATAAGCCAGCAACAATTCATGAGCTAGAGGATGAGATAATTCGGTATATTAACGGCATAGAACCTCACTTATGCCTCAGCGTCATCGAAAATTTGGACCATCGGATGGAGGTGTGCCGCCGAGGTCGCGGCGGCCATTTGGCAGATATTTTGTTCCATACATAATTGAACCATACCAATAAAATTTTTGTCTTTACGGAAACGTGGTTGAATGACGCTATCAAAAATGAAGAAATTCTAGATAGCAACTGGACAATATACCGGAATGACAGAAACTATGCAAGCTGCGGCCTGTCTCGAGGAGGCGGTGTCTTAATTGCCACACATAACTCCTTATCTAGTGAATTGATTGTAACCTGCTCCTCCAAATGCTTTGAACACAAAATAATCAAAATAAGGCTAGATCAAAAAGCTTCCGTATACATAGGTGTTATTTATATTCCTCCGAATTCAACCCACAATTCCTACAATGAATTATGTGAAATCATAACGTCAATAACAGCTGCGTTAAACGAAGATGATAGAATTATTATTTTTGGAGACTTCAACCGTCCCAATATAACTTTTGTGCACGATGATGATGACAACCATCTCCTTCCAATTAACCTGTCCAATGCGGTCGACTTCGATTTATTAAGTACTTTTTATAGTAATGATTGTCAGCATGTTGCTCCTGCTCCAAACCGAAACAATCGCTGGCTAGATTTGATTTTTACTAACTCATATGACGAAGTAAAGGTTAGTCCAACCTGTGAGGCTGAGCAGATATTTTCCAATACCCTCCACCATACTGCTTTTACTACTGAGTTATGTACCAACAACATAACTTTTATACAGTCATTCAATAATTCTATTGTATACGATTTCCTCAATGCCGATTAAAATAACATTAAAAATGACTTAAATTGTTTGGGCTGGAACCACTTGTCTGCACTAGAATTGGACGATGCTGTATCGTCTTTCTATCAAAAAGTCTTTTCTGTATTTGATACTCATGTTCCAAAAATAAAAAAAAAAAATAAACTATCGGAACCGTGGCTTGATTCAAATCTTAGAAATTTGAGAAATCAAAGAAATAAACTTTACAGAGTCATTAAAAATTGCGTCATTGTAAGTGATGAGGTAAAGGTTAGATACGAAGAGCTGTCTAAGGAGTTTTCCATTAAGTCCGAAGAGGCTTATAGGCTTTACACCAATTTAATTGGAGAAAGGATTATTGAAGACCCGAAAAAATTCTTCGATTTTGTAAATGTAAAACGGAAATCGACCGGATACCCAAACTTCATGTTTAAAGGCAATGTTACTTCATCTAACTCACAGGAAATTTGTAATCTCTTTGCGAATCATTTTAAAGAAGTCTTTTGTTCAACTACTTCCCAAAATCAACCTACATTTGCCAGTATAACTAGTAGACCGACATTGGTTTGTGAAATAAATATTACATGGAGTGACATAACCAATTCCATTAAAGAATTAGATTCAAATAAATCTCCAGGTCCAGACCTTATACCACCAATTTCACTTGTTCAATGTTTAGACCAATTAATTACGCCGTTACATATGATTTTTAACAAATCCTTGCATACAGGTATATTCCCAACTTTTTGGAAATCTTGTCATCTTACGCCAATTTATAAAAATGGCGACAAGAGATCAGTTGAAAATTATAGGGGTATTGCAATATTGTCAGCAATTCCAAAGCTATTTGAAAAAATTATATGTTCCAAACTCACGAGCATAATTAATCCGTGTTTAAACGAGCAGCAACATGGTTTTCGTAAAGGACGATCAACAACCACAAATCTTGCAATCATGGCATCAGACATTCTTACTAAAATGGAAAAGGGCCACCAAATAGATGCAGTCTATACAGATTTTAGTAAAGCCTTTGATCGTGTTGATCACGAAATCCTAGCTAAGAAACTAGAAAAATTTGGTATATCAGGTACTGTGCTGAAATGGCTCAAGTCTTATCTCTGTGAAAGATCCCAATATGTAAAATTTCAGGGTACTTTGTCTAAAAAGATTGTTGTCTCGTCGGGTGTACCTCAAGGTAGCCATCTTGGCCCACTTCTCTTCAACATATTTATTGCAGACATATCTGAAGTTTTGCATGATGTCCCCCATCTCTTATATGCAGATGACTTAAAATTATACTATAACATTAGATCAGAAGTGGATTCAGTATTCTTACAGAATAAGCTTTTTTCTCTGGAACAGTGGTGTAGTAAAAATAAACTTTATTTAAATATAAATAAGTGCTACGTTATAAGTTTTGCCCGTAAAAACGTAAACACATATAGCAGATACATACATGCTAAATAAGGTAGAACTTAAAAGGGTCAACCACATAGCAGATCTTGGAATAATTCTTGATAGTAAGATGCGCTTTAACCTTCACTACGATCATATCATATCCAGGGCAAACAAAATGCTCGGATTCATAAAAAGACGTGCAAAAGAATTCAAAAACCTTTGGGTAACTAAAACCTTATACTGCACATTAGTACGACCAATCTTAGAATACTGTTGCATAATTTGGAACCCAGCTTTTGTAGTGCATAGTGAAAGGCTAGAATCTATTCAAAGACAATTCTTGCTTTTTGCATTGAGAGACCTATACGATCCTCGTGACTATACAAATTTACCACCATACGAGAGTAGACTTAAAATCCTCAATTTAATGTCGCTGTCATCAAGGAGAATATTACTTTGCTCATGCTTTACATTCGATGTTATTACTGGTAACATCGATAGCGAATACATCTCGAGCAAGGTACTATTTAATGAACCAATAAGGCGAACAAGGTATACAAAATTGTTAAAAGAATCGCATCGCAACACTATTTACGCATTGAACGAGCCCTTGAATAGATGTTGTAAAATATTTAATAATATCAGCGAGCATTATACACCGCCAATATCGAAATTCAGATTCAAGCGATCTCTTTCCAAATCACTTTCCTTTACATAACTACCCCCTTATTAAACACCAATTCACTTCAGAATCTTCTCCAATTCCTTTTCACCATTCTGACCACTTTTCTATTTCCTTGATCTAGCATTTGCAGAAAAATTGTAAATCAAAAATTTTAATGTTAAATAAGTAAAACACCGCATTGTAATATTAACTCTATCCTCCCATATCCAAATGCCTCTTCTTACATTGCCGTCTACCACCCATACCTAAACAAAATTTAGTTGTTCTCCCACTCAGCTTTCCATCTTAATAATATTTTAGCATAGTATTAAAAATTAGTACATATTTTTACTATGTGTATAAAATCTGTTAGTATGTAAGCTTAGTATATAAGTTCCCCCTTCGTTCTTCTTCTTGTCTTTTCTTTTTGACGTGTTTTTGAAAATGTGTCGATTCATGTGGGCGGATTACGCCCACTGAGAATTCCATATCTTCTACACCTAAAACAAGGAAAGAGGAGAGAAAAACAAAAAATAAAAAAAAAAAAAAAATAAATACAACAACAACCTGTTAGAAAAATAAGTTAGAATAAGTATATTGCCTTGTTTGGCTAAATAAATAAATAAATATTATACCAATCATAATAAAAAGAAGTGACAAATTATTATAATCCTAAATAATTTGTGTTTTATTCAAAATCAACATCGGCACCTTAAAATCTAACATTTGCCGGGGTAATGGTTTGATTTTTTTACGCTTTGTATTATCGTAATGGATTCACTTTTAATCGCCAGTGACAATACGTGACAAAAAAGTTTTCAATTTTGCCGTAAGAGCAACTGTTCACATGCGAAAAATCGTCTTTCGACGTCTCTCGGCATCAGGTTTTACGGCACCCAATTTTCTTGCTTTTGGATCATTCCGAATGCTTTCAGATGCCTGCAAATGGTTACTTGATCCACTCCTTATGAATTCTAAAGTTCTTGTGGCGTTTGACACGGGTCTTCGCCGAGTAATGCCTCCAAAACCTCATCTTCGAACTTTTTCGACTAGGCTGAACGTTCTTTGTCATCGGTGTCAAAACCACCACTTCTGAAATGCACAAATCACTGTTGGCACATTATAATTGACGAAACATATTCAGGGTATGCTTTGAGGGGCAATCGATGTGCTTCGGATGCATTTTTGTTTAAATTAAACCAATAAAGTAAAACTTCTCGCAAATGCTGTTTTGTAGGCACGTAATTCGACATTTCCAATGAGATAAAAAACTTGTGTTATGACCAAAAATATTAAGTTTGACAGATCGATTTAAATGTAGTTTTAGGCGCACTTTAAGATGCTATAGCTGTCACTGTTAAAAAAAAAACAGGTATACTAAATATGATGTTGTTCGCATTACTTTACAATTTCTTTTCGCATAGTTGCTCAGAGTTGAGAGAGGAAAAAAGTCGCTGTTATTAAAGACATTGCACGTACATATGTGGTATGTAAATACATACATTTTGTTAGTTTTTTCCTTATTGCTTAAAGCATATAAATATATAAATTATGGTTTTTTGAAAACATAAATGTTCAAAATTTGAAAAGTAATAGGAAAACATTAGTGAACTATAAAAAGAAATGGTTGAAAGTTTTATAATAACTGGAACAGTGAGTTTGGCAAGCATTGGAATTATAGTTTGATATATGACATTTAACTAATAAAGTCTCAAAAGCACAGGAATATCAGTTTGAACAGAGCTAGAAAATCGGCTTTAAATAGTTAGGGAAGCTTTGGCATAGCAGTTGATAAAAGTCGAATGTTCAAATAATTAAAGTATTAAATTAATTATAATTATTATTTATTTAAATCATTCAAGTTAATATTAAAAATAATTACAAAAAATAGTTGATTTATACATATCAGCCACCATTTATGAATTTAACTTTCAACTGACTTTTTAGCGGAATTCTTAAAGTTATAAACGTCAAAAGATATAAAGCTGTTTTGTAATAAAAATATATTATTTTTAGTCAAAGACTGCTTATTTTCCTAACGAGCCACTCTGCAAAACAAATAATCAGTCCGCGGAAATCAGCAAGAATTAATAAAATCAACAATAACAACGACAAAAAACAACAACAACACGTTTGAGTAAGAAATAAGCAACAACAAATTATAGAAAGCAAAAAGAAAAAAAAAAAGAACAAACAAATGAAAAGAAAAAATGGAAGTATAACAAATAAAATTAACCAAGAAAAAGAAAAATAAATGCAGTGATCCTGAAGCTGCACATGTTCAACAAGTATTTTTGTTTACAAAATACCATCACGTGAGAGATGAACGCGGTGCTTTTTGCATTAAGCATTCATTGTTGCAACAATGTTGCAACATTTTTTTCAACGTCAAGTTTAGAGCAGACAGCAGCAATAGCAACAACAAGTAGAAACTTTTCAGCACAAGCACATTAAAAGCAAATAAAAACAACACAACTCAAGTAAACAGCATTTGTTGGGTGTTTACAACAAAAGCAAAAACAAAGTCAAAGTCAACAACAACAACAACAACAACAACAACAACAACAACAACAACAACAACAACAACAACAACAACAACAACATTAACAGAGAAATGCTAAAAAAAGGATGCAACAACAAAAGGTTGCTGGCACGAAAAACCAAGAAGCAGACAATATAACAGGCAGAATTTTAACCAAAGATGTGCCGCATTTTTTCTGTGTTTTTGCAAAAACAACAACAGCAACAAGAAGAACAAGAGCAGAGCCAAAGCAACAACAAGTATGTAAAAAAAAAAGAAAACGCTTTGGTTTTTGATTAACGACATTTTCAATAAGTAACTCCATTCAAGATTGCAGCAGCAGCAGCAGCAGCTACTGGCAGCGCGTAAAGTTCAAAAAATGAGTGAGCGACTAAATTCCTAACGAAGTCTGTGTGATTGGTATATTATTAAGAGTGTGTGCGAGAGTGAGCGAATGAGTGCTGGTTGCAGTGACTTGCCACAACCCAGCCAGCAATTGGATGATTGTTTTGTCGCCAATCACCCAAACGAGTCTTTTTCGACCCCGTTTGATGAGACACAATAGCAAAATACATGTCGTGTGTGAAAGCATATTTTGATCCGATAAACGATCAAAAACTGACTGATTCCATTTTTCGGGTCAACCAACAGAATATTGAACAAAGCATATTTTGCTCAGCTGCGCCTTTTTTCGTATACAAAAACAAAATATGTGTATGCCGTGTGCAGAAGCATATTTTGATCATCTAAGCGAGCAAAAGCAGGCTGATTCCATTTTTTTTTTGTGACAACTAACGGGAAATTGGACGAATTGAAACCAAAGAACTTTTTAAACGTCATTTCATTCAGTCTAATCAGTGCAATCGTGAATAACATGCAGCAGTTAATATAACATTCAGCGGAATAAGATATACATACAGTGAATCAAAAAAGTTTAGGCACGGTAAATTTTTCTGAGAAGAACTTTGCTTTAATATTTAAAATCCACTAATTTAACAGTTTAACAGTTTGTCATTAGGCACTAATGAAAATTGTAAATCATTAATTAATATTTTATGTAGGCAACATTGCGGTCTCAACATTATCCACTTTAATGCTCGAAGTTTAAATGCAGCTAAATTGGACTACATTAAATACATATTTTGTAATTCGTTGGTTGATATAATTTGTGTTTCTGAAACGTGGCTGTCAAATAATATTTGTGATACATTTTGTGATATAAATGGTTTTAATGTATTTAGACATGATAGATGTGTAAAAAAAGGTGGGGGTGTTGCTGTCTATTGTAAAGTTAATCTGAATGCGGTTGTTCTGAGCAAATCTAGTGATCCTGGAATTGAATTGATTACTATTAGCATCACAGATGGTAGTACCAAAATGTTATTGTCTTGTGTATATAACCCGAATAAATGTCATCCTGTTTGTTTACTGATTTGCAAAACTATAACCTAAATCATGATATTATCTTACTGTGCGGTGATTTCAATGTCAATCTCTTGTCTAATGATTCTATCCTACAATCGTTCTTTGACAATATAGGTTTATCATAGTTAACACAACTGAACCCACTAGATTCTCTAATATACGTAATGCTACTCCAAGTCTTTTGGATTGTTTCATAGTGTCTGACCTGTCTCTCGTTTCTCTATTTGATCAATTATTTTTTATATCTGATCACGATTTAATATTTTGTTCGTTAAATGTAAACATGTCTCGTAATGTTCTTCCTACCTCTTTTTCGTACCGTGATTTTAAAAATATTAACTATTCGTCATTGTATCATGATTTGTCACTAACCTCATTTAATGATTGCTGGAATCATGTTGATGATAAACTTTGTTCCCTTACAGCGCCTGTGAAATACTTGTTCGAAAAACATGTTCCTCTGCGGTCAGTACGCTTATTGAATCCTTCTTGCCCTTGGTTCTCAGTGCATGTTCTTAATGCAATAAAAAAGAGAAATAAGTTACACAAACTCTGGAAAAGATTACCTTCATCTGCTAATTGGGAAAGGTATAGGTTAGCCAGAAATGAATCAGTCCACCTAACAAGGCAAGCTAAGACACCGTATTTCTCTATCAAGCTTAATGTGTCCCTACCCACCAAAACTTTGTGGAGTAACATAAGTAGTCTTGGAGTGAGAAAAAAGAATTCCCCTGCTATAATTGCTGACCCGGATTTACTAAATGACTACTTTGTTAGTAATACCGTGCCGTCTAATAACACCCTGTCTCACATTCCAGGATCATCTGTTCTGGATTTGTTTGAATTTATACCTGTTAATGAAATTGATGTCGGTTATTGTTTGATGCGAATAAGTTCTAATGCAGTGGGTGGTGATGGTATTCCCATCAAATTTTTAAAAATTTTGCTGCCTCATATCATAAGTCCACTGACACATATAATAAATCACTGCCTTATATCCTCCTCTTTCCCTGAAATTTGGAAAACTGCTACTGTTTTGCCGGTGGCAAAAAAACCAAACCCGTCTGGACCTTCTGATTTCAGACCAATAAGCATACTTTCCCCTTTATCTAAAGTATGTGAAAAAATTATGAGTCATCAAATCAATGCATTCTTGCAGGCTAATAATCTCCTGTCTTCTTATCAGTCTGGTTTTCGAGCAGGGCATGGGTGTGCTTCCGCAGTTGTTAAAATACTTGATGACATCCGACCTGATTATGACGCTGGATCTTTGTCTCTACTTTGCTTGTTGGACTTTTCCAAGGCTTTTGACAAAGTTAGTCATACTTATCTATGTCAGAAACTAAGGCAACTTCTTGGATTTTCTAACAGTGCAGTAAGTCTTATATCTTGCTATTTGTCAAATAGACAGCAAAGAGTTAAAGTTGGCCAAATGTTCTCTCTACATAAGCCTGTTTCAAGTGGAGTTCCTCAAGGCTCGATTCTTGGCCCATTGTTATTTTCTATCTTCATTAATGACATATTTACTGTCTGCAATTATTCATCTATGCATGCATATGCCGATGATATACAACTTTATCTCTCCAGTAACATCGGGCTCGTAGATAGTCTCACTGGTAAACTAAATGAAGATTTAAGAAACATATATCACTTGTAACAATGGACTTCAACTCAATGCAGCCAAATCTTATGTTCTACCAATCTGTAAGAATAAGCAAATTCTTGAAGTTATCCCTGAGCTATACATTGGTTCTACCAAGCTACATTGGTTTTAGTATAAATTCGTCCTTGTCTTGTAAAGATCATGTAAACACTGTAGTCCAAAAAGTTTATTTTATCCTACATAATCTAAGAATGTCTGCTAATTGTTGTACTCTTGAAGTTAAAAAACTACTAGTGAAGCAACTTGTTTTGCCTGTAATAACTTACTCGGAGGTAGTATACAGTAAACTAGATTCGTCCTCTATGTTGAAACTTAATATTGCGTATAATTATGCTACTCGCTTTGTGTAAGGCTTAAATAAATTTGACCGACTGTCAAGTTTTAGAAATGCTATTCTGGGTTGTAGTTTGTCTGGCTACTTAAATGCTAGGAACTGCATTTATCTCCACAAAATTATACATACAAAAACTCCTCATTACCTTTATGTAAAATTACAGTTCAGCGTATCGAGAAGATGTAATTTATTAATCATTCCCATGCATAGTTCTCATCTTTTTTTCGTTAATGCCGTAAGACTATGGAACGAGCTGCCTCGTCGACTCAGAATAATTACGCAGAAAGAAATTTTTAGGCAGTCTATTCCTTCACAATTTTCTTCTCACTGAATTCTACACTAAATCTTTCGTCTGATTTTCTCTTTTCTTCCGCTTTTTCCCCCCCATTTTTAATTTTTATAGTTCTAAGCTAATGTTTAGACTACTATTTTTGCATACTGTTCATAGCTATAAGAACTCATTATATTTTTTTCAGTTTTTAAAGTTCTACTTCTATTTAATTTTAATTTAAAATCTCTTGTTATTTCTCTTTAATTGTTTTTAATTGCTTTTATCCATTGTACTGTAATACTACGTTCACACTGAGAGCTTAATGCGCATTTACAAAATGCAAAATATATATTTGGCTCTTTTACTCCTTCAAAGAGCATACGGCCATACATTCTTAATTGCTAATGCGCATTTCGTTAAATGCGCATTTAGCTGTCAGTGTGAACGTAGTGTAAAAGAACTAGTTCTTATTTGTACTCATTGTTTATATAAATAAATAAATAAGTTTTCTCTTAAAAAAAAAAAAAAATTTGGCCAACTTTTTGATGCAGTTAATATCATTAGATGAATTCTAATTGAAATGCACAAAAAAATTCCTTTACTTTATACACTACTCGAAATATAAGCGTAAGAAGTAAAAATGCATATGAAAATAACTTAGGCACATGCGTGTACCTTGTTTTTGCAAATATAACGCTAATCTATAAGTTCTCTTTGATCTATTCCATTTTCTGCACATAATTATTGCGCAGCCATCCAATTGTCAATTGATTTAAGGTAGTGTTGATCTTGATGTCGTGATTGAATGAGCAATCGTACAGAAATTTCGGTAGATGTTCGAAAAGTTATTATAAACCTTCATGTGCAGCAAAAATCTTGTCACGAAATTGGTGATATAATGCAGAGGCCCTATAAATATTATAAAACATTACATAAATACGGGAAAATTAGAGCGTAAAAGCAGATCTGGACGCCCAAAAATATTAACACCACGCCAGGAGCGCACTCTCGACTCTCGTAGCTGCAGTGGCCCAAAATCCTAAAATTTCGGTTGTAAAATTATGCAATGAAATGCACCAAAGTTTTAATAAAAACATCGATCCCCAAACAATACGCAACACTCTACATATGGTAGAGCTGGTTTTCATGGAACAGTTCCTCGGCGCAAACCATGTATTTTGGCTATTAATAAGAAAAAGAGGCTGGAGTTTACAAAACTTCATGCACATCAATCGGAATCATTCTGGAACAGTGTTATATTTAGTGATGAACCAAAGTTCAACCATTTCGGATCAGATGGTGCACAAAAAGTTTAGCGGAAACCAAACAATGAGCTCCAAGAACAAAAACCTAATTAAAACAGTCAAACACGGCGTGGCTTCTGGAGTGGCAAATCTTGTTTTTATAGATAAAAAAATGAATAAGTGCTCTTATTTGAATATTTTGAAAGGTTTTCTAGTGTTGAAAAGTTAGGCATGAATGGGAAGCCATTTTTGTTCCAGCAAGATAACGACCCGAAACATGCGTCGTACCTTGTGCAGTAATGGCTTATTTACCATTGCCAACAGCTCAAAACACCTCCACAGTCACCAGATATGAATGCTATTGAACATATTTGACAATTATTGGAGAAAAAAAATTCGGTGCCATCGCATATCATCAAAAGATTCACTAAAGGTGGCCCTTCGCCAAGAATGGAAAAATAAAACACCCGAACAGACATCAAACCTAGTTGGGAGTATGCAAAGGCGCTTACAGGCAGTTATTCAAGCCAAAGGAGGCCTAACAAAATATTAAATGTATGAAAATTAAAAATAATTAAAATTTTTTTTTGTAAAATTGTGACTTTAATACATAAAACAAAAGTGATAAATGAAATATTTTTGCATTGAATAATAAAAAAACTTTCAATTTTCAAATGATGCCATAGTATTTTTTTTTTCGTTAGGTGGAAAAAGTTATTGTGTGTATCTAACACACTTTGAGAATAGCTCTGTGCCTAAACTTTTTTGATTCACTGTATGTATAATTAATTAAAAAAACAAGCTGAAGTCCAATAAACTTTTAATTTTTATGTATTTTAAATGTTCCTCTTTACATTTTCTATATCCTAATAACACAATTGCAAACATTTTTAAGTCCTTTTCGGCTCTATTATAACAATATAAAGCCGTGCTCATTTTCCCGTGCTCACCGAAAAATACTCCTTGTTCGGGACACAATGGTACCCTGCAAGCGACTCTTCTTGAAGAATCATTACTCATTTTCGAGCCGTTTTTTTTCTTCCTTTTTTGATCATATTCAATATTAAAAAACAGACTTGAAAATATCTCGAAAATAAGTTGATTTTTAATCATTTCTTGGGCATATTCAAGATAGCATATGCAGACAAAAAATGATTCGAAAAAGACTCATCAAGAAGAGTTGCGCGTAGGGTATTACAATTTTCTTTCGAAATCAAAGAGTAATTTTTGTTTAGAAATTGAGCGCGCTTTCGAGAACAACTCTTATATGTTCAAAAATAAAAAAAAATATGCTGGCTGGAAAGCTTTACAGAAAAGCACAGAATTCCTGTCGGAACAATAATAAAAATTTACAATACAGAGATTGAAAAGAAAAAGTGGCAATACTTTTTATGGAAGCTTTTGTAAAACCTTTTGTTTTTTCTTAAGTGCATTCAAGATTAACCAAAACTTTTGAGAAAAAGCTGATATTTCTTAAGATAAAATTGCTCCAAACACAACATGTTACAATAAACAATAAATTGTTTAGATCGTAATAAGATGTATTTGATATTCGTTAAAGGAAATATTGTCAAATATGTGAGGGAACAGTTGGAGAAAATTCAGTAAAAACAATTTGTTTTAACAAAAACGGAATATGTTTTGCGCCCAAAAATATTATATTTGTCTGGAATAAATATTTGTTTGAAGACTTCATACTTCTTTCAAACTTTTTAAGAAAGAAAAATACATTGCATTTAGATCAGAGGTAGTCACTGGGGAGCTCTAGGCCAGTTGCAAGGATGCCAGAGGAATAAAAAGAAGTGAAATAAAACATTATTTCAAGCAAATAAAACATTTGTATAGCAATCGCATAAAACATGAAATAATGTAACATGCTTCACCAAACGGGAAGCAGGCGGCTTCCCACCTAATTATCAGAATAATTATTCTTCTCTTATTCTTCTAATTATCAGAAAAATTAAATTATTAAAATAATATTGTAAAAAATTCGTAAGCAGTGGCGATTTTACAACAACACATTTGTCTGGTAAAAAAATGGTTTTTAAAAACTCGGAAGGAGGCCTGCAGGTTGCCACCACATCTGTATTCTAGCAGTTGCGTAACCTAGACTTCGACTGATTTCGTAGTCAAAAGAGTAGTTCTCACTTTTAATCTATTTTTGTAACGTACAGACGCAATAACACAGTGTCTTTCTTACCAAACATATCGGAATAACGACTAAACTCAAAATATCGTAAAAAAAACGATCCTTTTAATTGCACTAACTATGACCGTTTTTCTAAAATATATGAACCGTTAAACCATCGAAATATGTGCAGACATAAGTGATAATCTATTCTGGGCAAAAAGCGGATTTCTACATCCTTCCAAATGTTGACAATAGAGAAAATGCCATATCGCTTTTTTACGATATTTTAAGTTTAGCTGTTATTACTTATGGCCACAAATATATTGTTTGTATAGCAAAAATATTTGTTTGAAAATATTTGAATAAACTTTTTTTTTTAAACTAAACGATGTGCCAACTTTCGTGCATTAATCGTCAATGAATCTTTAGGGATGCAGACCACTAAGATGAATTAAAAAAAAAAAAATTTAGACAAACAAATTGAAAGACTTTCTCCATAACTTAATTTTATCGATATGCGGCGAAATTTCAGTCAATGCTGTCAAAAAAGATTTAAAGTTTAATGTGGGCATGAAAAAAGGAAAAAATTCCGCAAAACAGTAGATGAAAAAAAAAATCAAAAATGAATGAAAAACAAAGAAATCCTGCTCAATAAATGGAATGTTGTTATTGGTTATGTTTTATTTTGTTTTTCTTTTTCCGTTTATTTTTCTTTTCGATACGAAAAGCTGGAATTTTGCAAACTAATGTGTATGTGAAAGTTTGTGTAAAGGATTTCAAGCGAAATAAACAGAATTTTATGCAGAAAACAAACAAAGTAATGAAAAAAACAAACAAACAAACAAAAAATGAAAACAAACTCTGCTGTCAGACCATGCAACAATGTTGCAAATAAAGCAGACACGACAATAAGTTGGCGCACATATATCTGGTAGTTAAAAATGCAACAAAAGCAACAACAACTTGTTCGATAAGCTGCTCGAAAATGCAGAAACGTTTTCTAAACACTCACAGTAACTAAGGAAATATGAAAAGAGTTTTCTACTGGGCAGCTTTAAGCATGGTATTTTGTTATTTGCAAAATTTTAACAATTATTAGCAGCATTTGAACTTTACAAAAAAAAAACAGTGTATTGTTCAATGCCTACGCATCAGAAGCTCACGATATCATATTACATATGACAGAGTTGAAAAATTAAATAGAAATCAAAATCAGTGGAGCACTTCATCTGATACACTGAATGCATTTCTTCACTTATTACCAGTGAATTAAAATAAACACTTATGTAGCGTAGATTTGAGAGAAGAGCACATTAGCGTTGTGTATCGAAGATGACTTCATTCAAGTTTATGTAGCGTTAAAGTTTGTGTACTTGAACACAAACAATATAATACAATAGCATGAAAATGAGCACAAACTATGACTATGAAAGAGAGCATGATCAGCCACGATGCTATCTTTTTTCTTCTACCATGATACGATACAATTGTTGGAGGCAGTAGCGTAGCTAGCTTTTAATTCTGGGGGAGATCCGTTAAAAAATATTAAAACTTAAAAATTTTTCTTTTGAATACCTGATAACCTGTGGGCACTAGTGGGAATTAGCCGAAGCGGCCAACAGTAGGTCCCTTCCGATGCTACTGCTCGGAGCACTCATACGTGAGCAAGCTCCTTATATTAGCATCTTTTGTCACCTCAAGCATATACTGTTGACCAATCAGTTGATCAATCTAGGCTTCGCCAATAAATGGACATCCCAGAATGGTTAATCTTATGTTTGCCACCGACGTACACTGGTTAAGGAATGTGTGCTGCTGTTTCCGGCTCCTCTAGGCATAACCTACACGTATCGTCCTCGGTCGGAGTCATCTTTCTGAGATGGTACATGCAGGGACCGTGTCCTGTGACCAGTGCAGTAAGCCAGCTTAAAGTCCTTCGATTGTATCGGACAACTTTTGCTGCCTCACTACGGGACCACTTCACGGCCGCCTTTGTTTGCCTGCAATTAACAGCTTATTCCCGACTTGTACGGTGTATTCCGATTCCGTCATTTGCTTAATAAGGCCTGTCACCATGTTGTCGCCTATGGCGATACGTGGTTCTGGTCCACAGAACTCTTTCGCTGATCCTTCTCTCGCTAAAGAGTCAGCATTTTCATTCTGTTCTATGCCAGATTGACCTCTCACCTACATAAGTGTGAGCTCATTTGCCTGAGCGCACCTATTGAGTTTGTTATGACATTCTATGACCAACCTAGAAGTGTTGGCTGTCCGTTGCATGCATCTAATCACCGACTGATTGTTGACCCGGTCATCTACCAGGTGGTCCAGTGCATACACCACACCAAGCATTTCCGCCTGGTATACAGACACAAACATGCCTAATCTCAGTACTCAGGATAGGCTCAACTCTTCTGAGTAAACACCTACCTCGGCTCTGCCATTCATCGGAGAGCCGTCTGTGAATATACTGATATCGTTACCAGCGATGTCTTTACAAACGACTCCATCTGTTATAAGAGTTTTATAACATTTTTCTGTTATTCTTACTCTCTGCCTTCCGGCCATAGGCATACACGTCTCCTTGATATCTATCTCTACAATAGCAAGAATGCGCATATGACCATGTAGGGCCGTTGATCCATGCGAAGTAGCATTTAGCAACAGCCTGAGAGCTGTTAGCACCGCCGTTTTCTTTATTTCTAAATCCAACGGCAGCATACCTACCAGAACCTCCATTGCGTTTGTTAGAGTGAAGCGTATTGCACCTGTTATTCCAACACACGCCAGCCGTTGAACTATGCCCAGTATCTTCTTAATGGTTTTCTGGCTGACTTTTGTCCACCAAATCACCAAAGCATATGCGATGACAGGTCTAACCATCATAGTATAGACCCATGTCATAGCCCCATTTGAGACCACAAACGCGTCTACACTGAAACACACCCCTCTTGGCTTTTTGAATGCTATCTTCTACATCCTCTTACCAGTTCAGTTTACTATCAAGGGTTACCCCTAAATATTTCACTTTCGTGGACATGTTGATTTCTGTTGAAAGCTGGTGGTAAAAGAATGAAGAAACGCCAAATTTCAGTTTAATATCTCAAAAACTCATACAGCTCAATGCAAAAACCATTATTTTGCTGGATTTTTTTTTAAGAGACTCAAGTGTGATTATTTAAAGGATATTAAAATTAGATTTAAATCAACTAGGTCAACTATTTCATATGTAGGCTGAAGTGGAGTAATGTGAACCACATTTTTATTCGCTTTAATAATAGAATACTAGTGTTAAGAAATTTAATTTTTGATTGGTTTAAAGGCCTATCCCTTGCAGAAGAACCAATTCGAAGTGAGTGTTTTCCTGGATGTTAAATATTTTGTGAAATGGATGAAGTAAGTTTTGTGAATAAAAATTGCATTTATGGATTCTTTAGTGTTTTTCAAATCTGTGGGGTGATGTGTAACACGAACAAAAATGTTGGTTTAATGATCAGATACTTTAATTTTTTATGTTTATTTTGACTTTTTATGTTTAGTTAAAGTCTTATGATAAAAACTTAATAAAATAATAGCAATATTTCGTAAATCTGTTTGATTCTCAATGCACTTGGTTTCTTTATTGCTTCAATGTGAAATCTGCTTGTCTGTCTGAACCGGCGTTAACTAGATTCGCCACCTAAGATGTGTTACACATCACCCTACCGTGAGTGTTACACATCACCCCAACATAAGCTACTTTTTTCTCATTGATGTTATTTTACCACGATGTGAAAAAATGCAAATTCTTTTGTTATATTTAAAGATATGTGACAATACCACATTTAACATCCTACTCATTTTTAAAATCGGATAAAAAATTTTTCCGAAACGCTATTTTTTGTAAATTAAAAAAGACTTTTAACAAAAATTGTTCACGCTTTCTTAGAACTCTAATGAAGTGTATGTCTACCTACTTCCAACACTTAAGACAAACGAGATGCTGTCAAAAGAAACATATCACAGTTGTTCATTCACTTATATGCCAATATTTTGTACGAAAAATCGCCGTGTTACACATGGTACACCCTATGGTACACATAACCCTACATCAGCCTTAAATTTACCGCTGAATCAGATGCTCTCATTAAAAATTGCAAGAACTTAACTCTTGAGTTGCCAGCGCTATGCAAAGTCACAAATATTTTGTTTTTTTTTTCACCGCATTGTTTTCACAGCATCCAACGAACTGGGCGCAGTTGATATGGTAAAACGGAAATTGATTATGATTATGACAAAATTCAACTCCTCTACTAAACATGTCACTATTTCTCTGGCTATTGTTGATTAATTTAGAAAAAAATAAACACTAAATCGAATTTTGAGAACTTTCTTGAAAAAAACAAGATTTTTTTGCAATTTATTAAAAGTTATTGAAAACTTATTATTTTACGATAATATCCTAGAGAAACATTTAAATTTTATTAATTAAAGCAATTTGTACATAATTTCATTAAACATGATGATCAAATTGCACTGTTTCACATATGTAATTTTTCTTCTTAGTTAATGTTTAGTAAATATTTCGGAAACGTTCTTGTTTTAGTAAAACTGGAAGGCATTCAAAAATTTAATATACGTTACCCGCGGAAATTTAAAATTCGCAATACTTTTTGAAAAAACCTCGTACATTTGGATTCGAACTGAACTTAAGAGAATCAATTGGCAATATCTTGAGATATTTGGTTAGAGAGGGAGAGCGGGTCCGGACCCGCGGACTTCCCTCATGTCTACGCCACTGATTGGAGGTGTCATTTTTTTTAATTCCATCAACATACATATTTCTTCGGAAACACCTTCAATGATGGCAACATTTCCAGCATAAAAGCTTTAAAATGCAAGCGCCACAAAGCACAGACTGCAATAACAATAACAAGAGCAGCAGAAGCAAGCACAAACAACAGTCAGCCAATAGTCGTCATTAGTGCCCCAATAACTGTCAGCAACATGTTTTTGTTATGACAAAAAAATATGGACAGCAAAAACAGTAAAGCAACAACAAGAGCGAAAAGAAATGCTGTTGTATGCTTTCGCCACATCGTGAGTTGATAATTTACAAATGGCAAAGACAACAAAAACAACAGACAACAACATCAACAGTACCCCGTAATGCATATATTTATGAATGTTGCAAAAGTCACAGCAAAAACAACAACAACAGCAACAAACGGAAATTCCGAACATTCCGCAGCAATGACGAAATAATTATTAGATTGAGACAGTCGTTAAACGTTGTTGCGTTGATGTTGCTGCTGTTGTTGTTGTTGTTGGTTTTGTAGTTGTCTTTATTGTTGTTATTGTTTTCGTTGTTGTGTTTGTTGTAATTTATTTTCCGAACTCTATATACTAATAGTCTTTATACAAACCACATTCGTAGCTGAGAGCAACAAGTGTTGCTTGCTTTATTTATAAACATCAAATGTTGCTATTGTGTTGTTTTTATTTTTGTACTCTTCGCATGCAGCATTTAATTGCATGCTATACAAAAATCAAAAATTACAATTATTGCACATATGTAATATGTAGTTGTTGTTGTTGCTTTTTTCACTTCAATTGCAACTCATTCATTGATGTCTAAAATATTTACTCATGAATGCTTTTTTCCCCTCCAACCATTTCCATGTATTCATCACTGTAATGGCATTTTTTTGCCATTAGCTACAATAACAGCAACATTATTTTTGAACTATTTTTTAATGATTTAATTTTATTATTAACATTATTATGTTGCTTATGCTGTTGCTGCGCATGCGTAAAATGTGAAAGCAATGTTGCTGCATTCTAGTTGTTGCTAGTGTTGGCACAAAAACACTTTTTGCTCAAATTTTCTTTAAATTCTGCTGAAACCAATTAATTTGACATTATTTAATGTAAGCATTTTTATAAAAGTTTTCTCACACTTTGTTAAAATGTTGACGCTATCTTTAAAGAAACCACTTTGCATTGTATTGCAAACAACAACAACAACAACAAATATAAAAACATACCATTTAAAGTTCACTAAACTTGGCCGCGTTTTGTTTTTGTTTTTTGCCACTCACACGTTCAACAAGCAGCAAAAACTTAACATATGCAACAATGTTGCAGAGCAGAGTTGATGCTGCTGTTGAAGAAGCCGCAACAACAACAGGAGAACACAACACAATGAATGAATGAATGAATGAATGAATGACAGACAGATGGCCCGTCATGTTTTGAAAGATGCAAGTGCAGTGTTCAAAACTACAAATACAACAACAGCAAATGTTGTTCTTGTTATTGCTGCTGTTGTCATACTGCTTCATTAACACTTTAACAGGAAAATATTTGCACAACATTGCAATTCTTGCACTTTCAACATTTTCTGCCAAGCAGCTAAAATGACCGCTCTTGCGCTATACTCGTCATCAGGATCTGCCTTCACTTTAGCTTGCACTGACATTGACAGCTGTCAGTTGCTTCAAGTTGCTTAAGTGACAACCTGACATTCTTAGCAAAAAAAAAAAAAAAAAAAACCAACAACATCAACAATAATAACAATATTCAAGTTGTCTGAAAAAAAACAAAAAAAAAAAAATATGCATGCAAAAACTGCTAATGAAAATAGCGATATATCATGCGAGAAAACAAAAACAACCATCATGCAAGTGCTTTTGAAATGCTTGAATGGGAAATGAAGACAAGCTAGAAATCTTTGTTTGGCGGCATAGCGTTTGTAAGTAAGCCAAAACAATAACAATAACAAAAACAACAATACCAAACACTGCTCATAATTATGAGTTTGCAAAAATTGTTGCAGCAAGCAGCAACAATGTTGCAGCAGCTATCTGGGTGGGCTGCACTATTTTGAAGCGATTGAGTGAATTTTTCTTTTTCTTTACTCAAATTGATTGATCACGCTTTGTTGCTACATTGTAGTTGTTTATGTTGTTGTTTTAGTTAGTTTTTCATGTTGCACTTACTGTTGCATCCATGAAAATTTTAATAAATTCTTCTGAAAAACTTTATTATCACTATGTAAATTTTTCTGCAAAATTCTCAATTCTAGCCAAAAAAAGTTACTTATATAGAAACATTTACTTTTCATAAATAGAATATATTTAGGAGTAAATAAGTAGAATGAGGTGGGGTGATGTGTACCATGGGTGGGGTGATGTGTAACACGGCGATTTTACAAAATGTTGACATATGAGTGAATGAACAACTGTGAACTGTGTCTTTTGACAGCAACTAGTTTTTCATAAGTAATAAAAGTAGGCAGACATACATTTTATCAGAGTTATTAAAAAAATAAATAAAATTTTCTTCAGATTTTAAAAGTGATGTAAAGTGTGGTTTTTTTAAATATCTTTAAATATAAGAAAAGGTTTTACATTTTTTTTTTACATTCTGGTTAAATACCATCAATGAAAAAAAAGTGACTTACATTGGGGTGATGTGTAACACATTTTTGGTTGCGAACATAGTTAGCGCCGGTTCAGACAGACAAGCAGATTTCACACTGGAGCAATAAAAAAACCAAGTCCAACCAACCAATCTCTTTTGCTCTAATATGTTTTCCGATCCAACCTTTCACATTAAAATTGTCATTAAAGAGGCAACAATGTCAAACTCTGAAATGCAATCACATCAACTACATTAAATTAAATCGGCCCAGTTAATACTATTCAGCCTAGACCAAAATCCAATCGTGGTAGGAAGTCACTGAAAAGCTGTGTTCTAACAACGCTTGAATGTAACAAATGCACGCGCCTTCTTTATTTTTTGCGAGCCATTTTATTTGTGATAATTGTCGCTCCAATATGGATATTTCCGATAAATAATAATTTTACATTTGAAATGTTATTTTTTTTTTTGCAATTCATAAAGCGATTTACAAATTCTATTGAAATTCTATTCTATGCATTGGGAATCAAACAGATTTACGAAATATTGCTATTATTTTAATAAGTTTTTATCATAATACTTTTACTAAACACAAAAAGTCAAAATAAACAAAAAAATTAAAGTATATGGTCTTTAAACCAATATTTTGTTGGTGTTACACATCACCCCACCGATATGAAAAAGACCAAAAAATTCATATTTGAAATTTTTGTTGTCAACAGCCATGAAAATACCCACTTCGAATTGGTTCTTCTGCCTTAAAACCAATCAAAAATTAAATTTCTTAACACTTTTATTGAAGCAAATAAAAACGTGTTACACATCAGCCCACTTCAGCTGCACTTCGATTTGCTTCGAATTTATCACGGATTTATTAATTTTTCGCCCAAAGACATAACGATATATTGCTTGTACAATATATTGCTCAGAACGAAGTCTCACGTGTAGTAAAAAGAAATCAACTATTTTTGCATAAAATTAGAATGGCACCGATTTAGTTCAAATATGCACCGTTTTGTTCAAAAACTTGTTGCTTTTTTGAATATAATTTTATTATGCCCTTCTCTTTGGTCCCTATAGGCAAAATACTGGGACAGTGGATTTCACAAGCTTTTCTTGAGGCGAATGTTTTACCAGCAAAATCATTCGCCATAGACAGGAACATGGTAGAATAAATGAAGGTAGTCACAGGTAGGCTGAGAGCCGACTACCATAACTGTCAAAAAATGGACTCAGTTTGCCAAGAGATAAAAAAATTATTTGCATCGATTTTGATAAAAATGGTTGCGCCGCGTTAGCCATGACTACTGTGTATTGCTTCTTACCTAATAATTGAAATGAAATTTGCAATATTCATGTACATACATACATAAAATTGGTCTACAGTACAAGTTAGAAGATTGAAGTTGGATTCAAGTCTGCTTATAATTTTGAACTCGGAGACACTCAAGTAGACAGAGAAAGAAAATAATTTGTATTATTGCGCTAGTGTGTTACTTTAAAAAAAAAAGTGTATCAGCGCAATAATGCAGTTAAGTGCTTCAACTCAATGACTCACCGTTGCGACGTGTTAGCTATGTCTACTGTGTATTTCTTCTAACCTAACAATTGGGATGAAATTTGCAATATTCATCTACATACGTACATGATATTGGTCTACAGTACAAGTTGAAAGTTTGAAGGTGGAAGTTTGAAGTTGGATTCAAGTTTGCTTACACTTTTGAACTCGAACACATTCAAATAGAAGAATGAGCAAGAAACAACAAAATTTGTATTATTGCGCTAGTGCGCTACTTTGACCAAAACAAGTGTATCAGCACAATAACGCAGTTAAGTGCTTTAACTCAATAACACAACTCAGTGTGGCGTTATCCATATCTACTGTATAAATATTGCTAACAACCTAATAATTGGAATCATATTTGAAATATTTATCTACAAGCAAGTTTAAAAAGAAAATTTACGCAGTGGCCATTTAATTAGATTTTTTTTAAGCAAAATAATTGCAGAGGAAATTTTTTTCGCTGTTTTAATGAGTACGCAATACTGTTGGAGAAATAATTGTACGGCTACAATGAACTTTTTGTTACTTTTGCAAATATGTATATATTTTCCAGTCTGCAAATTTGTATACATACACATATAAATTAATTATTATAATTATACATTTTTTTTTTGTGTTTACGTAAATAATGAGCTTGCATTCGCGCGCCGCGTGTTTAAAATGCATAAAATTGATTGAGAGAACAAAAACAAATAAATGCAAATAAAACACATACTTAATTTTTTGCGCTCAATTTACGGCAATAATTTATTGCGCATTGTTGTAGTTGTTGTTGCGTCTGTCGCTGCATGCGTTGCTGCGTCGTGTTGCATACTTAAACCAGCTCTAATGATTCAATTAATGCAGCACAAACATATTTTGTGATTCAAACGAGTGTCATGGCTTGCCGCTCTCTGAATGCTACTACACTGCAACAGTGTGTCATGCGGTGCGGTGCGTGGCGTTGTATTATCTGCACAGAAGTTAAGCTGCTGAAGCATGACAAGCGGACGCGCAAACATGCGAAACTTATGAAGGAAACCGCAAAAGCGTGTTTGAAATTTTTAAATACAACAGTAATTATAACAAAGGATCATAAGAAGGGAGATAGATAAACAGATAGAGAGGGATAAATGTGTGTGTAATTGAAACATCAAATTTTTGACAGTTGCGGTTGCATTGTAATAAAAACAGCATAAGTTATTGATGCTTTTCACATGTTGCAAGTAGTTGACATTTTTTATGATTTCTGTGAAAAATTTGTTGGTTTGACTGATGGCCAAAAGCAACGTTCTAAAACTTCTTTAGCTCGAATGTATTTGATGTAGAATAAAGTTGAGATAACTTGAAGGTACTCTAGAGTTAACTGTACTCATAGGTCTGCTCATATCGAATTTATTTCAGCACATTTAAAATATTAAAAATATACAACAAACAAAAACAATTAGCAAGAAGCAACTTTTGTAATACTTACGCGAGACTAAATTATTGCTTTACTTTTTATTATCATACAAAGTATTATGTTCATACAAAATGTTGCGTTTTTGCTATTTTTATTATTGTTTGTGTTAAGTTGTTTTGCTCCGTTTTTTTGTTTTTGTTTGGTCTTTGCTTGTTTTTTATATTTTTGTTTGTTGGTTTTTTTCTAGCATTCTACTCGATCATGCTTTGGTGAGATGCTTTTAGTTTTATTTTTACTTTTTGTCAATTCTATAAATAACTTTAACTAAATTGACAAGAACAACGTTTTCTAATAATAGCAAAACTTGGCTAAGCATTCAATTTATTATAAATAAAAACAGCAAAAGTCAAGGTAAAAAAAAAATTATTAAAAAACCAGAGTTTATATGAGATTTTAAAATTATGACACAATAATAGGTAAAAAAAAAGAATTTCATTATTTATGTTCTTCTAGAAGCCATTTCAGAGTAGAAAGAAAGAGTAAATTATATATATTTTTCGCTTCTTGGTATTGAATGAGTAGTTTCGAATTTAAGGTAAGTCTTTTGATTTTAAGGCAGAAAAACAATTTATTTGCAAGTCATTTTATTATATATCGATGTCTATATCTATATCTATATCTATATCTATATCTACATCTATATCTATATCTATATCAATATCTATATCTATATCTATGTCTATATCTATATCTATATCTATATCTATATCTATATCTATATCTATATCTATATCTATATTTATATCTATATCTATATCTATATCTATATCTATATCTATATCTATATCTATATCTATATCTATATCTATATCTATATCTATATCTATATCTATATCTATATCTATATCTATATCTATATCTATATCTATATCTATATCTATATCTATATCTATATCTATATCTATATCTATATCTATATCTATATCTATATCTATATCTTTATCTATATCTATATCTATATCTTTATCTATATCTATATCTATATCTATATCTATATCTATATCTATATCTATATCTATATCTATATCTATATCTATATCTATATCTATATCTATATCTATATCTATATCTATATCTATATCTATATCTATATCTATATCTATATCTATATCTATATCTATATCTATATCTATATCTATATCTATATCTATATCTATATCTATATCTATATCTATATCTATATCTATATCTATATCTATATCTATATCTATATCTATATCTATATCTATATCTATATCTATATCTATATCTATATCTATATCTATATCTATATCTATATCTATATCTATATCTATATCTATATCTATATCTATATCTATATCTATATCTAAAAAATATCTTTTTACTTGCTTAAGAATATAAAAATTCTATCTGCATTTAAATTTATTTCGGTGAGTTTATTATGCCTTAGTTCCAGCTTATATACGTCAAGATTTGACGTCAATTATTTGCTACACTCTTTCAAACTAGCCCTTTCTCACCTTAATGCCTGCGCCCCTTACCAACAAATGCAAGAAATATAAAATATTTCATGATTACTTTTGTAGTTATTTCCGTTTAACTGTCAACTTCAAAATAGACAAAAAAAAAAAAAGTATCTTCCAAGAAAAAGCCCCAATCAATTCATAAAACTTATCAACACTTGAGTTGATGGCGCCAATTGTAGTTGTGGTTTTTGGCAAAAACTAAAAAAAAAAATAATAAAAATATTCCAGCGTTTTCAGATAATCACGGGAAAATTGCCGCCAACACCACTTGAGGAGTGTTATATCCGTTCCACTGGCTGAGATATGCTGCAGTAACGACAAGGTATTTATAACAGCTCACCACAATTTAAAGCAATAAAAATTGTGACAAACAATGTTGACGCAATTTTTCAGCGAATTCAATGTGCAATAAACAACATTGTACAGTAAGCTACAAAAACGATAACAAAAAAAAAAAAAAGAAAAAATAATGAAAACGTACAGCACACTAAGTATTACAACAACAACAATAGCAACAACAACTTCACAGCCAATGCGTTACGTTTGCAGGAAATTCCACAAGCATGAGGTTGACACTTTTGTGGAAAAGCTAAATGATTAAATTGAATGTGGAGTGGCCTGGAGTGGAGTGGAATGTTGGTTGCATTGATTGGCTGGTGTGATAAGAGTAAAAAAAAAATATACATTAAAGCATATCAATTAATTTTTGCTGTTTGCATACAAAAATTTTTTAAATTTTTTGAAAAAATTTCTCAATCAAGTGCTTTAGTTTAAGTAAAATCAACAGGTAGTATTTGATTAAAGTATTAATCATATCATTTCATTTTCATTTAAAATTCAAAAAGCTGCATTTGACTTTGTAATTGAAGTATTAAGTATTCCTTCGACAACATCAAAAACAACAACAACAGTGAACACAATACACTTAATTTCCATAGAACCAACAAGCAAAACAATAACAACAAAGCATTGCAAGTAGAACCTAAAAAAAAAATGCGTTTCACCCACAAAACTGACCGCAATAACAACAACAACAAACACTTCATTGAGCCACCGCAGTCAAAGTTGTCACATCATTGAAAATAAAACGCATGTTGCTGGTGTTGTCATCATCAATGCTGTTGTTGCTGCTACTACTGCTGCTCTTTCTGCTGTTGCCTGTGTCTCTTCAAGCATTCTGCTACGCTTCAATGCTTTGGTTTGTATGCACGTGTGTGTGTGTGTGCATGCTGCTGGCGCCACACGAAATGACAAAAGAAATTTGCATCAGAAATGCAGAAACAACAACAACAACAAGGTGGAGCCGACGACGCAGCAAATCGAGCGTGCAACGTAAAGCATTAAAAAAGCAAGCAACTCAATTCAGCAGTCAACAGCCGACTACCAACAGCAAGTAGTCAACGAAGAAAGCAAATCAATGAACAACAACAACAACAACAACAACAACAACAACAACAACAACAACAACAACAACAACAACAACAACAACAACAACAACAACAACAACAACAACAACATCAACAACAACAACAACAACAACAACAACAACAACAACAACAACAACAACAACAACAACAACAACAACAACAACAACAACAGCAACAACAACAACAACAACAAGCTACTCTGTTTTATACCAGCCCATTCCATGGCTGAGTTATTTTTTGTATTTTGCAGCTCAGCTAGCAGCCAATAAAAAAGTTGCAAAGTTTTATTGCGCAATCGTGCGTTGCCGTTACCGTTTCTGCTGCAAGTTGCATTCATTGTGCTTCATATTGAGCTGCACATTTGAACACTAATGTGAGTGTGTGTGTGTGTGTTTGTGTCTTACAATTCTACTACATATTTTGATATTTGAATGACAGCTGTGCGCATTTTTATTGATATTGTAAAGATTGTTATTTAGCTGTTTGTGTTTGCTTATTGACAGCTATTACATGTCATGTTGCATGTTTTAAATGGCATTACAATTTTTTTTTTTGCTTTTTTTTATAACAAATCCCTTCTGACATGTGGTGCCATGTCTTTATTTTATATACATATGCATAATCATTGTTGCACGTACAGCAACATCAATTGAACGTTTGAGTGATTTTTGTATATTTACAATATTAGTCATACACCGCATGGCATTGCAAGCCTAAATATTTGTTGTGTGTGAAAATATTTGAAAAATATTGTTTATTGAAATCCTTAAAAAAATTTTAGTGTACGACAGGGACACATAAATTTTGCTTCACACTGCGACTTTCATAGTGCATCAATTAATTATGGGTCACTCATACGCCAAGGTGTATAGAAGTTTAGCACCATGCAAAAAATACTAATAAATCGGTTATAGTAGTAAAAACAATAAAATTTGGTTTACGCATGCATATAATCATAACACATTACAAGTCAAATTAAATAGAAATTCGTCAACAATCATGTCCATCTCCTATATAAAACAAAAATATAACACGATTTAGTTTTCTTCATGTTGAATCGATATAAAAAACATTATATCAAAAATTCTATTTTCTAGGCAAATTTTATTTATGTTTTAGGCAAATTCAATATGCTTGAAGTTAAATATGGAGCTTTAAATATTCACTTTGATTAAATGTGGCCTACTCTTGGTGAGTCGATGACTTTTAATTAAAAACATTAAAAAGAGAAAAACTACAAAATATGAACGAATTTCGTGAGCGAAAGTAACCAAACAATGAGTGAAACATGCTTCGTTTCTAGTTATGTAAATATGTATATATATATATATATGTAAAAAATTTTGGAAACATGCCAGGCTTGTAGTCCGAATTTTCCCTTGGGGGGGGGGGGGGGGGAGGGGTAAGAATGGGAGAGAGGTGTTTTGATTGAAAAAAAATCTATAAGTACACCGAGAAAAAGCTTATATTAAATTGAAAAAAAAACCTTCAAAAAGTTTTCAGCCTCCCAAGTACTTCCTCAAAACGCCTAAGTTTTACATGTCAACTTTCCAATTCTTATTTGGGTGATAAATGAACTAAGTATTTGATAATTTATACATTATTTAAATAAAATTGAATTTCAAAAATATAACTTTTTTCCGGGTTTCAGTTTTTTCTACTTTTTTTGATTTGCTTTGCTTGACTGAAATCGGCAACTACACAAAATTTTCTTTTATCAACACCGTTTTTTTCTTAGAAATTCATGGCTTCTCGGCTTCTCTTCGCTGCTTGCGTTTATTATAACGATACCATTCAATTAAATTAAAAATCAAATATAAAAATTTTTCCTTCGCCTGCAGCGGAGATTTGAACCCACTCTCACCGATGCCACCGATTAAGAAGTCACTACACTACGCATCGAGCCAAACTCTTTCGTTACGCAGAATGATTGATTCAATATTAATTACAACTAAAGCTATGCTGCAGCATAACACAATAATCTATGAATAGATTTTTGTTGTATGGCTATTAACAGAATAATATGACATACTGCATCTGTCAATACAGCATCTGTTAACATAGCTGCAGTTATGTCAGCAAGTAGTAGCAAAGCTGCTTGGATCAGTGGATAGAGCGATGGACTGGCACCAAAAATTCCAGGTTCGATTTCGCACGGCAAGCAAAGAATATTTTTTTTTCTTTTTTCTTTTCTTTTTGTTGATAAAATATAATACAATTTGCTGATGTGAATATTAACGTGTTTTTTTAATTTAATTTATGTTATTTTTGAATTCAAATCTATCCTTCTCTTGTATGTCTAACGACGCACCAGTTTTTTTTTTTTTGGCAGAAAATAGCTCAAAACTATGCTTAAGCCATCCATGACAGTGTTTTTTTAATTTTTATTTTTCGATTTTGGGCTTAGTGAATCAAATATTTTTTTTGGCTTAGTTTTTTCGAAGTATGTGCTTTCAAAGCAATATATAAATAATAAATTGCTTAGGTGAATAAGCATAAGTATATAATTCCCTCTTTACCCAAGCCGACTTAGGTGATTTAACTATTGCTTTTTTTCTCGGTGCAGATAACAGTAAAAAATACAAAGCAGGATACGGAAATTTTTCCAGTCAAAAACGTTTGCTTTTAAGAATACTAGTAAATATTGGGATGACCCACACGAAATTTTTTTTTTCATATTCCATAGTTCCTCAACTTTTCATTTAGGGTTTTGAAGGTCACGCTAATCGTGTTTTCCCTAAAAATCAGGTTTTTCGAAGATTTTCGAATTTCAAGCATAAGTTGGAGAGTAACAGACATTTTCTTAGACTTTTGAGTCATCATTTACAAGACAAATGTCCAAACTATACTTTAAAGTACATTTATCAGAAGTTTTGACATTTTTTTTGCTCATTTGGGTGTAATATATTTAAATTTTTCGTCAAATTTGCGTAAATTTTCTTAAAACTACTAAACTTTTATAAATCCTATCAATATGAAAAAAGTAATGATGCAGTTTGAAATGATGCAGTGGTAAGAGTCTATAAAATTAAAAAAACTCTCAATTTTACTCCTTACATTCCAAAGTTTTAGCATTAAAAGTTTTGCTACCATTGGATAAATAGTTAAATCGTTTGTCGATGTAGCGATTATGAGAACTTCGACTTTAAAAAAGGCATTGTTTTTTTTTTTTGTTTTCCCAGTAATACGGACATCTCTACACTTCGGACATTTTTAATACTGTACCGCTTTAGTTCGGACAGAAAAAAATTCAAGCATGTTTGGTTTACGATTTGACTCTTTTTTTTAATACGAATCAGTGTATTATTGTAGTGCATATGGTAACGGAGCTATGTATATTATATTATATTATATTATTTCATAATTACATGTGTATGTACATTTATTTAAAATATTTTTGTGAAACAATGTTAATTTATAATTATTTATTACTTATGTTCTTATGATTTATTTACAAAACTGTTTTAATAAAAGCGATTGAACGAATATAGCTGTAATATAACTTTACATATAATTCCTTCAATAATTATTCAGTTTTGTGAATTCCGGGCACTTTCAGTAATACGGACACACGCCGAAACTATATGTGACCGGTTTAACGAGACTGTACTGTGTGACATGGTTTTTTCAAAGGCTGATGTAGAATTCAGCCGCCCCAGGTTCCTGTGAAAGATCCACTAACTTTCACAAATTATTTTGAATGAAACGCAGGTTTTTCAATAATTCAAATACTCCTTTTATGGAACAATTTATTATTAACTAAGTATCCTAATTAAGCAGCTTCAGGTAGTGTATGGCGTGGGTAATGGTGTGTTACGGTCGTAGTCTTTCGGGCTTGGTAACCAGTCTGGAAATAGGTTGTATGGTCGGTTTTGATAATCGCTTGGCAATCGGTAAATGGTGCGGTAATCGGGCAGTGATTGCTTCAGTAACCGGTTCGGTAAGCGGTTGGTAATCGCTTTGACAATCGGTTGGTATTTCAGGAATCGGATGGTAAACGCTTTAGTAACCGATTATCGGTTGGTAATCGCTTCACTAATCAGTAATTGCCTCGTTAATTAGTTGGTAAGCACTTCAGTAATCAGTAAATGCCTCGGTAATCGGTAGATAAACACCGTGGTAGTCGGTGGTTACTTTGGTAATCGCTTTAGTAACTGGTAATCGCTTCAGTAAGCAGTATTTGCCTTGGTAATTGCTAGGTAACCACTTCGGTAATCAGTAATTGCATCGGTAATTGGTTGGTAAGCACTGCCGTAGCCCGTAGTTGGTTCGGTAATTGCTTTAGTAACTGGCAATCGCTTCAGCAAGCAGTAATTGCCTTAGTAATCGGCTGGTAAGCACTTCGGTAATCAGTAGCTGCTTCGGTAATCGGTTGATAAGCACTGCGGTAGTCGGTAGTTACTTCAGTAATCGCTTTAGTAACCGGTAATCGCTTCGGGAATCAGTAATTGCTTCGGTAATCGGTTGGTAAGCACTTCGGTAGTCAGTAGCTATCTCGGGACTCGGTTGGTGAGCGCTTCGGTAATCGGTAAGCAGGTGCTAGAAAGGAACGCTCAGTTAATCCTCAGCAGGAGGCGTCGCAGTCGCCACATCGTGGCAGAGAACATAGATCAGGTGAAAACCTTGAGGTTTACCATTATCTGCACAGATACAGAACAGAAAAAATAATTCAATTGAAAAAACTTTCTGTGTCAGGTGGGAATTGAACCAGGGTTCTCTGGCGTATGGGCCGTCCTGGTTATGCATTTTTTTTTCGAAAAAAGTATATCTACATATATTTAAGGTGATTTTCCAAAGCCTATAATTTGGAAACTACATTGCACAGGACAAAATTTTTGTGACAACTTGGAGATTTTAGATGTCTAACATAGAAAGAAAGCAACAAAATAGAATGGGCAAACTTTTTAGTTATCTGCTTTACGTGAAATACTTTATATTGTGATAAATTCCGTTGTTCATGTATTTTTTGCATTCTAAAGCTTTTCAAAATAAAAAAAAAACCATTTCAAACGAGTGCAATAAGCCTAGAAATTGCATAAAAAATATCAACCTAATTTTCTACAATTTATAAAAGTATATTCGTTCGATGTATAATTTTAAACCTACAGTGAATCAAAAAAGTTTAGGCACAGTCAATTTTTCTGAGAAGAACTTTGTTATAATATTTAAAAGCAACTAATTTGGCCAACTTTTTGATGCAGTTAGTATCATTAGATGAATTCTAATTGAAATACACAAAAAAATTCCCTTACTTTATACACTACTCGAAATATAAGCGCAAGAAGTAAAAATGCATATGAAAAAAGTTTAGGCACAGGCTGTATGTGTACCTTGTAAATATAACGCTAATCTATAAGTTCTCTTTGATCTATTTCGTTTTCTGCACATAATTATTGCGCAGCCATCCAATTGTCAGTTGATTTAAGGTAGTGTTGATCTTGATGTGATTGAATGAGCAAAATGAGCAGTCGTACAGAAATTTCGGTAGATGTTCGAAAAGTTATTATAAACCTTCATGTGAAGCAAAAATCTTATCACGAAATTGGTGATATAATGCAGAGGCCCTATACAAGTGTGCGAAATATTATGAAACATTACATAAATACGGGAAAATTAGAGCGTAAAAGCAGATCTGGACGTCCAAAAATATTAACACCACGCCAGGAGCGCACTCTCGACTCTCGTAGCTGCAGTGGCCCAAAATCCTCAGATTTCGGTTGTAAAATTATGCAATGAAAAGCAGCAAAGTTTCAATAAAAACTTCGATGACCAAACAATACGCAATACTCTACATAGAGCTGGTTTTCATGGAAGAGCTCCTAGGCGCAAACCATTTATTTCGGCTATTAATAAGAAAAAGAGGCCGGAGTTTGCAAAACTTCATGCACATTAATCGGAATCATTCTGGAACAGTGTAATATTAAGTGATGAATCGAAGTTCAACCTTTTTGGATCAGATGGTGCACAAAAAGTTTGGCGGAAACCAAACAATGAGCTCCAAGAAAAAAACGTAATTAAAACAGTCAAACATGGCTGTGGTAATGTCATGGTGTGGGGGTGTATGGCGGCTTCTGGAGCGGCAAATCTTGTCTTTATAGATGAAAAAATGAATAAGTGCTCTTATTTGAATATTTTGAAAGACGAATTTGTTTCCTTGTGTTGAAAAGTTGGGCATGAATTGAAAGCCATTTTTGTTCCAGCAAAATAACGACCCGAAACATGCGTCGTACCTTACAGGCAGTTATTCAAGCCAAAGGAGGCCTAACAAAATATTAAATGTATGAAAACCAAAAAAAAATTTTAATTTTTTAAACTGTTTTTGTGTAAAATTGTGACTTTTATGTTTTTTAATAACATAATACATAAAACAAAAATGAAAAATGAAATAGTTTTGCAGTGAATAATAAAAAAAAACTTTCAATTTTCACATTATGCCATTCAATTTTTTTTTATTTCATTAGGTGGAAAAAGTTATTTCATGACTTTGGCTTACATTATTGTTTCTAGCAGAAAAACTAACTTACACAAAATTTATTTTGGTAACTCATTATAAAGGCAATAAAATCACCTTTCTAACGGAATATCAACAAACCCCGCCAACTTAACCGTTACCGAGCTGTGCTCGTGTGAAGATGAAATCAATTGATTGAAACTATCAAATTTTAACTTTGAATGCAAATTTCTCAGAATTTCGCCTAATTAAGGAAATTTTTTTTTACAATCAACTTTTTAATTTTTTCAATTTTCTTTTCAATGACACCAAGAACATAAATGTATCTGAAAAAACAAAAAAGTCTGAAAACAACGAGAAAACAACGATATTATCTACTGATTTTACCACTACCACTAATTTTATTAGTACAGCCAACTTTTTTATTTTTTAAGGGGTTACATGACATTGGCAGGTTTTTGAAATTTTTTTTTTAGTTTAAATATTCTTAAGATTCTAAGAACAAAAATTTCATGGAAAAATTCCATGTGAGAGCGCATTTTTAATTTTTGCGCTACCTACGTACGACAGCTGGTATATACTTGTTTTACTTGCTACCTGACTTTTGGTGGTTGTTATTTCGTACCTACTTGAAGGGTGAAGGGTAAAGCCCGAATTGCTAAACGATTGCAAAAAACTATAAGAAACAGCACAACACAAGATAACGAAGGCATACAGTACGAAGCAGGCATGGCAGATTGAAGGTAACCTTTTTTTTCTTTGTTCACAAACTTTGAACGTGTTTATCTCGAAACCATGTTTTTCGTACTGGTTGCGGCACTAGCGGATTCATTTTTTGACGAAATTTTTTTTTGTATTTTTTTAAAATTGATTCGCTATCGTATGACACGAGGTTTTTTTTTAAAATTTTTTATGAATTTTTAAAGACAATATTTTTTTCGAAAAAACACACTTTCAAATTTGGAACATCACCAAAAACTGAAAAAAAATTTAAAAAAAAAAGCTCGTGTCATACGATAACCAATATTGTTAATATGTAAAAGTAATTTTTTTTCCAGATCGGACAATTTTTGCAACTCCCAGCGCTGCAACCCCGAGGCCCCGTTTTTTTCTCTGCCGCCAGTTTGGAACTCAATAAAACCATGTTGGAGTGAAAAATATATTTTTTTGAATTTTTTTCTTGTAATTTGTTCAATTCAAACAAAAATGTTTGGCTGGGTTATGACTGGGTTTGACTGAGTTATGAATTTTTAAAAAAGGTCTGTTTTCTCTGCCGCGAATGTCATGTCCCGCCTTAAGATAAATTTATGTTTTTGGTTTCCTTGAAAAGAAAATTAAATAAATTACAAAATTGATTATAAAAACAAATTCATTTATTACGCGAAATTCAAAGAAAGTTGCACTCAAAGTTGAAATTTGGTAGTTTCAACCGATTGATTTCATTTTTCGACGAGCACAGCTTGGTAACGGTTATGTCGGTACCGTTTGTTGTTATACCGTTGAAAAAGTGATTTTATTGCCTTTTCAATGAGTTATCAAAAAACGTTTTCCGTGTCTTAGTTTTTGTGCTAGAAATAATAACGTGAACCAAAGTCGTGAAGTATTAATTAACCCTGTAACTCCTAAGAATGTGAAAATAGACCCTCCCTCCCATACGAGTTTTTACTCAGCTTGACATAACCTTTCACCTCCGTAAATAGTTGCACTCAATTGCGGGACACCCTGTATATCAATCAGGGACTTTTTGAGCATTAAAATTCATAATTGAAAATGATTTTTAAAATATAAAAACTGCTTGCAGTTAAATTCAAATATAATAATTATGGCTTTTTTAAGCCAATTTAATCTTTCATTTGGCTAAAAAAAGTTTGCATTGATTAAGCGAAGTTTCTTAAATGTGTGTTGAAAATGTTGAAACTTTTGCATCTTCGAGTAAATTTACATCATTAACCGTTTTTCTTTTGTATTATTTTTTCATACTATCTAAACCTAAACGAAGGGGGTTTGAACACTTAAACGTCCCCTCCCCCCCTCCCCCCTTGGCTACAGGCCTGCCCTTACTGTTAACTGTGAATTTTCATCGATTTTGTTTTTGCATATTTTAAAAGTACAACTTTCAACGAATATGTTCTGCGAAAATTCACTGAGATATAAGCGTTAAAAGAGAAGAATCCATGGATACTGAAAACGCGTTTTTTTTTCGAAATGTAATTTTTTAAATCAGTGAATCGGTTTGTTTGAAATGTTGACGTCTTCAAAATGTAGTGTTTAATTATTAGATTTCTTATTGATAAAAAAGGGTAGTTTTATGGCCGAAAGACGGTTTTTTTTTTAGTGAATATCGAACCATTAATTTTGACTGGCCACCATTTTGCCAAAAATGCATATTTTTAAAACTCATCGATCAAACACTAGTTTATATTGTTGTTAAACTAAATCCATTGAAATTTTTTGTTTTAGATCACCAGTTCGCCCCGAAGTGTGTCACCGCAAAACACAAAAATAAAAACACATTTTTTGCAATATTTTTCAATAAAAAAAATTACTGAAAAGTGTTCAATGTATGTACTTTAAAATGTAAAAAGAAATTCATGAAAATTCCCAATTTTTTTAAAGTGCAAGTGGAGGTAGCCCCTTAAATTTATTTGGATTTTGACTTGATGCTGGATCGATGCCTTAATCGATCGATGACTTTTGACGGTATCTTGAATCTTAAGATCTTAACTTGACTTGACTCATGAGATGAATTTGAACTTTTCTTTTAACTATTGACTCTCAGCTCCTGACTCGAATCTTTTGTTTTGATCCCTGACGTGAAACTTGACTTGATTTATTGACATAACTCTTGACTTGGTACTCATTTTGATTCATGATTTTTTCCATTGACATGATGATCTCAACTTATGACGTAGCTTCACTTGACTCTTGATTTCACCCTTTTCTTGTCATCCTACTAGATTGATCAGTATGTGAGCAGAATATGATCGGAATTTAATGAGAATTTGATCACACTAAATAAGACTATTTTTAAAATTTGAGTAGGACTTTATTAAAATCTGATCTTACTCTTTTCTTTAAACCTCATTTGACTTGGTCAGAATGTGATCAAAATTTGATCACAATAAGACTTTTTTGCGAATTTTAGTAGAATTTTATTAGAAACTGATTGAACCCTTAATTATACCTTTTTTTTGACACCTTTTGAATTTAATCAGAATTTGATCAGAATATGTTTATTTCCCGAATTTGAATAGAATTTTATTAGGGTTGATTTCCATTTTGGCTCTAAATTTTTCAATTGAATCAGAATTTGATAACAATAAGACTATTTTCTGAATTTGAGTAGAAATTTATAATTTTCTGATAGGATAGAATTTCATTAGAATGCTATCCTTAATTTTATTCAAGTAATTTTTTTTTTTTTTTGGAAATTTATTTCAGCTAAGGCAACACTTAGGCGTGCCTTTTAATTTCAATGAATCTGAACCAAACATCTATTGCTGCCTCAATACAACAGCTAAACATAAATATTTCGGCCTAGTTTGTTGGTTTTCTTTTTAATTTTTTGACCTCGCCGCATTTTTATGAATGAGTCACACAAATATTTGAGCACAGTAAAACAAAAAAAAAAATTCATCACTGCAAACATTAGCTCTAAAAATATATCAAAAGAATCTAGAAATGATTTCAATGTTTTAAATAAATTTGATGAAAACGTATCATCACAAAAAAGAACACTCTATTTTTAGCGAACAAACGCATAAAAATAACATAACAAATACTTTTGTATTGTTTGGCATTGTTTATTTTTGTTTTTTAATTTGAATTTTATTTTTTGATTTTGCAGCGAGCTCTGATTAAAAATAGCACTTAAAAAAATGAAATAGTTTTTATGCAAACAAAAAAAAAAAAAAAATTGCTTAGTATTTGTTTAAAAATATTTCAGTTTTGCAAACTAAGCAGTCACAAATTATTATTTATTGCATAGTTGCCACTCAGCAGTTAATCTTTAAACTATTCCCGGTGCTAATGTTTTTATAAATTTTTTAAATTTTTATTTAAAATGATTAGATAGTGCAGCGACTAGCTGTTGTTGTTTTGCGTCTAGCACCCACCCATATACTTATTTGTTTGCCCTTTCCTGCTTTAATTTTATATTTTTTTTTCTTTTTCATGTTGTTAATTTTGTGACAAGTAAGTGAAACTTATGGGAAAAGTCGGTCGTTGGGCGTTGACAAATACTAATTCTATTGATAGTGCTTGACAATTGTTTTTGTGTATATTTTTGACTTCTTGTTTTGTTCTCATGCCTAGTTTTGGTGTTCGTCCTTGTACATTTTTATTGTTTTGCTTTGCTTATAAATTTGAATTTAATGAACAGTGAGATTTGTGTGCTTTTTTTTATGTTATATTTCTATTTATGTGTTTTTTTTTTTAATGTAGGAATTTAAAAAGTAATATTAATGCATTTTTTTGCTTTGAAGTAGGTAAATTATATTAACGACTTTTATACTAAACCAAAGCGGAATTATAAAAAAATATATGATAAAAATTGTAAAATGATTGAGCAATAAATATTAGAGCTATAACGCAGACTGCCTTTAAAATTTGAACATGGTTGACATTTGTATAAATTAAGAAAAAAAAAAAACTCAAATATTGTATTGAAAAGCACGCATAATTCCGCTTTGGTTTAGTAGAATTGCGTCGCACGTCAGTTGGTGAAGTACAGAAATGCCGCTGCGCTGATATAGCGATCAACAGAACTGTGTTTTTATTACGCTGCTTATTTTTCTATAAAAGAATTTTGCTAAAATTGTATTCATAAAGAAAAAGATCTCATCTAGTCAATTTCAATTATAAAAAATTTTCGAAAAATATGTTTGAAAATATGGTAAATGTAAAATAACATGAAATTTATTTTGAAAATATGATTTATTCATATAATCGTTTCAGTGATTCGGTGGCAGCTCAATGAATATAAAGTGATTTTGTGCTTATTTCCGGGAGATGAGTGTTGTTACGATGCTATGGCTGGGGTTGAAGCTCACCGGCTGGCTCCAGTTGTCCATATACAGAAAATTTATATTTAGAGAATTTAAACACTTTTGTTACTTTTTTCCATTTTCATCTTTATTTATATTAATTCTTATTTCTTGTCTTAATTTCACTTATATTAATATACATTTTACGGCGTTGCGAATAGTTGAACTACGCGATCCAATATTCCGCCTTGTTTGTCCAAGCGACGATATGTTACAACATGCGTTTCAATTACTTTACGCCATTACTTGTCTTCAGATTCGTTACTTAATTACTGCACTTAGTTCCTTTGACTTTACTTTCTCTTTCTTAATTTATTTACGCTTATTTTTTCATTATGACAGGTATTGCCAGGTCGTGACAAGTATTCGTAGTAGTGAACTAAGAGCCTGCTCAACAAAAATAGATTCACTGTGTAACTGGTTGGCAGGAGTAAAGGACATTCTCCAACTCGGCTATAGTGTCCTAGAAACGAGGCGACAATGAGCGCTTACTTCCAATTTCTAAAGCTAGTCCAGAGAGAGAGCGCTAATAATAAACAAGGAATTCAACTTTAATCAACAATTAGAAATAAAAGAATCATGGGCCTTTTTATTTCAATTATTAAGTCTTCGTCCAGACAAGGTTCTATCTATACTAAGCTGTTAAACTTACCTATCACGATTGACTGCTTGCTGTATGGCAAAGAGACCGAATCTGGCTGTGCGTGGCCTTTTATATGCGTATGCTTGTTCTTCTTTGTAGCTGATGCAGCTGTGCCGCATTGCAGATATTGTCGAGTTGCTTTGTGTTCCAAATTCTTTATGTTGTTATAGTTGTCTCGCTTCTTCTTATTATTTGTGTTACGATGCTGCTTTGTCGCATTGCAGATATTGCCTGATTGCTTTGTGCTTGTATTTTGTCGCTTTGGCACCGTCATTTATTGCTGTCTCTTCTCTTCTTGTAAATTTTATAATGTCGCCACGGTTTTGCATAGCTGATATTATTTGGTCGTTCTATTTCTCTCTGCATACCAGGGCTGCCACGTTATTGCTATTCGCAATCGATGTCTTAATATAGATTGATCAATGTGTATAATAAACTTTTGTGCCGTCACAGTGTCTTGCGGAGGATACTAATGTTCTAGCACCTATATATTTACAAAAATTCTCATAAGGCAAAAGACCTAACATATTTGCTTTACGATTTGTCTGCTATTGAATATTTTTGAACAAGTAGTGGCATTAAATCAGATGTTAAGAAAAGTATTTTATAATTAAGGTCTATTAAGTTGTCTATACTTGAGTTGTAAAATGACGTCAGGGATCAAGGCTGCAGCTCCAAAATAAAAAGTATATTGTTTTTACTACTTGAGTAACCCCTTTCTTGTCTTGATTGTGGAAGAACCGCGATGTGATCGAGAAAAGTGGACCGTAGTCCTAAAAAAATTTTAAAGCTTTAAGAAAAAATTGGGAAATAAATTTTTTTGTTGCACTGTGATATGACTGCAAAAAAAGACAACATGACTGACTCAATTGGTAAGAATAAATTCAAAAGATTTAGAGATGAATCGGGTTCAATTTTGTGGGAATTGTGCCCAGTTAGTGGCTCAAGTGATTGAGTTAACTCAAATGGCGCGATTTCACTAGATTTAGACATCAATTCTATGGTCAACTCTAATACAATAGTGCCCAGATAGTGGCTCAACTGACTCAGTACCCTGACGCAATAAATTCACAAGATCTAGAGATGTATTCGGAGTCAATTCTGCGCAATCAAAATCAAGGTTTAGTGCAATCAAATCAGATAATGCCCACTCGCTTGAGTCAGTTAATTTTTTCCAAAATGTTTTCGGAACCAATTCAGCGGAAATCCACATCGATTCCGGAAAGTTAAAAGATGTTTTCGCAATCAATTCTGGTGTAAGATCTATTGCAATAGTGCCCAGAGTTAGTGGCTCAAGTGACTCAGTAGACTCAAATGGCCTGATTTCACAAGTTTTAAAATCGTCGTAATCAATTCTGCGTTCAGCTCTAGAGCAATAGTGCCCAGAGAGTGGCTCAAGTGACTCAGTATCTTGACTCAATAAATTTACGAGATGTAGAGTTGTATTTGGAATCAATTCGGCGGTAAGGTCTAATGCAATCAATTCAGATAATGCCCAGATGGTGACTCATTCGGGCCAATTGACATGATTCCACAAGATCTAGGAATGTTTTCGGAATCAATTCAGCGGTAAGTTATAGTAAAATAGTGTACAGATAGTCGCTAATTTGGCTCAATCGGTTCAATGATAAGATTAAGATATTTCTTTAGGGTCTATTGTGCCTCAATTGATTGAAATGCTTCGATTCCGGAAGGTTTTGAGATATTTTCGCAATCAAGTCCATGGTAAGATCTATTACAATAGCGGCCAGATAATGGCTCAAGTGACTCAGTTGACTCAAATGGCCCAAATTTTAGAAATTTCGTCTTAATCAATTCTGCGGTCAGCTCTAGTGCCTTGATAGTGGCTCAAGTGACTCAATATCCCATCCCATCCTAGAAATGTTTTCCGAAACACTTCTGCGCAAAGCTCTATGCCAATAGTATACAGATATTCGCGAATTTGGCTCCATTCATTCGATTATAAGATTATCGTTAAGATATTCGATTATATTTCTTTGGAGTCTATTGTGCCTCAATTGGTTCAAATGCCTCGATTCTGAAAGGATAAGAGATGTTTCGCGATCAATTCCGTGGCTCAATTGGCTTAATTGACTAAACTGGTACGGTTTCACAAGATCTAGAAATTTCGTTGTAATCAGTTCTGCGGTCAGCTTTAGTGCCCAGATAATGGCTCAAATGACCCAGTTGACCCAAATGGATCGATTTCACAGAATATTGAAATGTCTTTGAAATCAATTCTGCGGTCAGTACAATAGTGGTGCCCAAATGGTACCTAAATTGGCAAAAAGTTCCAGACAGGAATGCCAAGAAAAACAAGAAGACGCAACAACGTGCGACAATATCAAAAAAAAAATTTCTTTAAAAAATATTCCTGTTGCGTCATATATGATGAAATTTACGTGCTAACGAACTTTTCGTAACTCACGGGGAGGAGTTTTACACTGCAAATGCTCGGGGAAATGTAAGCGATAAGTTTAAGACCAAGAAGCAGTCAAAATTTTCACGAAAATTTCTTGTTTGGCAAGCTATCAGCAGTTGTGGAAAAAAGAGCCAGTCTTTTGTTACATGAAAGCAGGCTTGCAGAAAAGACTAAAGCCATTCCTGAATTAACACGTAGTCTTCACATTTTTTTTGACTAGACTTAGCCACCTGTCATTACAGCAAATTAGCTTTAGGGCGCGTTTATAGTGCCGCCTGGTTGCCGTGCCAGACCGAACCGAGAAGGAAAACTGAGAAACGCTGCATATGAAAAGCTCAACATGCGTATAATGCCAACCGAACAAGCAGCTTAAAGTAACTTGTACGCTGGTATTCAGCGTGACGATTGTTGCTTTCTAGCTCGGCTTGCATTGGTTTTTTTTTTTTAGATTTTACACATTGCTTACTTATTATTTTCATTAAATAACATAAAAAAAAAAGAGAAAGTAGCAATCAGGGCAACAACAAAAAGAAAAAACTCTAATAAAATACATTGCAAGGTCAATCATTTCAAATTAATTAGTTATCAAAATAATTGCATATGTAACATATATGCATATAAACAAATATTTGCTTAAACATATAAGTGATTGATATCAAATGATGAATAGTGTAAGGTCGGCATCAGGAAAAATTAACTTTTTTCCCACTTGTAAAATCTAGTATTCGTGCGTCTTTGAGGTTTTTTGAAACGAAGCTTTTACCCCCAGTTTTGTGAATTTTTTATCTTGCAGAGCAGCAACAAGGCAGCGAAAACTTTTTAAGTTTACTTTTGTATTGTTTTGTTGCAAAATTAACAATAATACAATAAAACCAGAAGAAGAAGTTAAAACATTTCAAACCAGTTGCAAGATCAAGTGGCTTCATGCGGCTTGAAGTGCGTTCCAGCTGAAACATAGAACCAAATTATCTTGGGGCTAGCAGCTGATGTACGTTTTTTTTAATGTGCGTTCTTTCTACGTACTTCCGTTTTGTGTTAAAAAATTCAAAATGAAAACGTAGCAGCAAGGCAAAAAAAAAACAAACAGCAAGAAACAATAGCAAAAAATCTAAACAAGCTGTAATAGCAAGTGACTTGGTGCGGCTTAAAGCGATTGAAAGTGGTTTGGCTGGTTTGAGGAAAGTAAAAAGTTTACACGAAATTACATAACTTTTATGATGCTTTGATTGCAAACATAAACAGCAAAAAAGGTATATAAAGAAACCCAAAATAGTTTGCTGAACCAGCTGTAAGAAGTCGGCGGCATTAAGAGCGTACTATACGCACTTTCCGCTGCTTAAAGTTTTCAGCTCGGTCCGACAAAGCAACCAGCCGCCACTATAAATGCGCCCTTTAAATGGTATAGAACAGTGTGCATTTTTTGGTGCCTCTAAAGTCACCTAATTACCCAGAACTCAGGCCAATTGAGAGGTAGTGGGGTTGTATGCAGAAGAAAAATCAAGACAACAATTAAAGTAGCCAGTGATGTCCAAGATTTTAAGAATAAGTGGTCTGCAGCTACCCGTAAAGTATCACAAACTTCAAACAAATCGAAGCAGAAATAAAATAAACAGCAAAAATCTGTATAAAAATACCGCTTTAAAAATGTTTTTTAATTTTATCGGAACGAAATGGTTCCTCAGATATCGCAATTTTTTATAGTGGACAATTTTTTCGTGCGCAGTCCTTATATTGAGGCTGTAGCTCTTAAAAGAAATATTTATGTTTAATTCTTTAATTAAAAGAATGAGATGTAACGAAATGTAAAAAATTTGGGAACCAAAAAGTTTGTAACACAGTATGTAATGTGATGATATTTGGAATGTGTGTGATCGTGTCTCTATCTTTGTCTTTTTATATTTGATCAATTTCAAGACCTGAACACTGTCACAGTTCAAAGTCAGTGAACAAATTAAAAAAAAAAAAAAAATGGTTCAAAAACCAAATGTGAAGTATAGGAGATGATGTGTCATTGAATACAAATGATAACTAATTAGGTGGTGTGTAGGAGACCACAGCATCAAAGCAAAGCGTGCTTTGGACAACAACAACTTATGTTTGGTGTAACTGATTTATATAGGGTGCTTTGACCGTATGCGTCACTTATTATAGGGTGCGCTTACCATAGTATTTTAGCACTAAGCGGATTTAGCTGGTTATTTTCAATCTTAAATTGCATTCTATCAGCGGCAATCAATAGAAGAAGTTCCTTAGCATCTTTAAAGCTTAAAACTTCAGCTTTTTCACTAGTATTCTGCACAAAGTTTGAAAATAACAAAAGTCTTCAGTTTTTTTGCTTAATTCCCGCTGCTTAGCCCTTCCGTTGCTTAAAGCTTATGTTCACCAACCAGCACCGTGCTAAGAGACACCAACCCCTTTTAGCTATGCGTTTTTCCACCAACGAAGCTACTTAGCGTGAATAAAAGTCAAACGCACACCAAAATATTGTCATAATATTGACAGCTGATAATAAATAAATAGCAGAACATAAGCACATGATTAACCAGGCCAAAGTGTTAGGCTCCAATCAAACAAGCAGCGGGCGGTCCATAAATAATGTAAAAAATAACATTTCTATATTTGTTCATTATAATCACAAAAATATACAACAACAATAACATATGCACAATTAGTATCAGATCAGCAGCAATAATAACAAAATTAACAATAATAACAACAACAAGAAGAACAGCCAACATCATCAATTGAACAACCAATAAAAGCTACGCAGCAACAACAGCGCTATCAATGAATGCAATGCTTAATCTTTGTTTTTCATAAGCTACAAATTTTTCCATGCTCGGTGTTTTTTTTTTGTTTTTTTTTTTAATTGTTATTATAAAAAGATGTGTAGTTTTTAGATTTAAAAATGGCAGCATTTATTTAATTATAAATAAAAATATAAGTGTTTTTTTCTAAGATTAACAGCAGCTTTAAGTTCACGCCTATTTTTTGCACGGTTTCTTATCTGCTCATGAGTAAAGTGAACATTAGCTAAGGCGTTAGTGAAAAAATATTAGAAACAAACTTGTCGAATTTGTAATTTTTAATGACTTAATTATATTTCACATTAAATAATATTTTAAATATACAAAAAAAAAAAAAAAAAAATTGATTTGCCTTGATAATCGCCGCTTCTTAACGATTTGGATGGGGTGAATCTTTTTCGAATAAATTCTAGAGCTGTGCTCGGAATCAAATCTGCAGTTAGCTTTAGTGTAATGGTGAACAGATAATGGCTTAAGTGACTCCAGTATCTAAATTTTGAAAGATTTGAGAGCTGCTTTTAGAATCAATGAAATTTGCGGTAAAGATTTAGTGCAATAGTGCCCATGTAGTGACTCAAGTGGCTCAAATGGCTCGATTCTACAAGATTATAGATCTTTTTGGAATTAACTCTGCGTTGCTCTATGGTGAAATAGTGCCCACATAGAAGCTCAATTTTGCTCAATTGGACAAATTGACTTAATTTCACAAGATCTAAAGTGTCATAGTGTCCAGATAGTTGCTCATTTGACTCAATTGGCTTTAAAGGCTCGATGTACAAAATTTTAAAATGTTTTCGGAATCATTTTTGAGGTAAACTCGATTGCAATAGTGCCCAGGTTGTGTAGGTTGTGTAGTGCCCAAGTGGCTCAATTTGCTCAAATGGTTCGATTCAAAAAAATCTACAGATATTTTCGAAATTAATTCGCAAAAGTCAATGCGTTAAGGTCTCGAAATTTTTTTTTAATAAATTCTGCGCTATTCTCTTGTGGAAAAGTGCCCCGAAAGTGACTGATTTGGCTCGATTCGATAAGATTTAGAAATGCTTTCGGAATTGATGCTGTGGTAAGCTCTTGTGTAGTAGTGACGAGATAGTCGCTCACATGGCTTAATTATTTGGCTCAAATGGCTTGATTCCACAAATTTTACACCATTTTCAATGGAAATTCAGAAAAATTATTTGGAATTCAGAAAAGATCAATTGTAATTTAGAAAATATCAATTGAAATTCTGAAAAAATCAAGTGAAATTCAGAAAATATCAATTGAAATTCAGTAAAACTCAAGTGTAATTAAAAAAAACTCAACTGAAATTTAGAAAAGATCAACTGAAATTCAGAACCGATCAGTTGAAATTTAGAAAAAAAAATTATTTTCTATTTTAAAAATAGAAATTTCATTCGAAATTCAGAAAAATATCAATTGAAACTCAGAATTCCATTTGAAATTTGGAAAAGATTAATTGAAATTTAGTAATTTCCTTTAAAATTCGGAAAAGATCAATTGAAATTAAGAAACAAATCAATTGAAATTCAGAAACTATCGATCTGTTGAAATTTAGAAAAAATAAATGGAAATTCAGGAATTTCATTCGAAATTCAGAATTCCATTTGAAATTTAGAATTCCATTTGAATTTTAGAAAATTTTAATTGAAATTTAGAAATTTCCTTTAAAATTCGGATCAATTGAAAATTGAGAAAGATCAATTAAAACTCAGAAAATAATTCAGAATTTCAATTAAAATTCAAAAAATATGAATTGAAATTCAGAAACGATCAATTGAAATTTTGAAAAAATAAATTAAAATTCAGAAATTTTATTCGAAATTCAGAAAAGATCAAATGAAATTTAGAATTCCATGTGAAATTTAGAAAATATTAATTGAAATTTAGAAACTCCTTTTAAAATTCGTCAAAGATTCCAAATTTTTTGAATTTTAATTGATCTTTCCTGAATTTCAAGTGGAATTTCTAAATTTTATTTAATGTTTTCTGAATTTTTTTCATATCGGTATTTTCTTAATTTCAAACGGATAATCTAAATTTCAATTGATCTTTTCGGAATTTCAAATGATATTCTGAATTTCAATTGTTCTTTTCTGTATTTCATATTGTATAATGACCGGATAGTTGCTCATATAGCTCAAAAAGCTCAAACGGTTCAAATGGCTCCAATCGACAAGATCTGGAATATCAAAAAAGATCAATTCGGAAGCAATTCTGCGATAAGCTCTAATGCAATAGTTCCAATCGTCGGTGTCGTCGGATGCAAATCTGCCTGTCCAAAGTCAGGATAAAGGAGGATGGTTGTGTGTAGGATATCATCCTTACGTCCTATCACGTAAAACTGACAGGGCCCACCAAGAGCTCGGAGTGGCACCCATCATATGGAAATGGAAAAAGCCTGCGAAGGTATAACAATTGACTTAAAAACTTGTTAGTACGGGAACAGTCTTACCCTGCCAATGTGGACGTCCCTATCTATCCACTGCATTGAGACTAAAGTTGGGTGTTGAAATGGGTGTTTTTGAGTGTTTAACAGGTTGTGCTTTGAATATTGACTCTTGGGCTTTCCTTGTTGATTGCCCGTCATGGTTTGAATTGGACCCTCAAACTGGCACGGCGGTCACTGAGGTCGGTGATGAAATGGTAAAAAATTGGGAGCTCTCATACTGCGCACGGCAGTCCCTGAGAGCAAGGCCAATACCCTATCTGGGTATATGAGATCTTCGGATTACCCGGACAGCCAGAATAAGAGTAGCATAAACAGGTCCACCTGTTCTGTGGATGTATTTAACAGATACCAGTCAAGTGAAATTGTCTCTCACAACTGATCCGGCAGTTTGTGGACAATTAGAATGGCCTTTTCAGTGCTTATTGAGCACGGTCAGACTCTTTCGTAATTGCATGAGTGAATTTTCAGTCTCTTTGCGGGGATGTTGTGGACCCTCATTGACGGGATGGAGTTGCCCAGGTGACTGTCGTGGGCTGGCCCTTTTGGGGAGGCTCGTACTGGTTTTGGTTGTGTGAACGTACTGACACAGGTTTAAATTGATTGGGGCTGGCATATCTGTCTTAATATACAAGAGATTGGGTAGGTCTCGTCTTCACCAGTAGATGACTATACAGGTACGTCACTGCCGGTAGTTAAACTGGTACTGCTATTATGAGCAGTGTGTGGTATTACATAATGCTCTTAATCAGCAGGGCACTGGGTGATGCTTTGTGATTGTGCAACGGCTTCAATGCAACGTGTTGCCCCACCGGATGCCACGTATGCTTTACAAGTTAAAGCATAAACGGGTCCGTGTTGTGGTATACACTAAGTTCTGGTTGTATGTTTCATGCACTATTAACCTAGGTCTGGAGGCCCAAGAACTTAATCCAAAACGGCAGGCGTACTTGTTCAGCCGGAATTCTTCCTGTCTTAAGTAGCTCAATTCGCTCAAATGATTCGATTCCACAAAATCTGGAGATACTTTCGGAATCAATTCTGTGGTAAGCTCTAGTACAGGGTTGCCCAAGTAGTGGCTTAAGTTGTTCAATTGGCTTGAATCCAGAAGATCTAAAGATGTTGACTGCGGTAAGTACTAGTACAATAGTCTGTCAACTCTAGTGCAATGGTGCCCAGATAGCTTTTTTGATTCAATTGGACTCGATTCAATTTAGAGAAATCTTTGGAATATTTTCTGCAATAAGCTTTGCGCTGGAGCTTGGTGTTTGGCCAGATAGTGGCAAAGTTTACTCAAAGAAACGTATTTTCTGTAATTTGGCAATTTCACAGTCCCGGGCGTTACATTTTTACGACTTCAACCACAGATATATTTGCAATTACAATAGCTCCCAGATATTTTGCCATTCCAAAATAGTATTCCAGATGTTCTATACATACACGAAAAACATTTCAAATCCATGTTAGATACGTGTGGTAATTTCAAAAATATGTGAGGGACGCGCGTTACAAGCACACGAAAAAATTATTGCGATGCTCTGGTAAATTGCAAAATTTAGCCAAAGTAGAGTATTTAACATTAAAATTTCATTACATTCGCTAAAAAAATGATTTATTGAAAACTATATGACGAAAAAAAAAAAAAATTTGTCATATAAAAATTAAGTTTTTAATTAAATATTTAGTACTGGGCCGGGCGTTACATAAATTAGGACGAGCGTTACCAGTACAAAATAATATATCAAAAATTAAAGAAAACAGTTTTGTACTAAGTTACTGGACAAATTAGTGAAATAAAAATAGTACACGAAAGTGTTTAGTTCATTTTTGTAACAGGTTTTTATAACAGTTCTTTTTTTGATTTAGTACAGAGTATGCTATTATTGCATATAAATGAGTGCATAAAATAATGATTTTTCTTTTTACTTTTGGAGTTGAACTCAAATGTTCTTAGTTCGTAGAACTTGCTCTTTGAAGAGTGGCACTGAAGAGTTTCTTTAAACAGCGATAAAAAGCTCCAAAACAGTCATCATTAGGTGTCTTTTAACCATTTAACTCTTGGCCCCGGTTCCAGATTCCCTGATAATGATGGCATCCTTTTACTGGGAGATTGCCTATTAATGTTATCTCACTCGCCTCGACGTCAGAAAGTGCTTCCTGCTTTTGTGGATGAATTCTTTCAATCATATTTTTCTCCAAAAGGAGTTTGAAAAGCCCTTTTTTTCTTAGTTTTGCTCACGGCTTTACGTACATTCCGGCTACACTTATATGATACCAAAGAATTTCTTAACTCAGCTGTTACTTGATTGTGTTCAAGTTGCTTCTTCTCTCTAAACTTTCTGACTGTTGCTAACTCGAAAAGTGCTCGAAAAAAAAATGTTGGGACGGGCGTTACAACCTTTCAACTTGCTATAAAAGACAAATGCGAAAACAAAAATTAGAATAAACCATGGAAATCTTTGAGCGCTATGCCTAAGATGACTTTCACATAGTTGGACTATAAATGGTTTTATCATTTTGGACTTACATAAATTTTTGCATTTTTATGGGGACGGGCGTTACAGTTGGTTAGCCTTGTTTCAACTACCAAAAAGTGTTTCGCACAAGAAAGATATTTCATTTTCACGAACACCACTAAATTTTCAAGCACTTTATTTTCGCTTTCTGGGTTTTTATTTTCCACCGACAGTGTTTTGGCAATTGAAGCACAGCGTTGCAAAGTATCTACTCCAAAAGTAAAAGTTAAAAATATTCCAAAGTATCATTTACTTTGCAATTTTAGCGACAGCACATGAAGGACAGACCATTTTTTCATATAGTAATAAGGAAATTCAAATAATATCTTCAACTTAAACTTTTTTGTTCGTTGTCAATTAGTTTGAAATTGTCAAATTTTAAAACAGCCCATAGTTGAGGGTATTTTATATTTTATGCTCGTATCATTAAACTTTAAAATATTGTTTTGTGGCTTTTCTTAGTGGAATGAAGAAAAAGCGTGTTTGTAGCAAAATCAGCTAATTAAAGAAGAATTAATATTGAACTTCGTTGTTACTATGTTTTTTATTTGTTTTAAAATACTTGCCGACAGCAACACTTAAAATGACTGACATATCTATAAGCTTGACTAAAAAAAGTGGCACAACTTAAAATTTACAAATTTTAACTTTTTAATATAAAACTATTCATAGTGATCATCGTCATCATCATCATAGCTCAACTTCTTTTCCCTTAATTTGTTAAAAAAACGCTTTGTCTCTTTGCTGCTTCTGAATATTTGAAATGTTGAGTTGTACCACTTTTGTAGCAAGCGTGCATTATGTAGCCTATAAGTTTTAACACTGAGCGTAAATTAGAACAAAAAGTTCTAATTTAGTTTATGTGCTAGTTTATGACAGCAGCAGCAACAGCAACAGCAACAATAATAGCAACAATGCAGTAAATTGTCAGCAATATATTGACGTCTGTTGTTATTGTTGTTGTTAGTGTTGTTGCCTTAAGCTCTCACACGCATTTTTCAACAAAAAAATATCAAATTACCGTATGGCGCCATTTATTTTCATTTAAAATTTATTATTTTCAAATGACAAGAATGACAAGTTAGACAACAGCTAGAGAAACAACAATTATACCGCACACAGCTAACCTCATCACTCACAGTTGTCGTGGCATAGCAAAAAAAAAAAAAAAAAGAAAAAAATATTGACAACAACAACATGCGCACGGCAAATTAAAGTGGCAAAGAGCAACAATAGTTTAAGCCAACAATTGAGGTTTTTTACCCACGTCAACTACGTGTTGTGGAGGGCGTCGTCACTGACGCATGACGTTGTTGTTTGCTGTTTGCTGTTTTTTTCTATTTGGTTTTATTTTTTCACACTGCTTTGCAATAGTTTTATGCAGCAGCAACAGCAGACAACCAAAACAGCAACAACATCAGAAACTGTAACAATAACAGACCGAACAGCAATTTAGCACATCCAGACAATTGCTGTTATTATTGTTTTTGTTTTACGTTGTTGTTGTTGTTATTGTTATGCAAACGCAACTTGGCGTTGGTGGCGAAAGCGGCGTTTAAATCCGATAATGACTACAAAAGGTTTCACACTTAAGGCTTCTTTTTTTTTTTTTTTGTTCCCCATTGTTATTGTTTTTGTTTGTTGTTGCTGCTACTTGACATCTAATAACCACTAATATTTCTTAAAGTTTACAACTTTTAGATGAATTCACTGCTTTGCAGTTACTAACACTTTTGAAATATTTTTGTTGTTGTTGTTGTTGTTGTTGTTGTTCATTGAAATCTGTTGTATTGAAAAGTTTTTTTGTAAATAAAGATTTAAGGCTTAGAAGCTTTTTGTAAGAAATTTTCGTTATCAAGAAAATGTTTTTATAAATGTTTCAAAAAGCTTTGAAGTTTTTTGTTTTACTTCATAAAATACTTTACCAATACTTTTGTAATACTTTCAAAATGTTCTTTGAAATTATAGCTTAAAGGCGAACGAATATTATTGAAATATTAAATTTAATCACAGTCTACCTATAATATGGTAAATTTCAAAACTTGTAGGGCTGTATTTTAAAAATATTTCTGGAATTGCAAAATGTTCACAACAGACAGTTTTTTTTTTTAAATTAAAGTAACTTTAGATTTATGCCATATTATTAATTTGAAGAATATTCAAAAACAAGAGTTTGGGCAACTCTGGTCCAAATAATAGCATAAATTAAGGCTATAGCATAAAAAAAAATTTTTAAAGTTTTTTGTTCAACTTTCAAAAAAGTTTGCTTCAAAAACCATTAAACTTTACGTTAAAAAGCGAAAATATAATAAAAAGCTAGATATCTTTGAAAAGCTTATTTTCATCTACATATTGCTTTAAAGCTCCAGGAATAATTTTGTTTATAATTTAACTTGAAAAGAATTTATTCGATTGAGGTGCATACATTTTCAGCTTCAAACTTGACAATGAATGAAAACGGGCATAGTGGAGCTCAAAGGTTGGTCACGGAAATTTTTACTATAACGATAACGATAATTTCTTGATAATTGAATCTTCGTTAAGTTTTATCGTTTTAAGAAATGATTGTCAGCGATAATTTAATTAATAAACTCGTTGAGAAATTGTACTTTGATGTATCGTTCTCTATAATTTATCGATAGTTTTATAAAAAACACTATCGAAAAAGTCTCATTCTCGATAAAATTATCGAGTTCGATAACTTATCGATTTTACGGATAAAATTTACCGATAATTTATCGATTTTATCGACAAAATTATACAGATTTTATTGATAAAATTATCGAGAAATTATAGTTTTCGATACCGTGACCAATAGTTTGTAGTTCAAATTATCGAGTTGGATAATATCTTGACTTAATTGGTGAAAATACCAAATAATTTTAAATTTGATAAAATTATATGATGTAATTATAAAATTTATATAAAAAATATCGTAAACAATATTTTATCGATAAAATTTTTTATTTATTTTTTATTTATCGATTTACAAAATACATTTTTCTTGATAGTTATCTAAAATTTCTTTGATAAAACTATCGATCTAAATAATTTTATCGGCTTCTTAAATTTTATCGAGAACGATAATTTCTCAATTTTGTCGATAAAATTTTAAAAACATTATAGTTACATTTAACTTTTTAGATAAAGTTATGGGTAAAATTATAGAGAAATTAGTCAATAAAATTATCAGCAAACTATCATTATCGATATAATTTTTAACACCGATAATATCTCGATTTTATCGATAAATTTATAGAAAAATTATCGTTTTCGATGACTTTTCGATAACTTTATCGATAAATTATCGATAATTTTTTGTTGACAATAATGTTTAAATTATTTAATAGATAAAATTATCACAGTTCACAATCAGAGTACCCGATAGATTTTAGGAATTTTGATCGGTAAAATTATCGCCAAAAAATTTAAAAAAAATCTATGGAAAAATTGTAATAATCAAAACTTATCTTTCGCGATTAAGTCGATAAAATTATAAAGAAGTTACAGTTTCGATAATTTTTATCAATAAATGATCGTCTCCATTAATTTTTAGATTATTTAATCGATAAAATTACAGACAAATTAATAGATAAAATTATCGAAAAAAGATTATTCTCGATAAAATTTTCGATAGACCGAAAAGTTCTCAATTTTATTGATGAATTCTTGTTTTCGACGTCGTTCTCGATAATTTTACCGATAAATGTGTCGAGAAATTATTGATAATTTATCGTTGCCGATAATTTTTAAATTATTTTATGGACAAAATTATCGATTAATTATCTTTCCCGATATTTTTAAGATATTTTCATTCGTAAAATGATCAAGAAAATAATTGATACAAGTATCTACAAATTATAGTTATCGATTTAGTTATCGAGACAGATCGTTCTCGATTAAATTATCGAGACAGATAATTTCTTCAATTCGTCTATAAAATTATAGAAATTACAGCTTTCGTCCATGATCGTCGATAGTTTTACTAATTAAATTATCTAAACATTACAGATACTTTTTGTGGCTATCGATTTCTTGATAAAATTATCTAAAAATTATCGAGAACAACAAATTATTAATAACTACACGATGATTATTGGTAAATTTATCGTTAAGCTATACATCTCGATAATTCTATCGATAAATTATTGTTTTCGATAATTATAGCGAATTTCGTCACTAAGTGATCGGCCAATTATATTATCGAGAATGACGATTTTTTTGTTTTTGTCCGTAAAATTATAAAGAAACTATCGTTACCGATAGTTTTTAGATATTTTTACCTGCAAAATTATTGATAAACTAATCAATACAATTATCGACAAACTATCGTTCACGTTAAAATTATTGAGACCGATAATTTCTCGATATAATCGATAACAATATAGAGAAATGATATCTTTAATTATAGTTAACTTATCGATAACTATATAGATAACTATAAGATATTATAGATAACTTATCGATAAATTTACCGATAATATTATAGAAGAATTAGCGATAATGTATTGTCCTCGATATTATTTAGATAATTTTATCGCTAAAATTATCGATAAATGGGCGTTATTGAGAAGTAATCGAGTTACATAAATAATCAAAAAATTAACTAAAAAAGTTGTCGGTCCCAATAACAACGATAACGACACCGATAATTTTTCGGTTTCGACGGTATAATGATTAGCGAAATTATCGTTATCGACTATGCCAGTAACTCACCAATGCATAGAGATATCCTTGCATTTAATAACTGTATGCTTAATTTTAATATTGATTTTGCAAATTCAAAGAATTCCCTAAGGTATTTGCTAAATAACTTTTATTAAAATAACTGTAAATATTTTAAGATTTTAGAGTACTAATTGTAGTCTGTAAGAGCTCTTGTTCATTGACTGTAAATAAAAAAAAAAAAAAAAAAATTTTCAACAACTATGATTTATCGATTTTATCTATCGGAGTTCATTTGTCGAAAATGATATCGAGAGCACTAACTCATTAATAATTGCTCGGCAACAAAAATTACTCATTTCCGTGAATAGCTCGTGAGCTGTCTTGGGGAAGTCCCAAGTTAGACATGCCGATATTCTTTCACCGATTTGTTTATTTTTTCTTTTGTTGTACTGTTTCGTCGCCAATTGCTTGTAGACACGAAGTTTAAGTCGAACGATGCTTGATTGCTTCACTCTTTGTTCATGTGAGTGAAAGAGTAAGAGCGATAAGTCATCACAAAAACCCTGGTACGTACGATTTTTTGAACAATTTTTATTTACGGCTTCTCCTCGCCTCCTGCGTCAACGAACAGAAAATCGGCGAAAGAAATCGTCGTCATATCGGCATGTTTAAAATGGGACGAATGACTGTGCGAGCGCGAATGATTTCTTGTGTACCTTTTTTAGTGATACTATCACAAAGATACGCGAGCAAACTTTTACGCACCCTGGGTATGTGGACAGAGTTTTATATATATATAAAAAAAGCTTTTATAGCTTTTCGAGAGTCAGAGGGAGTCAAAACAAAATCTACAACTGTTTGCTTAATTCTTGCTATACAATTTGCGCTCTTAAAAGCTAAGGAAAAGCTTTTATGAAAGATAACTTTACTTATATATCAAGGTTGCGTTAATTCCTGTTTAAAATAAAAAAAAAAAAACATTAAAACAATTTTATCTTAAACCTTAACAAATATGAAAGCTTAAGGAAAGCCATTTTTAGCTTAAAATTTATTTGCGCTTTAAATAAACTTTGCAAAAGAAAAAAAAAAAAAAATTCATAATTAACACGCACCAAAAATAAACCAAAATCCTGCAACAAAATTTTACTAATCTTCTTAAGAAATATGAAAATTTTTCCACTCGTTTCACACAAAAGTAACAAAAATTATTCCGCAACAATGTTGTCAAGTGTCAAAACAGCTCAAATCTTCAACAATATTGATGTTAATTTTCTTGTTTGGCATCTAAATAGGCGACAAATGTCGCAAATTCTCAACTTAAACGATGAAATTAAAGAATTTATGTTTTGACCACCAAAACAGCACTAAAATAAAGTAGCCACTCAATTGCAGCGTGGGTGGGTGAAAGCAAGAAAAGATTTTTTCAAAATTTAAGCATAAATATTTTTATATAAATCCGAAATATTTCAAGAATATAAATGTATAGTTTATGCGCCATGGCTTAAAATTGTACAAATCAAACTATTTTATTGACAAAATTAAAATTGCTGTTAGTTATAAATCAGACATAGGTACACAACTTTGTTTCAACAAATGAGTTAATTCTTTTGGTGAAATACACGATATAAAAACAACTGACTATAATCATTTTTGTTAATGTGACTGCTTAAGTTTCTTTAAATTTATCTCAATTTAATTTTATTTTTTTTTGTTGTTTATTTTAAATTTTGTATTTTTGAACATAAATAAATCTCTGCAAATAATTTACGAATGTCAAACTCATTAACTGGTCATTGACTGTTGTCGCCAGACATACACGTCATTGGCTATGTAATACGTGGATTTCGCAGAAATGGCCGCAAGTCGCAGAGTTTATGAAAAAAAAATTGTTTATTTGTTCAATTTAATATTGAAACATGCTTTCATGTCTAAACATTGCTCAACGAATTTCTTGTGAAAGCTGATAATTTTTTACTAAAAACGATTTTACAGAATGGGAGAGAGAGAGAGAGTTCATTGACTGATCACATGTATTTTTAAAAATTTGGGTTTTATGGACTCGGCAACACATTATACCATTATTCTTATATTTGCACTGCGTGGCGTATGAGTGCTTAGTAATATTTGCGATGTAAACAATGTCAATCATACGCAAGCATGAACAGTTGTACAAATTGTTTTAGTGAATTTAAAAAATTCATAAAATTTTGGATTCTATAGCTTACACGCAATTTTTTGTGTTCTAAAGTAGAAGCCATTTTGTTTTTTTACTAATCATGTTCACAAAAAAATTAAGAATATAAAAAAATACTGAAAAGCTAACGAATTCATATCGGTTTGTTAAGTATATAAAAATGATTTCATACAAGTGATATTAGCCAAAGCTTATTGTTGCATAAAAGTTTTTCAATTATAAATAATTTTCGAGGTTAAACGAAATGGCAGCTGCATTTAAATTTCTATTGAATTTATTATAAAGCTTAACAAGATAAAAAGAAAAGTTTTAAGATATTTGACTAAATGTAGATGTGTTAAAAGGCTTTTATGGGCCTTTTAAGCTCTTAGGGAATGAGTCAAACAATATTTCCATATATTTTTTAAATAAAAATATTAGTAGAAAAGTATTTTTGACAGCACACAAAAATAAAACATTTCGATTTGATTGATATAAGGTATAAAAAATTTCAGAACATTTTTTTGAAAAATCGAGCTGCAAGAAATTTCTGGCTGTCCTCAATCTTCTAACCAGTGTTAGCTAGGATTAACCGCAGCTAGAAGTGTAGATTTTCAGTTCTTATGCGAAGCTTGAAAATGTTCTCTGGAAATGTCTCTGGCTAATTTTGCATATATCAAAAGGATAGATTAAATGTTGCAAAGTCTTACCTAAATACGACTTAGGTACTACCAAATAGAAGTAGCTCCGTTATTCTTATGTTACAAAGACCGAAACATAGTTCTGAGAATGCCCTTATAAGGAAGCGTATAGTACCAATCGAGTAGGCAGCTTAAAGCGACTGGCTGGCACTTTGAGCTTATTTCATACGATTGTAAGTGCAGCGTTTTTCAGCTTTTCGTCTCAGTTCGGCTCGGGAAAGCAACTAGCCGGCATTAAAAATGCGCCATTATGCGATGATACTGACATGAATAAATTTACGTTAAAGAAGATTCTCATATGATATAAGTTCAAAGTGCGTATAGTACTAGCCGAGCAGGCAGCTTAAAGCGACTGGCCTGCACTTTGAGCTTATTTCATGTGATTGTATGAGTGTGGGAATATTTATTTAAAAGCAACACTGTTTCCAAAAATATCTATTTGGCATTACTGAAATGCAGTAACGACAGTTGAGTTCGAACCGAAAAAAAGTAAAGACGCGGCCGTAAACAGCGAGCATTTTTTAATTCATTCTTTATTTGTTATTATTATTAAATTTATTTCTTTATTTATAATTCTTTATTTTATATTTCCTTAAATTATGAATTAAAACATTGAATATTGTTATAATAAACATTTAAGTTCAATAATAAACAATAATTCCCATATGAGCAGCGTTTTTTACCTTTTCTTCTCGGTTTAGCCCGGCACAGGAACAAGCCGGCGCTATAAACGTGCTTTAAGGACATATTAGAAAGCAAGGCTGGCTTACGTACAAGTCGCAAATTTCCGGTAGTAAGAATTTCAAATATTTTTCGTGAAGGATAACGTGTACATAAAGCAGTTAGTTATATGAGGAAATAAAAAAAGATATTTTGAGGAATGTCCCTTTAACCATTACAACAACCTTTAGGCCTTTTACAATGTTGGTAATCATATTGCCAGTCCGTCGCTTTAAGTTGCCTGCTCGACTGGCACTAAGCGCACTTTGAGCTTATTTCATATGATTGTATGTGCAGCGTTTTTTAGCTTTCCGTATCAGTTCGGCTCGGCATAGCATAGGATACTGACATGAATAAATTTATGCCGAAGATTTTCATATAAAATAAGCTCAAGCTCAGGCAGCTTAAAGCGACTGGCTGGCACTTTGAGCTTATTTTATATGATTGTATGTGCAGCGTTTTTCAGCTTTCCTTCTTGGTTCGGCCCGGCACAACAAGCCGGTACTATAAACATGCTTTAAGGATGTATTGGAAAACCAACTGGCTGGCACAATACGTACTTTGAGCTTATTTTATATGATGGTATGTGAGAGCGTTTTTCAGCTTTCCTTTTCGGTTCGGCTCGGCTCGGCACAGCAAGCAGCCGGCACTATAAACGCGCCCGTAGAAAACTTTAAGGCTTTTGTATCCTTTTTAGCTTTAAAGCTTTTGTAAATTTTCACCTATAAAAGCTTTTGCAAATTTTAACTTAAAAAGCATTGTAAATTTTTACTTTAAAAAATCCTTAAAAGTTTTGTAAAATAATATCTAAAAAAAGCTTTAAGGCTTTTGCAAGGTTTTACCTTTAACAACTTTATGCCTTTTGTAAATTTTTACCTTAAAAGGCTTTGTAAATTACTACCTTAAAAAGTTTTTAAAATTTTTAACTTTTAAAGCTTTAACTCAAAACAATTAAAATTATATAAAAAGTTTGTGTGAAAAATTAACTATAGATTCCGAATTAAAGCTTTTTAACATAAACTGTTTACAAAAGGTTGGTTTGTATCTTCAATAAGCTTTCAAAAAAATATCATTTCGAAATAATATCATTTTCGGTTGGAAGCATTAACGCTGAAACTGTAATAATTTTTTGCCATTATTACAGTGCTTTTACAACATACTGTTCTGAAAAATGTTCAGCCTGAAAGTATGCACATGTACATAAGAGGCAAGCATGTCACTGATTAGTCATTTTTCAGGACAGTACATGTTGGGAAGAAATTGTAATAATCGAAAAAAATAATTACAGTTTGAGCGATAGTAGGTGCAGAGCATTGGGCTTGCCTATCATGTATTAAGATTATAAAACATATGGAGATAATTTTTAAAGCTTTCGACTAAAAATTAAAAATTAAAATTTTCAGACTTTTGGCCATTTATACTCAATATCGTGTTAAAAAAAACAATTAAAAAATGCAAAACTTTGATTTTTTTTTTTAGTTTTTACCTCAAGAACTTTGCGTTTATTTTTTTCTTATCTGAAATGTGCTACAAATAAAAAACTTTTATAAAAAATTCTGTGTAGCCCAATTTAAAACTAACGTATATGAAAAAATGAATGCCAATATTTTTAGAAGCTCAAAAATATCATTTAGAAATCTTATTAAAGAATATTTCAAAGTTATAAGCTTGTAAAGCAAATTTGGAAGGTTTTTACGTTCAGCTTACTTTAAATTTAAGGCAGTTGTCACAAAACAAATTTCAGGTAAATAAGCTTCAAAGCTTTTGCAACTTTTGTTTTTTAACAATTTTACAATTTTTTAAACTTGGAAATTTTCTGGTAAAAAAAACTTGTTATGGAAAAGCTCTTGTATAGCTATGTTAGTTTTAAAAACTCGAAAAGAAAAGAGAAATGCATTTACATATATAAAGAAGTATATATTAAGCTTCACTTTTACCGTTAGAAAGCTGTGTGATTATTAAGCTATTATTAAGTTTACTTAAGAAAGCTTTCGGGAGTTTGACCAAAGTTTGTTGTTTTAATGTTTTTATTATAAAGGCTTTTATAAGTTTTACTTAGTAAGTTTTTAAGCTTACTTAAAAAAGCTTTTGACGTTTCACTAAAGTTTTTTTGTGGCAATGAGTTTTGCAATAGCTTTCTTATGCCGTGGTTATGCTAGGCAGAAATAAGCTTTTCTCTTGTATGCGTAAAACACTAACAACTAAAAAGCTCACCAAACATGTTAACCTAGCATAACCACGACATTACACGTTGGATTAGTTTGGACACAAAAAGCTTCTATAAAAAAGTTTAATTGTTTGTTCAAATAAAGCTAATTTAAAGCTTTACGTATTTTAAAACTGGCGTCAGTTTATAGCTAAACATTTTTATTTCAGAACCTAGTAGTTTCATTTATGAAAATATATAAAAAAAATATTGATTCACTTACCAGTTTCATTGCGCGTCAGATTAACTTGTTGCTGTGATGTTTGAGCTTGTGTTGATGGCAGAAACGATGATAGGAACGATAAAATGATTAATAATATGTATAAAACTGAGTAATATGGCTGATTATGCTGCGAAGGACGAGGATGTTGAAGTTGTTGAGGCTGCCTATGCTGCTGCTGTTGTCGATGTCGCTGTTGATGTTGCTGAACACGATGATAACGATGTTGTTGTTGATGTTGATGTTGATGTGACGCGCTTGTTAGTTGTTGTGTTGTTGTTGGTGCTAATGCCAATGCTGTTTCAGTTAAATAGGAATAACTACGAAATCTCAGTCTTGTGGTAAATGGAGGACCTGGTTGCTGTTGTTGTTGTTGTTGTTGTTGAAGGTGTAGATGTTGCTGTCGTCTTCGACGACTTCTTCGTCGCCACTTAAACAACAGCAACATTTGCGATTGCAAGTAATGGAGTAAGAATTGAAACATAATAATTGCATTGAACAATAAATTTGTGCAGTTTTTTGCAGCACTTTTGATTGTTGTTGCTGCTGCTACCGTTGCTTTTACTGTTGTTGGAAGTATTTGGTTGTCATTTGTACAACTGTGTGGCGCTGGCAGCACGCTAACATTTGTCGCTGTCGTCATTGTTGCTGCTACAGCTGCTGCTACTGCTGGTGATGATGAGGATGATGCTGTTGTTCTGAGTGATGTCTGGCAACTTGTTGTTGCCGTTGTGTTTGTTGTTGTTGTTGTTGTTACAGTTACTCTCTTCAAATGCTTTAATTTATGCAACCTTTGACAGCAACAGCTTGGCGCAAATGTAGTTGTCGTCGCACTTGTTGCTGTTGCGCCTAAACAATGTTGACAATGTGAACAACTACTGCTGGCTACAGCAGCTGTTGTCAGTCTTCGTCGGCAGGATAAACAACAAGTTCGACAGCTGCCAGAATTTGTTGTTGGTAAAATTGTCGCTGTAGTTGATGTTGCTGCACTATTGTGGACTCTCGCTGTTGACAACAAATGCTGGCAACAGCGCTGGGAACATTTTAACAGCTGTTGACGACATAATAAACAGATGTTGTTGCTGCTAACGACACTAACCTCATTGGCGACAGCAGCAGAATTTGTTGTTGCCGCTTCTACCGCCTGTATTGCTTTAATTTTGTGCATTGCTGCTGCTGCTTCTCCGCGCAAACAAATCTCTAAATCTTTTGCTTCCGAATGCTCGGAAGCACTGCTCGCCGTCTGCGCCACCACTTCAGCAGTCAAATGCTTATTACATTGACGTTGTTGCTGTTGTTGCTGTTGCAGTAATTTTATTCTCTTTCTTATGGACGCATAATTTGTTTTAACTGCAAATGTTGCAGATGTTGTTGTTGCTGTCACTGTTGGTTGCAGCGCCAATTGTTGTTCCAGTGGTTGTTGTTGTTGTAGTTTTTTTGTCGTTTCTAATGTTGCAGTTGTCAATTTAGCGTTCATCTTTATAATATTTTTTGAACTAACATACTAACATTTGGAAGTAAATTTTTTTACTTGCGCATATTTTTTAAATAAGTTCAATTTGCTAACTTTTTCCGTTGAGTGTATTTATTTTTAATTTTTTTTTTTATTAATTTAACTAATGTTGTCAAGAAATTTGTTTTTGCTTTTCACTTCGATAAAAAGACGTCATTTAGTTTATATGTTGTCAATGGTGTTGTTGTTGTTGTTGAAGTTTTTCTTGTAAGTTTTGCAATGGTGCACATATTATTTCTGAAAGGAAAAAAAAAAAATTTAGTAAAAATTTAATTCTATTTATATTGAGTAACTTCTTTTAAGCTATTTCTATTTAATAATTATAAATAAAAATACGAGCTTTAAGAAACAGGCAAGTTTTTGAACTAACTTCAAAAGTTCGACTTGAAAGCTACTATGAAGTATTCAGGGCTGAATAAAAACTGTTTAAAAATATGGTTTCATTCACACACACACACATACAACTACTCATGCACACCCACTCTCACTCACTCACTCACACACTTCCTCTTTAACATTTTATCACGTGTAGCCATCACATTTATTCATCTCATACGCGGGTTTTCTATGACGATGATGGTGATGATGACGATGATGTCGATGCTAATGATAATGTTCATGAAAATGTTTTTAAACAATAAAATAACGCAGTTCATGAATGAATGCTAAATAATGTCTAAAGACAAAAAAGTGTCTGGAAATACTATTTAAAGTTTTTTCTTTCTTTTTAAATTTCGTGCTATTTTATACTACTCCATCACCACCCACTCAACAAGAAAACGTATAGAATAAAACAAACAGCCTAGAATTCTGTTCATGCCCATGTAATACACTTTAGAATGTGACAACGACATCGTAATAATAAAAACATTTTATTATTGATATTTTGACGTAATGATATATAACGTTGTGAATTTTTAAACCTTCGTCGTAGCTTGTGAATGTTTATAGGCTGCTGTTTGAGAGTGTGTATTCTGTGTTTTTGGGTGTATGTCTGTGCATGACCATGTATTGAATTTTTAACATTTATTGAAACAAAAAATTCAATGTAAACAATAAATGTCACAATAACATGCGTAGTAGTAAATATAGCTACCCAGTAGGCACTGGCAGGTATAGGAAGGGCTACTAGCAGGCCTACCCTACTCATATCCAAGCCCATGAACTTTTCTTTATGAAATCACCAAATTTTCCATGCCTTCCGCTACAAATAATTTTTTATTCCCTACCAATTTGTAGTTAACACAGGGATCAGCAGAAGATTTCTTCATTCCAAAAACTGCCAATGCTGAATCCAATTTGATGTTCTAAGCCCTGCTCGATTGTTTGAGACCATAAAGCGGTTTGTGTAGCTTGCAAGCCTTCGTTGTGTCACCAGTACCGCTCATTTCTTCGGGTGCAATCATGAATATATCCTCGCCAAGTTCCTCTTGAAGAAATGCGGACACCGCGTCCATCTGGTCGATGTCCACGTCAAATCGAACTGCCAAAGCTAAAAGTGTAACTGTAGCGCACCACTGGCGAATATGTTTCGCCATAATCGACGCCTTTTCTTTGCGCACAGCCTTTCACTACCGAACGGGCTTTGTATTTCACAATATTACCTGTGGCATCTTTTTTTGTCCGAAATGCCCACTTGCAGTCAATTGGTATTCGGTTCGATGGCAGGGTCTCCAACGTCCAAGTCTTGTTTTGGTTCAAAGCCTCGAGTTCTTCGTTCATAGCTACACGCCATAAGTTGGCATCCGCTCTGGCCATAGCTTCACTTACTGTGACTGGATAATTTACTTCCAAAGTTATGGCTACCCTACTCACAAAATCAGGCTATCAGTATATAGGCTTCGGTGGGCGAGATGATATTCGTGCTTCTGAGAGTTCAACTTCTATACTTTCTGGTGGTAAATATTCTTCTTCTTCAGGCTGAACTGTTGTCTCACATTCAGAGAAAAAAGTTTCTTCAGATGTTTCGGATAGGCTGGATATGGAACTTGCTTCATGATGAGAATCGCTTTCTTGTGGTTCAATAGTTCGTTCCTCTTCGGATGTGCTTATATTAAGAGGTTCAAACTCAGCCCCCTTTGAATCGTCATATATATCATAGAAACATAATCATTTTCATTTGCACTGAAACTCTTATTTTTCGGCTTATCACTTTTGCTTTCTAAGAAAACTACATCCCTGCTTACGTATACATACTTTGTCCTGGGGTCTACTAGACGATAAGCTTTCGAGTTTTCGCAATAACCCATCATCAGACATTCTCTGGACTTCGGGTCGAATTTCTTTCTTAATTGTTTTGATATATGCACCATTTCGGCCGGTGGCGGCCGTAGCGTAGTGGGTAGAGTGTGTGACTCTTACGCCAGAGAACCCAGGTTCGAATCCGCCATCCGACACAGAAAGTTTTTTCAATTGAATTAATTTTTCTGTTCGGCCGTCACTACTCTGCAGACAATGGTAAACCTCAGAGAGTAAAAACTGCCATGAAAAGCTTCTTGAGGACATAAGCCTCAAGTTCGGAGTCGGCGTAAAACATGTAGGTCCAGTTCTCGATCATTTGTGTGCAAACATTTCACATCACACACAACACAATTGATCATTAGAAGCTCGGTCAAAGTCCTTTCAAGGGCTGAAATGGCCATTTTGTTTTTTATTTTGTTTTTTTTTTTTATGTGGACCATTGCACGGCAACCAAAAACTTTAAAGAATTCTAAGTTTGGTTTCTGCCCACTCCATGTTTCTTGAGGGGTCTTTAACGGTTGACTGCCGTCGTTACAGCTTCGCCCCAAAAGTCGGTTTTTAATTCTGCATTGAAGAGCAAACAGCGGGCCTTTTCTACGATCGTTATGTTTGTTCTCTCAGCAAGACCATTCTGCTCTGGTGTGTACGGTGTGGTTGTTTGGTGCTGAATTCCATGCTTACGTAGACGAGAGAGCAATGCCGCATTACAGTATTCAGTGCCATTGTCGGTGCGCAGAGTCTTTATTTTTCTTTGAGTTTGGTTTTCAACCAGACGCATGAATTCCTCATACTTGCCTTTTACCTTTTTTATAAGAAAATTTTTCTACGGTAGTCGTCTACCAAAACTAAAAAATAACGCACGCCTCCAATACAATTTACACTCATTGGAGCGCAAACATCGAATTGAACTATCTGTAGAATCTCAGTGGCACGACTTCCACTGTTCTTGAACGGCGTTCTAGCTTGTTTGCCTTTACAACAAACGACACACGAGATGTTTTTATTTGCCACGGTGAAGCTCACGCCATTTGTCATGTCCTTGAGCTTTTTCAAATTATCGAAAGTGAGATGCCTCATCCGGTGATGCCACGAATTCATATCCTGATTGATACGAACTGAGAAGTTTGCGCACATCGGTGTTGGCAGATCCAACCTGTAGACATCTGACTCAAGGAACGCAGTGATAATCGCACGTTTCTCTTTATTGAAAATTTCAGCTCGACTTCCATGAAACTTAACACTGTTCCCCCCCCCTCCCCCCCCTTTTGCTAGTCTATTAACGGAGAGAAGGTTAACACAAAGATGCGGGACATACAAAACGTCTTTCACAGTAGCAGCCTCACCATTGGTCAATTTAATTTCAACTTCACCCATGCACTCTACCTTCAATCGATTTTTATCTGCAATGACAACTTCGCTGTTACTGGGTGTTGTAACATTTTTGAGCCAATCGCGCCGCAATGTCATATGGGCTGACGCACCAGAGTCCAGAAACCACGCCAAAGTGTGGACTTCGCTTACTACCAATGACGTAAACAACAAAAGTTTCCTTTCGACTTTTACTGCTGCGATTTTGGATTGGGACAGTCCCTGGCAATATGCCCAAAACGATTGCATTGAAAACATCGTACACGCCATTTATTTTTCATAAAAGTATTTTTGCTGTACAAAGCTACTGTGTTACCTGGTGCATGGGTCACATTTTAGAGTAATTTTGTTTTGATCGAGTTGGATGTTATAGCGACTCCGGAATTCTCCAGGCCCATTATCATCGGCTGATACTGTTCTGGCAGACCTGCAAGAAGCAACGTATTTGGAAAAGGCTACGCACAGGGCTAATTTTTTGTGCCAAGTTAGAAATTTTAGATGTCAAAATTTTTAGTCATTTGCTTTACGTGGAATACCCCGTAATGTGTTAAATTTCGTGGTTCATATATTTTTTACACTTTTAAAAATGAAAAAAAAACCCACTCAAATGAATGCTTTTTCAAAAGTTTTGGGTCTAATAAGCTTACCCAGCAAACCATAGTTGACGACTTTGTCGAAATTCCGACGAATTCATAACTATTTTGAGCTGTCTTAAAGAAATCATTACAATTTCGTTACACAAATATCGGAACAGTATCACTTTTTATACGAATTTATATACAATTTTGTTATGCGACAGCTTGTACGACATATTAAAATGCAAACAGAGTAAAATTTACTTTCTTTCGAACTGGCTGAACGAAATCGTAACTTTTTCGTAACATTTTTGTTAAGACTCATTAAGAGATCGTTACGAAGTCGTGTCAACCGCTTCATACGATATTCTTTACGATTTCGTAACAAAATCGGATTCCGAAATCGAAAAGATTGTGAAATGTTTGTTACGATTTCGTTAAGAATATTTAGAAATCTTTCCGATTTCGTTGCGAAATCGTAAGGAAAATCGTATGAAGGGTTTGACACGACTTCGTAATGAAGTATCGTAATGGTTTCGTAACGAGTCCTAACGAAAATGTTACGAAAAAGTCACGATGTCGTTCAGACAGTACGAAAGATAGGAAATTTTACTCTGTTAGCATTTTAATATGTCGTACAAGCTGTCGCATAACAAAATTGTATATAAATTCGTATAAAAAGTGATAGTGTTCCGATATTTGCGTAACGAAATTGTAATGATTTCTTTAAGACAGCTCAAAATAGTGACGAATTAGTCGGAATTTCGACATAGTCGTCAACTATGGTTTGCTGGGTAGATATGGCATAAAAAATGTCAAGCTAATTTTCTTCAATTTACAAAATTATATTCGTTCTAGGTATAACTTTCATATATATATTTTACTGGATATCAGGGACTTTTTGAGCATTGAAACTGATTTTTAATATACCAACTCCTTGGAGATGAATTCCAATATAATGATTCTGACTCTTTTAAGCAAAATTAATCTTTCATTTGGCCAAAAAAAATTTTCAATAATTAAATGAAGTTTTCAAGAAAATTAACATCATTATCACAGTTTATCTAAAAAAAAATTACATTTTGAATTAAATAGTCTCAAAAAAAAAAAAAACGAAATGGCCATTTCAGCCTTTGAAAGGACTTTGACCGAGCTTCCTATGATCAATTGTGTTGTGTGTCATGTGAAATGTTTGCACACAAATGATCGAGAGCTGGACCTACATGTTTTACGCCGACTCCGAGCGGTTTATATTCTCAAGAAGCTTTTCATGGCAGTTTTTACTCTCTGAGGATTGCCATTGTCTGCAGAGAGGTGACGGCCGAACAGAAAAATTAATTCAATTGAAAAAACTTTCTGTGTCGGATGGAGGATTCGAACCTGGGTTCTCTGGCGTAAGAGTCACACACTCTACCTACTACGCCGCGGCCGCCACCATTAAATAGTATTATTTGTGTTAATTCTTTATACTTTCTGGACCCTAGGGGGGTTTGGACACCGAAAACACCCCCCTTGTCTACGGGCCTGGAGTAACATACGGATACCATTAGATTTTTATATATATAGATATAGATTTTAGAGTTCTGTGTAGATTATGAAAATTATATAAAAAAGCAACACATCACAAATATTTATTATACACAATAAATATATATGACATGTACACAATTTTAAGTTTTAAATTTTTAGGAACTAGTATTTTACACCTTTTTAAGCAGACACTGTATTATTGCGCCTGTCTTCTCCAAAAGTAGATTAAAAGTGATAACTACTATTTAAGTATTGATGTCAGTCAGAGTTTAGGTTACGACACTGCTAGAATGTCATAATATAGCAGTGGTGGCAACCTGCAAGACTCTTAACCAGATAATATTTATAATTTTTCTTTAAATTCAAATTTTGAAGATTATAGTTCAGTTTTTTTTTTTATAGTTTTACTATCGACAATAGTAAAAAAAAAGCACCATCGAAGCACTATCGTATGTTAATTTACGATATAATACTATTCATACCCTGTAGGAAAATCAACTAATTTAAAAGTAGTTGATAAAGTAGTTTTTTGTCAACCACAACTAGTTGAAATTCTGACTTTTTTCGATAGAACGAACTAACATATTTGGTATGGTGATGTGCGCTAAATAAGTCAATTGACTTTCGTCTGCATATATTTTCAACTACTTGTTAAACTAGTTAAATTTAAATTATTTTTTTAATTACTTTAAAATAACCAATTGAAAACTATTTAATATTCCACTTACTGAAGATGAATTTAAAAGCATAAAAATTTTAAATTTCTATACATCAAAGAGATAATTTATTTGACTGTTTTGAAAAATACATAAATCATGCCAAAAAAATCATGCCTGGTCGGCACAAATAAATTCTGAAATATAGTATCTGAAAGCAAAATGTAAACAAAGTTAAAAGTGATCAGAGTTTTTTAATGGAAAATTGTGAAATGTCGTTCTTTGTGGTGTTTTAATTGATTTTAAAATAATTCAAAAGTGATTCATGCCAAACTTCATTGCCCGTCAAAAAATGACTAGTACTAGTACTAGGACTAGTAATTACATTCAAGGAGCGCAACAGAAGTACGCTGCGATGGTAGATATAATTTCATTATTCCTTTCTTCATTGGACTATTTCTGCTTCCAACAGGTGATAGTTCCAGAAGCTGGAGGAACTCTGCGCTTATATGTGAGCATGCCTACCACGAAAGCAGTTTACAAAAACGGGCACGCCACCGCCCGGGTACATGAGCGAAGGTGCCGATCCAATTGATCGGAATTGTGTGGATACTGCGCCTGTTATTTAACACGAGCCAGCTTTTTGATGCTTCATTTCAAAATATGAGCTAAACAAGCGTGTCGGCGAGATTTTCCACGCCTTGCAACCATCAATCATGGTCGATGGACACACCGATATTTTGCTTAATGCTTCTTTTAAGTGCCAATCGCAATGAAGTGATGGAGCAGACTCGACGCTACGTAGGGAAAGGCGTGCGTCTATACTATTGAAGTGATGAGGTGTTTGCTGAATGGTTAAGCAATGCATCAATTTCCGTACAGAGTCCAAATTGTGCAATGTTTGCTTAACAACAGTTTCAGTTTGTAATTTGAATATCTTAAGTAATAAAGTATTTTTAATCGTTTCACAGGGTTTAGAGGCAGTTTATTAGTTTTATAGTGTGTCTACTACCACGTCTGTTTTGCAGCTCAATGTCGTAAATAAAAAAGTATTTTTTATAAAGTTAATAATATTTGATGAAATAACATGGTTAAATATATATACTCTTGTAATCGAATAAAAATTTGCAATGAAAACATGTTCAAATCAGAGTAGTTGTCGCCTTAATATAATTCAAAGTAGTTTATCAACCACTTCTTTTTAAGTAGTATTTCAATTAATTCATATATAATGCAATAAAAACTATTTAGAATTGAAGTGGATCCCGCCTTAATATAATTCAAAGTACTTCATATAATAGTTCATATTAAATTAGTTTTTTAACTAGTTGTTTTTAAAAACAAGTTAGTTTGTTCCTATAGGGTAGCTTTCCACCTCTACTGTAAACACAATCAAATAGTGTACAAAGGAAAATTTAAGACACACATATTTACAAATAACAATGTAAATACTCATAGATACTAAAAAAAAAAAAAAAAAACAACATTTGTACATTTTCATCATACATCTTACTTAATCAATGGAAATTTTTATGCTGTTGTTAAAAAAATTTTATGTTTACTGTTGCTGCTGCTGAAATTATTTTATATTGCTATTTGTTGTTGTTGTTGTTGTTGTCGCATTTAGTTCCATGCTTATGCATAGTGTTTGGGTGCTGTTGTTGTTTTTGCAGGCCGATTGCTGCATCTAGCTTAGGGCTGCCAGATATGTGTATTGCAAAGCCGCGAGACACTTTGCTGAAACAACTGTTGACAAAAAAAAAAAAAAAACTTGAAAATAAAGTTACAAAAAATTATATTTTCACATATTTTTTTTTTTAATGTACATACATTTAATTCTCAACATAAAAAAACTAGATTTCATTCTTCAATAAAAATTCCTAAAGAAATTTCAGTCATATTTTGCATTACTTAGAACTTGTTTAAAAATTTCCGGATTGCCTTTAATATAATTGTCAAACTCTGTGTAAGTCAAATTAAAATTGACTTTGCATTGAATTACACAGAACAACACATAATTTTAGGACTCAATTCTGACAATTCCACGCGAAAGTAGGCCCAAAATGAAGAACTTGTGCATCATTCGTTTTGTCTTCTGGCCTGCCAAAATATTTTTAATATCGATTTGAAGTTAGTAACTATCGTATAGGGGAATTTTTCACGTTTTAGGCTCTTTTGTTTGACATAACTCGAGAACCACAAGTCCGATTTAGCTGAAACAAATTTAGAAAAATTAAGTATTACAATTCCTCTAATCTGTTCTTATACCGTTTTTCTATGTGTGCAACACTTTCGAAGTTAAATCTGAATGTATGAAGGGAAAAAAGTATTTTTTGCCTAAAAATTAAAATTTTTTTTTTTTAAAAATTCATAAGAAATCCAAAATGGAAAAAGTGTCAAATTTAATTACTTTCACGTTAAGTCACATAACCCATGAGCAAAATAAGGCATAGCTCATGAAAATCGATGCACACGTTTCTCATTTATTCACAATTAAGTAAATGTATGAATTTCAAAAATTTGCTCGAGATATGCACAACATTATTTGGAGAAAACATTGACACCTTTTTTTATGATTCTAAGAATTAAAAAAAAAGGAATAAAAAAAAGGTTATTTGATTTTTATGATTGCGAAGCAATAAACGCTAATAAATATATGATAACTACCTGTATGATTTTTTTACAGAAATTGCACATACATTTAAGGGTGGTCATTATTTGGAAAGTTTTGCACAATTTGAAACGTACAAGTGGTGAATCAGGTATATAGCCAGGCACCCTTAAAATATGCGCCCATTTATAAGTACCTGCCAGTAAAATATTGAAAAATACGTAGTACGGGTATTTATATGTGTGCATTGATCGATTTTTTGTCATTCAGCCAGTGCCGACGAACGCGAATAGTAAAAGTGATTTTTCTCCAGTTTTTTTTAAAGTGAATAACAACAAAACATAAAATATATAAATATGGAAAATAACAAGTGCCCAAAATTGGAAAATTTTTGTTCTGTTGGTGGTCATATCGTCCTAAAAAAAAACAAACACTATCTAAAAAATTTGTTTACTGAAGAACTCAAAAAAGCGTATTGTGATTTTTTTGATGAAGCAGATTTAAGTGGTTCAAATTTTACGCCGAGCACTGTGTGCAAAATGTGTTATAATACCGTTGTAAATTCGATACATGGAAGAGGTGCAACGTTGTCTTTTATGAAGCTAGTAATATGGGTGGAAGACACAACTGGACATGATGAATCCAGGTGCTACGCATGCATAAATTTTCGTCCTGGATTAAACAGACAAAAATTGAAAACAAAAGTATACACTGCTGCATTTACTGCCACACTTCCAGTTAACAGCCCTGCTGATATCGATGCACCTAAGCCTCCGAGTATGGATACTGTGTCCCTGCAAGCCGAAACCGTTTTCATCAATCCGGCCAATGTGAATGATGCAGATTGGACACCCAATATTGAAAATAATACACCACAACCGATAACAGAAATCGAAATGGATTACGTTGTGACCAAGCTGGGACTATCACAACAAAACTCCGAATGGTTGACATCATTTTAGAAGAGCAGAAAACTCACACAGCAAAATGTCAGCGCAACTTCATACAGACAACGCCAAGCTGATTTTCAGAAATTCTATTACGTTGACGAAGCAAATACGTTCACGTACTGCCATGATATCCCAGGTTTAGTGAAAAAATTAGGAATGGATTATATCGCTGGCGACTGGCGTTTATTCATCGATGGTTCAGTTTCCAGATTGAAGGCTGTGCTGTTACACAAAACAAACAAAAAACCGTTCATTCCATTGGGATTCAGCACAAACAAGGAGGAAAAGTATAAATCATTGGCCAACATTTTGAAGGAAATCAAATACGATGAACACAAATGGAAGATTTGTTGCTATCTGAAGGTGGTCAACATACTACACGGCATTATAGAAAAGGGCGGCTATCCAAAATACTTCTGCTTCCTTTGTAATTGGAATTCACGATACACAGGGAATCAATATCAACGTAAAGATTGGAATGCAAGAACTCCCGAGCTCAACAAACAATTACAATTACGCAATGAACCTATGATGAAGGACCTGGATGATATTTTGTTGCCACCGCTCCACATAAAATTAGGAATAGCTGGCAAATTCGTTGCAGTGGTAGTCAAGGATATTGTGAACGCCTATGACTGTTTAAAATCCATCTTTCCAAAACTCAGTGACGCTAAAATTAAAAAAGGTAAGTATCTTTGTCTGTATTAAAATATTTTTTCATTTCGATATATTCGCAATACCAATAATTTTTTTTGTTTTTTTTTTTTTATTTAAAACAGGTATTCTCAATGGACCAGATATAAGGAAATTAATGAAAAGCGAATCTTTCACAAATGTGCTTTTGAACCATAGTAATCACCTACATGCATGGAACGCATTGAAAGATGTCATCGAAGGCGTTTTAGGAAAGAACCGAGTACAGTGAGATGACATACAGAAACGAGTGGACAAGTTGCTAGTATTATTTTGAATAATGTTGTGCATATCTCGAGCAAATTTTTGAAATTCATACATTTACTTAATTGTGAATAAATGAGAAACGCGTGCATCGATTTTCATGATCTATGCCTTATTTTGCTCATAGGTTATGTGACTTTAGGTTATGTGAAAGTAATTAGGTTTGACACATTTTTCCATTTTGGATTTTTTATGAATTTTTTAAAAAAAAAAATTTTAATTTTTATGCAAAAAATACTTTTTTCCCTTCATACATTCATTTTTAACTTCGAAAGTGTTGTACACATAGGAAAACGGTATAAGAACAGATTAGAGGAATATGTAATTCTTAATTTTTCTAAATTTGTTTCAGCTAAATCGGACTTGTGGTTCTCGAGTTATGTCAAACAAAAGAGCCTAAAACGTGAAAAATTCCCCTATACGATAGTTACGAACTTCAAATCGATATTAAAAATATTTTGGCAGGCAAGAAGACAAAACGAATGATGCACAAGTTCTTCATTTTGGGCCCACTTTCACGTGAAATTGTCAGAATTGAGTCTTAAAATTATGTGTTCAAAAATGTTGGACTGTGTTATGCTTTCTACCGCTCTAATGTTGAACGAATTTCTTTCCTTAGTCCACTGACATACTGACTTATGTTTATGATTTTGACTTTCAGTAAAGTTCTTTAAATATCCAACCTCCTCAAATTATTCATCAGATATTGTTATAATTTTTCACTTAAATACATTATAGTTTTTTGAACTTCTGTCCACTTTGGTACATTATTTAAGGTTATCTAATGGAAAACATCATCAGGAATGTGCTGTTCGTCAGCGAAAAAAAAAAACAAATTTGCACGTGGCTTCCACATTTGCAATATTCTCTCTATAGCGGGTACTTATTAGGGCCACCGGCTTCTTTTATAAAAAAGAATTCATTTGTAAGTTGGTCCGCATTGTCGCAAAATTCTTTAAGCCGCTCCGTTCTTACAGTAAATATAGAAAAAATATTTATATATTTTAATCACCACAGATTCAACATCGATTGACATCACATCCACAGCAGTCGAGAAACTCTGTTGTGAATTATATGAGCAGAGCAACCAATTCCCTCGATGTCTTTTCCTGAAGCCACTTTTAATTTATAAAAAAATATTATTTATTCCCTGCCTTTTCCTTCCACCAAAGTTAGTATTGGTATTATCAGCACCAAAAGCTACAAGATTTTTTAAAGATATTTGAAATTCCATAGAAAGGCACATTTTTAATTCATATTTCTATAAAATTTGCAACTGTATGCTGAGCCAAAACGTTCTTTATTGAAGCTGTTGCTTTGGTTCTAGCTCCTATTTCCGAGTCAGGATACAAGAGTGCACTTAGTTTAGTAGTACAATCTACTGCGCTAAACGATTGTTGGTGATTAATAATTTTATCTGCAGTTGTTAACTCAGCGGCAGAGATCAGTTGACATTGTGTGGTGTTTTGTTTCACAAAAACGAAAAAATGTCTAAGGTAGTCATTTTCTATGTCATTTTTAAGGTAGTAAAAATAATATGAACATATAAACAGCAAACTTTGACCCGAAAACTTACATGAAAAGTTACAGCAGGCACAGAAAATAAGCATACAATAAATTAAGTTAAAAACAGCTGTTGCTAATTAGAGATTGGATACTGCAAGTTATATATCAATTATCGATTATTGCTGGGGAGGAGCTCAACTAACTGAAAATGAAAGATTAAGGGGTTACATGACAGGTTGGCAGTTTTTTGAAATCGATAATTTTTTTTAATAATTTTGTATTTTAGTAAATATTCTTAAGATTCTAAGGAAAAATTCATACGGGTTCAAAAGTTACAGCCGGATTAGTGAGAGCGCATTTTTAATTTTTGCGCTACCTACGTACGGCAGCTGGTATATACTTGTTTTACTTGCTACTTGACTTTTGGTGGTTGTTATTTCGTACCTGCTTGATGGGTGAAGCCCGAATTGCTAAACAATTGCAAAAAACTATAAGAAACAGCACAACACAAGATAACGAAGGTATACAGTACGAAGCAGGCATGGCAGATTGAAGGTAAACTTTTTTTTCTTTGTTCACAAACTTTGAACGCGTTTATCTCGAAACCATGTTTTTCGTACTGGTTGCGGCACTAGCGGGTTCATTTTTTGCGAAATTTTTTTTTGTATATTTTTAAACTTGATTCGCTATCGTATGACAGAGCTTTTTTTTTAAATTTTTTTCTTCGATTTTTTATGAATTTTTAAGGTCAATATTTTTTTCGAAGAAACACACTTTCAAATTTGGAACATCACCACAAATTGAAAAAAAATTTAAAAAAAAAGCTTGTGTCATACGATAACCAATTTTGTTAAGATTTAAAAAAGTCATTTTTTTTCCAGATCGGACAATTTTTGCAACTCCCAGCGCTGCAACCACGAGACCCCGTTTTTTTCTCTGCCGCCCGTTTGGAGCTCTATAAAACCATGTTGGAGTGAAAAATATATTTTTTTGAATTTGTTTTCTTGAAATTTGTTCAATTCTCTACAATAATAACAAAAAATTTTGGAAAAATGTTTGTTTTTGACTGAGTTATAAATTTTTAAAAAAAAGGTCTGTTTTCTCTGCCGCGAATGTCATGCCCCCCCTTAACTGACTACTATTTCGCATTTAAAAAGTTTAAAATGTATTTTTGCTAATTGGCTCCTAATTAAATCTTTAAATTGGACCATTTTAAGATAAATCCGGGACATATTAACGTTGGACCGGGACACCGGGACAAGTAATCAAAAACCGGGACGTATGGCAGCCCTAGTCTAGCTGGCACACTATCTACAACTTCATGCACTTGATTGTATATATCATGCTGTTGTTGTTGTTGTTTTTGTTACTGCTGCTGCTGCTCGTGTTATTGTCTACAGCTCAATAACAATGTCATCAATCATGCTTAATAACTCATAAACTGTCAATGCTTTCTTGGTTTATAACTTGACGTCGAACAACAGCAGCAGCAGCAGCAGCAGCAGCAGCAGCAGTAAAACAACTAAAATAAACGCACTTAATTTATGTTGTTGTTGTTAATATTATTGCTGTTGCAACAATGTTTATCAACATAGTAACATATTAATGCATGCGCGTGCCGGTAGACAGCAGCAGCAACAACTACGTCAATTAATGTCATTCACAATAATAATAAAAAATAATAGTAAAAAAATATATTAAAAAAAAAAAACAACAACAAATAAAAACAGAAACAGCAATTATGAAACATTAAATAGAGAATATTAAAAAAATATATAAAAAAGCTTTTTGAAAAAATGCAGCAATATCTATAAGTATGCGCATTCAACTCGTTAAAATGTTTGGCCTTTTTTTTTGCTCAAATAATTTATTTATTTTAGTTGTTATCATATTATTGTTATTGTTGTTGTTGTTGTTGCTTAATTTAAGGCTGCAATATTTTTGATATAAAAAATATGTTGCAGCAATTGCACAACAGATGGCAATGCATTTTAACAGCAAACACACAATAATAACAACAACAAAATATATGCTATCGTAAACCTCCGCCAAGCGAAGACGTCAATGACGACCCAGTTTCTGCATTGTTATTTATTGTAGTTGTTGTTGTTATTGTTGATGTTGTTGACGTCGCCATCGTTTTCGAGGTGGCACTGGCACATTTTGCACCTACTTTAATTTTGCTACTGTTGCTTAACAGTTATTGTTGCTGCTATTGTTTTTGTTGTCATTCATCGTCGTATAGCACATGTGCAGCGGCAAGTGCAATGAAGTGGAAAAGCAACAACAACAACGACAACAAAAGCAAAAGCAAAAGCAAAATTTTAGAATACAACAGTATGAGAGTGCGTGTAAACAAAGTAAAGTACTCAATGTGAAAAGGTAAGTTAAGGAAAACTTTTACAAAATTAGATACAAACAGATAAAACCTCAGATTGTTATAGGATGAATAAGTTTGTTCCACTGTTTATCCGGCTGAATAAATTGATTGGGTTTTCCAGTAGTCAGATTGCAGCCATTTAGCTACTTTTCAAATATTTTGAAAATGTGGCATCACTTTAACAGCTGACATAATTTGAAATAGATATTTTGTTATTTTGAAATAAATAATTTGTGAAAAACGTTCCAAAGTGAGGGGGAAAAACGGCAAAGCTAGAAGAAAAAAAAAAAATATAATTGAAAATAAAAAAACAGATACAGTCACCACGAATAAAGAAAAGGAAGCAGCTTGGAAGAAAATTCAAAAGCAGTTTAATGCATCCTCCGGCATTAATACACGCTCTGCACCAACTCCTAAGCTGAAATATGAGGGTCTTAAAAAGATTTTAAAACAAAAAAGTGGCTGTAAATAGGCAGAAAATGTATAAAACCGAAGATGGAGCCCACACTCTGGTTACATACACCGATTTTGAAGGTCAGCTCCTATCGTTTTGTTCCAATATAGATGGTTTAGAAAGTCGATATGATTGTGATAGAACTGAAGGTAATTTCTCCAAACTTCATCATTTTGATATTATTGATAGCTCTTTGCATTTGGATTTTCAACATCTATTTCTTATTCGAAGAAAGGTGAACAAGACGAAATATACGAATGCGAGTACCTGGACGACCTTGACTGTGATCATCTGGAGAATGCAAAACTCGGTCCATCAACAAAACTAAATAGCGAGCCAGTAAATAAAGGTTGGTGCGTTAAATTCGTTGAGTAAACCTCGAGGTCATTATGAACAATATAATACTATATAATTTATTATTCCAGGCAGTTACATTGAGCTCGAGGAAGATGAATCTCAAAAAAGTCATGCACTACGACTGACCAACAAAATAAAAGTTAGTGAAATTTTCTTTTCAAGCTTATTTATTGCTACTTAAGTACACCGAGAAAAAAGCTTATGTTAAATTGAATAAAAACCTAGTATAATTTATAAGATGCTTTGGCAGTTTTCAGCCACCCAAGTACTTTATCAAAACGTCTAAGTTTTACATGTTGACTTGCCAATTTTTATTGGGTGATAAATTAACCAAGTAGTTGGAAATTTTTTATACACTACTTAAAAAATAAAAAAAAAAAATTGAATTTCAAAAATATAACTTTTTTTCGGGTTTTGGAGTTTTTATTAGAGCCCTGCATGAATATATTCATCAACTCAATATACCCTGATTCTCTGCTGTAACAGTCATGGCATGCAAGGCTGCAAGCGAATAAATTTAAACAACAGGTCGTGTAGCAACAGGTCGTGTATCGCATGAGAATAACTTTTTATTTGTTCTCTGTTCTCTTTTCATACACTCTTGCACTGAGGTGAGCTTGCGATCTACACGTTGTTTCAGTTTTTTCTCTGAGCACTTAATAAACTATATGAATACTCAGGAATCTGCTGCAGTGACCTGAATAAGAATCAGGTGTGTTGGTTTTCCCCGTAATAAGCTTTATGTTATTCTTAATGCATATTTGTGTTATTTTATGTTGCTTATTCGCTATCTTCGATACAAAAAACACAAAAGCTGTTGAAAATAGTTTACATCGGCAGTAGCTGAACTCCTAGATGGGTGAAATATATGAGCTGGTCCTATTATTATTTGTTCCTCTACATTTCTCCCGAACACACCTACCCCCTATCTACCACTCTTCTTTGGCTCCCCATACAATAAACACAAAAGCTGTCGAAAATAGTTTATATCGGCCGTAGCTGAACTCCTAGAGGGGTAAAATATATGAAATGGTCCTATTATTTTTTGCCCCTCAACATTTCTCCCGAACACACCTACCCCCTATCTATCACCCTTTTTTGGGTAGCTATACAAAAAACATACTTTTCGTTCTACGAACAAACGAATAAAAGAATATTCGCTAAATATTCAGGGTATGAACTGATATTTTTGTTATTTTTTATTGCTTTATTTGGTACCTGATGTTGTTAGTAAAGCATTCTCTTTGTTTCTTATACCTGAATAAAACAAAGAGAGTGTAAGATCAGGTATGAGCAAAGCAGAAAAGGTGTAGAGGAAATTGTTTATTCTGTAGCAAGAGAATATATTCAGGGAGGCAAAAAAGCATACTCATGCAGGGCTCTAGTTTTTATTTCCCTTTTTTTTTTTTGAAGCTGCCGCTTCTCGTTCTGTATTTTGCTTGACTAAAATCGGCAACTACACAAAATTTTTCTTTTATCGACACCGTTTTTCTTAGAAATTAATGACTTCTCGGCTTTTCTTGCTGCTTGACGTCGTATATTATAACAAGAACATTAAATTAAATTAATATTTAGTTTTAAGCAATTCTTAAAAAAATTAATTTTTAAGAATTACACTTAGAGCTTTATGCCAAGTAATTTCATGAAGCAATAGGTCGCCACAACAACAATGTTCTTTACAGAACAACCACCAGCAGACTAGACAGCTGTTTCGTTGGTCGCTACACCAACTCATCAGTAGTCTTCTGTGGGTTATGCAGTCCATTAACTTTGAAAATCTTATAGGCACACCTTCTGCTAAAACCAAAGCGGAATTGCAGTTGTGTGCTTTCCAATTTAAAAAGCAATGTTTTTCTACTTCTTAGCACAAGGCAATGGTTCAAAAAATTGACTACATTAATTCTGCAAAGACTTGTTGTTGCGCTCTTTGTTTACTTCTTTTCACGATTCCATTCTTTGGCACCAACAATTCGTTGATATTAAAACATAGAAGGCGTGATAAGTTTTTGAAAAAAATATGACTTAGGTGAATAAGCATAAGTTTATAATTTCCATACAATTCTCTTTACCCAAACCGACTTAGGTGAGAGATTGACCTATTGCTTTTTTTTCTCGGTATATATTTCACAATATTAATAAGTTACCATAATTACTCTACACTCCAATTTATTTCTGTGTTCTAGTCAGTGATATTGGGATTAGAAGCACTCTAGACAGTGAAAAGGCAAATACATCCAGAATTGATGAAAACAATGGTGATAACAGCAGCAAATGTGATTCTTGTGGTCCGAAATCTTTAAAAACCCCTCGCAGCGCTGTTTTGAGGATGTTAAGTAACAAAAAAAAAAAAACGCAATCAAATTCAAAAATTTGACTTATTAACAGAGGCAAGATTAGAATTAGTTGAAATCCAAAAGGAAATGGCCATAAAGGAAATGGAACATAAGAAAATAGAATGGAACGAAGAACGTAGAAATCAAGAATAGCATGAAATGAAAATGCACAGGTTCTTATTCTCAACAATATATGATAAAAAAAAATGTTGGTTTTTATTAATTTATTAAAGATTTCGAATATTCCAACAATATATTTCTGTTTTCACTAGAGTAAGCAATAGCGGACTCCGTATCGGGCAGTTGGTTTTCAGATGGAATATTTACTTCAGGGTCCATGGGTGGTTCCGTTTCATTCATTTCAGTAGCTTGATTATGTATTATAGCTGTTGCAATTATTAAATCTTGCATTAAAGGGAGCTTGCATCTTATACCAATGCTGAGCACTACGTCGGAATCTACGTTTCCAGATACCAAAGCATCGTTCTATCACGTTTTTTGTTCTTATATGAGTCTCATTATAAAGATGCTGAGCTGGGGATTGTGGATCCATGCATGGTGTCAAAAGATAATTATAACAAAAGTATCCACTATCTCCGAGGATCAGTCCATTACCGTAGGTTCCATTACTTAAATGATATTTTGCTGCTGAATTTAAAAATATCATGCTATCATGAGTAGATCCTGGCCATATCGCAGGCAAGGATCTACCATATCGCAATTTGCAATTTTGCAATACAATATAGCTTGCACATTTAAAGAGAAGTTTCCTTTTCTATTTCTGAAGTTTCAGCTGTACTTCCACCTGTTGGATATTTGGAAAAAAAATTACTTACTTACTTAGGTGGCCATAACAACCCGTGTTCAGGTTTCAGCCGACCTCATCAGCTCTCGCCAGGCGCCTCTGCTTTGCACGCGCCTCCTCGAATCGGATACACTGACTTCTTCAAAGTTATAGCTGCCGGATGAAACGTGGGAGTCTAAGGCCACGATCTTTTGTTTGTAGGGTTCCCTTGTGTGTTGAGGGTGCTCGGAAGTATTCCGTTTTCTATTACACGATTTCTTTAAACTTTCCATAGTTCCCAAAATGCTCTGCTTTTCAACGAGCAATTGTTAATAATATTGAATAACAACTTGAATGATTTTACCGGAAACTGGAGAAAGAAAGTGTTATTATAACCAGAGCTGGGTTGTAATGATTCCTTTTGGAATTAGCTCCATCTCAATTCCTCAAGAATGTAATTGGTAAAATTCGTCAATTCGTCCATTCCTCAGGAATGTAATTGGAAAAATTCGTCAGTTAATATTTCTGAGGAATTGAGGTGTCCAATTACCAATTTCTCCAAAAACTTTCCTGAGGAATTGAGACGGCCAATTACCAATTCCTAATGCCAAGGAATTGGAATTGAATTGTAATGAATACTTTTCGACTCTGCTCTAATTATAACATACATTAAACTTTGAATTTGAATAACTTTTGAACGCTTTATCAAAAAATCAATATGGACACTTTTGTAGAACGCTCAATTTCCTTTAAGATACATTTCAGTCATTTATATTCGTCTATTGGTTTTTAAGATATAAAAATTTAGAAATTGAAAAAGAATTTTTCCCATGTATATGAAAAATACCTATATGAAAAATAGAAAATCGCGATGCGCGACCTCTAAATATTAATATTTAACCGCCTCATTTTGTATATCGAAAATGCTAGAATATGCTAGAAAATGCTAGAAATACGAAAATAGAATTTTGTATATAAAAAAGTATTGCTTCTCGTGTCTTACTTGTCGCTGGTTTGCGTTTTCGATTAACAAAATAATGCAGTTAGAGCTCCGGTTTTTACAGGCATCTCTTCTCACCTCCCTGTATCTATTTCAGAGGGGATTTAAAAAAATAAAAATATTAGTCGACTTGTTTGAATCACCGTAATGGATACTCTGTCAATTGAGTGCTTTAGCAGCAGCAACAGTAACATGGCCAACTTGGCAAAGATAATATTAAAAAACAACAAAAACTTAAACAAAAGTGTGAACATGCTCTAGATTTTAGACTGAAAAATGTGGTCAATGACATAAGAACAAAAAGAAAAGGAATTATTTTCTGTGTGTTATTTTTTTATGCTTTAGTGGTTTCTTTTCAATTTTTTCTTTTTAATCAAGTCGTTTAAGAGTGAATTTATTTAGCAATATAATGCCTTAATTCACAACTGTAAGAGTAGTCAAAGTAGATTTAAAAAACGAAATCTCCGTAGATATTACCATAGAGCTTACGAAAAATCTTTCTCTCGAAGGCTACCAAAAAGTCTTTTCTTCAAAACTGCTCTGAGCATTCAGGTTTGTGCTGCGTATAACGTGACGAACTTGATAAGTGACCTATAAAGCGTGACTTTTGTTTGTCGAGAAAAGGTTCTACTTCTCAATTAGAAGCCCTAAGTAACGCCTGCTGGCAAGAGTTATCCTTCGTTTAAACTCAAAACGGATATCGTTGGTGAAGTTTGATGCTGGCAAAGACAAAGTACTTCATAACCTCGAAGGTGGTGTTGTCATCAGGTAATGTCGGTTCCAAGACGCTGAGACTGTTTGTTTGTTGACACCAGATATTTCGTCTTATCTTCTATCACTGCCACTCGAGACCCACTCGAGAATTTTTCTAATTTGGAGAATGCTGCACTGACTTCACGGGAATTATGGTACCAAGGATATCGATATCATCAACATACACTAGCAGCATAACACTTTTAAAGAATATGGTGCCGCTTTGCCTCCAATCAGCAGCTCGAATGATCTTCTCCATAATTAGATTAAAAAAGTAGCTCGATAAGGAATCACCTTGTCTGCAACCTCGTTTGGTAGCAAATGAGTGGGAGAGGTCCTTTCCGATTATAACTGTGCTGCTGGTGTTGCTCAGTGTCAACCTACATAGACGGATTAATTTTGTAGGTGTACCAAATTCAGACATGGTGGAGTATAGGTGATTCCTTATTGGACTATCGAAGACGGCTTTGTAATCGACAAAAAGATGATGGCTGTCGATTTGTTTCTCTAGGGTCTTTTCCAAGATTTGTCGCAGTGTAAATATCTGGTCGGTGGTAGATTATCCAGGTCTGAAGCCATACTAATAAGGTTTCAGTTTTTTATATAAAACGCTCGACAGTATTTTATATGGGTTATAAAGAATGCTTATTTCGCGGTAGTTGGTGCAAGTGCTATGATCGCCGTTCTTATGGATTTGGCAGTTCACACTGAAGTTCCAATCGTTTGGAATGTATTTTTTCGAATATATATTTTTCATTGCAGCTCTTGAATGCATTTAAAACAGGGCTGGGCGCTCCATAGCTCACTGAGCGCTCTCTGAGCGTAACTTATCCCATGTACACAAAGCTTACAACACAAGATAATATAATTCAGTCGTTCGCTGACGGTTATGCTCTGATGACCTATGATATCGCTTTGCGTTGCAAATTGTATGAGGTTAGTGTGCGATATTTGAGAGCGCACCAATAATAACAAGACAAAATTAAATGTGATTGTGTTAGAATGCCCAGGCCTGATTGAAAGAGAACATTGTCCCCGTTTTTGAATAGCTCAGCGATAGGCCATCAGCTCTCGCGGTCTTGTTGTTCTTGACTGTCAAGACTTTATTATAGTCGGGCAGCGGAACCTCAGCGGTATCATCTATAATTAGGGTTTCTGAGCTATCATGCCTATTGGCAAAATTGTTGTCATCATCGCCAATCAAATGCCTACAGAAGTGTTCTGTTAGTATACTTTGCATACACCGAGTGAAAATACCATAGTAAGAACATACAAGTTGGCTTTTACAAAAGAAAAATGTAGATACTGAGTGGTAATGACTAATGTGTAATGACAAAAGGTTTAAATGTGAAAACTTCTTTCATTTCTACAAAAATAAATAGATTGAATTGTTAAAGTTGAATTTTGGAAAATTGAGAAAATTCTTGTTAAAGTTAGTTATACTGGCTGTAGCGCTTTTTTAAATTTTTGGCGAAAACAGATAATTTCTCTTCTAATTCCAAGGGTATTTCGGAATTTATTTTTCTTTGAACGTAGCTTAGAACATCTTCCTGTTTTTTGTTTCTTAAATACTCCTCAGTCAGTTCTTTATAATTGAATCTCCATGATTTTTTTAATCAATTTCCAATTGCAATGGCTGAGATATTATAGCAACTGAGATTTTATCCGAATATCACACCTTATAAGCCTTTCCAAACCGTAGTGCTTTCCTAGTATAAAGTATCAGTACCTGTATATATTTAAATATTACCTGCACCAGTTCTATAAAGGTAAAACTTTAAACTCCAAAACTCCACATGTTGCATACAGGTAGAATGAAATGGGTTAATTAAAAAAAACTTTAAATGCCTCAAAACTCCAAGACTGCACATATTTCATACAGGTAGAATGAAATGTATATATATTTTGTATATGCACCTGTCTTATAGAGTTGGAATAAAACTGAAAAATCCTTTAAATTGCAGGCAAAAAATACCTAAAGTTTAAATAGAAATACATCATCGCATACTTATAGGGATGCGTTTAAATTAGCTTCATTCGAATATTTGTGTGAGTAGTTTCAGTAAAACGAAAAAAGCTTCTACGGGGGGATCGTGGGGGGTATAAAAGTGCATATGGGGTGAAAGAGGAGATCATCACCTTTAACGGAATGCATTTACTTTTTTGATCCCTTTTGATCTTTAAAAGTTCCACTTCACTTAAGTTAAAATTTATACAAAAAACATTCATTTTAAAAACATTTCGTAACACCCAAAATATAAATAGTACAGCTACAACTTCATACAATAATTTAACAATAATAGTCCAGCCAATCTAACAAAAAAATGTCGACCCTCTATTGATTAGTTTGCCAGCAATGACCATTCATTTTCGATGAAAAAAAACTCACCTTTTCTGAAATTAGCTATGCAAAAAATTTGATTTAATCATCACTTAAACTTATGCAAAATTATATAAAAAGACTTGGATGGAACGGATACATGTTAAGTTGCACATATATTGTATATATTAAATTGTTAATTTAATTTCAATTGTACAATTGATTAAAATAAAATTCGATAGATCAACAAATAAAACTTGGTTGTCTTATCCAAAAACTTGGAAGCCACCCAATTGCCGAAGCCATTGAATAAATTAACATAAGTTTATTCGTCTTAATTTTTTTTTTTTTGTGTATCTGTCACTTCATTCAACTTTGCAGAAAGAGGATGGATGTGATGGTCCTAAAACCATAGGGCAGGTGTATTATTTTCTCGAACAATTTTTCGGATTTCATTACTGTCGTCATACATCTCAATCTTCTCGCACTAATGAAAAATTCACTAATTTGGAACCATTAATTCCTGAATTTTGGTTAATTTTTTCATGAAAGAACCGAAATCTCTTCGAGAAAGTTATATAAAAATTTGTCGGAAATTTTTTATAATAGTCAATTTGACTAAATTTATCTTTTTTCGCAAAATTTGTCAAAGAATTCTTTATGAAATTTTCAATCATATGAGCGCTACCGATTAAAACAATCTTAAAATACAAATCAATGAGAATACATAATACTTTTAAAAAATATTGAATGCATCCCTTCTTATTCTCGAGTTGGTATTGAAAAATTTAGCACAATGCTCTGTATGAAGACTTTTGTCGCGTTAAGTTTTTCATGTTATTGCAAATTTCATGTTGTGTAGTTAAAGATAAACATTTTTTTTTATATTTTTTTCACTTTATAATCATCTCTAATTAAACTCCATACTTTAGTAATCATTAAGATTCTTAAGTTTTCCCAGAAATCAAAAATTCGATACTGTATGTATGTAGACTTTTGTTCTTCACTGTATTTTTGTACTTCGAATGAGTTCTTTTTTGGTATGAGTTGGTAAAACTTTAATCAAGCATAATTTCATCATCTGGCGCAATAAAAAGCATCTCAAGCTGGTTTAATAAATCGATGCGTTGACGAAACTTTTAACATTAACACAAAAACAAAATAGAAAAAAAAAACACACAAAAATATTACAAAATACGCAATTTTTGTAAGCATTCCCGATGTTGTTATTGTATTAAGTAATAAGTTCCTTTTATCGTCAATTTACACACATAAATACACACAGCTAGATTCTGCTGCTAACAAGAAGTCCGAAGACAACAAGAACAACAATTACAACAACAACAACAACAAATAAAAAAATAACTCAAAAAACAACAATATATAAAACTACGCAAAAACAAAGTGCGCAAGCGCTTATTTAGCAAAAATTCTCGACGTAATACCAACATGACAAAAAACACACACACACACAAAAAAAATAAACAAAAATATACCCTACGAGCAAAGAAACGACCTACCAGCCCATCGCAGCAACATCACAACAAAACTAAAACTACCCACTTTGCTATAAAGGCAAAAACAAAACTTAAAAAAAAATTTATAAGAAAAAAAAACAACAAAAATATAGTAGTAGATGCGATGTTGTGGAATGACAGAAGGTACAAGAACGTAGATAAAAACAAGACCTATTTTGAAAAGAACACGAAGAAAGAAGAAATAAGATGAGCAAATTAATAAAGAAAAAAAAAAAAATCGGAAATTAAAAGAATTAGGCTACTAAACAACCCTCAAACCAACCACCCACTAAAAGAGGAGGACAAGTTTTAAGAGCAAAGCAGGAGTTTGAAATGGGCAATAGCCACTAAAAGAGAGATTACTCAAATAAACTAGTCGAGAGCAAGATATCGAGAAGAGTAATGTAAGAGAGAGCATCCACAAAATGACGAGAGTATCGTTGAAATGAGCGCAGAATAACAGAGAAAAAAATGTTACTGCAAAATGAGAGAGAAAGAGAGAGAGAGAGAGAGAGAAAGAAGGAGGGCGAACAAACGATGAGTAAGCGAACGCACTTTTGTAGGCTGTTGTTTTTTTTTTCATACATGACATTTTTTTTTTTGTTGTAGATTCTAGTAAAAACAAACTCATAGCATAAACAGCAGAGCAGCAAAATAATAATAAAACAAAAAATTGCGACGCAATATACGTATAAACAAAAGAAATAGAAAAAACTATAGAAAGAATCTACTAGAAAAGTTAAAGTCATTGAAATGTAAGCAGATAAAAATAATAAAAAACAATAACAATAACAAAAACAAAAAAAAAAAAGAAACAAAACACAAAAAAAAAAAAAAAGTAAAACATAATTTAATAAAAATACAAATAAAATTACAAAAAATTATAAGGAAATCAAAAGATTCACAAATCTTTTATTATCAACCCTATAAGAACAAACTAACTTGTTTTTAAAAACGACTAATTAAAAAACTAGTTAAAATAAACCAGTATATGAACTACTTTGAATTATATTAAGGCCGCAATATATGAAGTAATTGATATACTATTTAAAAACCAGTGATTGATAAACTACTTTGAATTATATTAAGGCGGCAACTACTCTGATGTTGGCATGTTTTAATGGAAAATTTTTATTTCAATTTCAATTTCAATTTCAATTTCAATTTCAATTTATTCATCCAATATTTCTATTTTTACAATGTTTATATACAAATATTATTAATGAGATTTATCAAAGATATTACATCAAATTTTACTTATATCTGGTAGAATAGCTTAAGGATTTACTCAACAGTAATAAATTTCTTAAAGGAAAAAAATGGGATAAAAACCTTTATTTGAGTAGGAAAAAGGGAAAAAAAAAAAAAAAAAAAAAAAAAAAAAAGTCAAACATTTTCTGAAAAAAGTAATTGCATATAGTTAGATTATTTTACAAAATAGCCTGCCATACAACAATACTTTTTCGTTTTTGATAAGTTCCTTATATACATAGTTATGCTAATTCTAAGCAATCTCTTAATATAACATAAGAAGAGTTTCTAATTCTTGTAAAATAATTGAAATTTTGCCTTCGGATGAAATCTGTGAGTAATTCATATCCTGTTTCACGATGCAGCGCTCGTGTGGAATATCTCCAGTGCTTGTTATTTATCATTTTTAAACATTTGTTTTGTATGATTTGCATTTTTGTTAGGTGGGATTTTGCTGCTTTGTGCCATACAGGAGAAGCGTACGACAGAATTGGTCTTATGACACATTTGAATATTAGATTTTTATTTTTAAAATTGAGACTGGAGCGTCTGTTTAACATAGGCCATAATGATCTTATTGATTTTACTGCTTTATCGCAGGCTGCTTCTATATGTTTGCGAAAAGATAGCTTTTGGTCAAGTATGACACCGAGATACTTTACTTCGGTTTGCGTATTTATAAAATTATTATTAAAAGCTAGTTGGCGCATTGGTAATCTTTTTGGCGATTTATTATAAGGAAATATGATAGCTTGAGTTTTGTTTTGATTTATTTTTATCTTCCATTTTGTAAAATATTTACTGCAGGATTCAAGGCTTTTTTCCATTTTTTTTAAAAGTGCGCTCGTAAGCTTACTGGATGTGATCAAAGCTGTATCGTCAGCGTAATAGGCTACTTCCATCGACTTTAAGGCCTTGAAATCTGCAGTATAAAGCACATATAATAGCGGGGAAAGTATTGAGCCTTGAGGTAGACCAGCTGGAATAATTTTGGTAGAAGAAAGAAAGTTCTTTACAGATACCGAAAACGTTCTATTATTTAGAAAACCTGATATGAGTTTGCACAGGTATTTCGGAAAATTCATCGAAACCAGCTTGAAAATAAGACCATTATGCCAGACTGTGTCGAATGCCTTTTCTATGTCCAAAAGTATGATACCAGTTGACTTTTTGTTCCGTTTGTTTTTAAGTATTTTGTTTTTTAGTCTGCTAATTTGGTGGACTGTGCTATGGTCTTTTTTGAAACCAAATTGTTCATTTGCTACTAACCCATGGGAAGATATAAACTCGTTGATTCGGTGATGGATAAGTTTTTCGAAGACCTTTCCTAAATTACTTAAGAGGCTTATTGGTCTATAGCTACAAGGGCTAGACTTGGGTTTGTTAGGTTTATGAATAGCAACAACTTTGGCTTTTTTGAAGGCGGTGGGAAAATAGTTCAATCGAATGCAACTGTTAAATAAAGCTACAAGTATTTTAACAGCTTTATCTGGAAGGTTTTTCAAGAGGACATTTGGGACGTTATCTAATCCTGGGGATTTAGATGTTTTTATTTTTGATAACACGCCGGCCACTTCATTTTCCGTAGTTAATTGTACTCCATCTGTATTTGGCGGTTCAAATTTAAGGTTTTCTGCTGTTAAGTTGATTTTCCTCTCGGCTGGATGGGAATAATTTATTGTTCGGTAATGAGAACGCTCGAATGTGTTTGCTAGTTTTTCAGCTTTTTCTTCATCTGAGATAAGTTTGTTGTTACCGTCATCAAGAGTTGGTATTTGTTTGTTCCGTTTCCCTCTCAAACTTTGGCTAAGTTTCCAAAACCGCTTGTCCCCAGGTTTTATGCTAGTCAAGAGATTTGTCCATTTTGCATTTCTTTCAGCATTTATTCTTCTGCTGATTAATTTGTTTAGAAACTTGGTGCATTGTTCATAAAATAATGCATTTTGGTTGTCTGTTGCACGTTGTTGTTTCCTCTTAAACTTATTTCTCTCGCTAATATATTTTAACACGTCACGAGGTAAGGAGTTATTATCGGAATAATTCATTTTGGGCGTGGAAACATCTCTTGCAGACAGGATAAGATTTACGAAGGCTTCAATTTCTTTGTCAATGGCTAATTTTGAATTGTATAAATCGACAGATAATATAATATTACGGTTTATTTCATGTTTAAAAACTCTCCAATCGCAACGGTTTAGATGGAATTTACCGAGATCGATTGTACTGAATGTCAGACAATCTATATTACATACAATCGGGCGATGATCAGACGGAATTTCATAGCCTAAGGTTTTTACTCTCATGTTCAAAGAAGTATTGCTTAGGATTAAGTCATTTATAGATGCGCTGCGGTGCCTTTGATGTGGATATAGAGTGGGGCTATCGGGGCTGTAAAGAAAAAAGTTGCAGGATTGTTGCAATGTGTTCAATGCATTGCCAGCAGTATTATTTGTGGAACAATTCCATGAACTATGCTTAGCATTGAGATCGCCAAGTAGTATAAATTCTTTATTAACTGGAGTCAGTGCTAAGATATCATTAGAGAAGTTGCTCGTGTATCTAGGGGAGTATGCAGTGGTTATGATGACTCGTCTTTGGTTTATCCAAACCTCAACTGATAAATTTTCAATTCCTCTTGTTTTAGTTAAAGGCAGCAGTTTGTGCTTAATGGACCTGTGTATCATAAGAGCCACACCTCCGCCTCTGGACTCAGTCCTATCATTCCTGTAAATTATGTAATTTTTAAAGTAAGGTTTATGGTTTTCAGTGAAGAATGTTTCATTCAATGATGCTGCGCGAATATTTTGGGTTTCTAATAATTGTTCTAATTGTTTGAGGTTCGAGTAGTTGGTGATTCCATTTGCATTCCAATGTAAAAGCTTAAATTGTACATAGTTATTTAATGTCATAGGCATGCTTTACCATTGACATGACTACATGCATTTGTTGTGCTTTGGTTGTACATTTGCTAAGCTCATCAAGAGCAGAGGTAAAAATACTAAATAGTTCGTCAATATTAAAGAGATCGCTACTATTATTATTATTTCTTAATTGACTGGCATAAGAGCGCCGGTCTTCATTATTGTGACCTACGTAGGTTGTGCTGCTTCTGCTTGAAGGTTCCATAATAGGTTGTCCGATGTAAGAGTTTCTGCGGACAGTTGCGACTCTCTTGGGCTGTTTTGTAGTAGCTCTCTCTCTGATCTGGAGATAATGCGTACGAAGAGGGCAATTCATGTCATTAGCAGAGTGATCGGTTCGGTCTTTGCCGAATTTTTTGCAATTGAAACAGGAAAAGACGGCAGGTCTTTTGTCATTTTTGTTATATGGACAGTCATCAGTGTGATGTTCGTTCGCACAGATCATGCATGCAGATCGTCTGTTGCAGTGCTCTCCCCCATGCCCATACATTAAACAATTCCAGCATTGAGTCGGTTTGTTGTTACTTTTTGGTTTTTGTTTTCGCCATGTAACAATAACATTTTTTATGGTTTTAATATTTTGCAAATAAGTGGGACTGAAATTTTTGCGTACAAACTGTACTTTGTAAACTGCATCGTTTATTGAGCTATGTCTTGTATTTACCTCAGTTACCGATGATGGAGTGACGTTGTAACTTTCGATATCTTCGACTATGTCTTCCGTGCTTATTTTGGGTAAACCGTGAAGAAATGTTGTAAATAAACGATTTTCTTTTGAGTTATAAGAATTAAATTCTATTTGATTTTCTGTGAGCGCTTTCTTACAGAACTCATATTTTTCGGGATTTGATGGAAACACTTTGGTTCCAATTGAGGTACGTTTGTAGATACAATCATTTCCTAATATATGTTGTACCTCTCTAAATGGGAAGGCGATGTCAACGACAATTGGTGGTGGTTTCGGCTGTCTTTCCTCTTCCACGATGTTTGATTCTTGGAATATTTCCATATCACCTTGGTCGGCGAGGGCGCTAAACCTGTTATGCCGTGATGTTGATGGTCGATTTGAGCTTATGCTTCCTCCGAATGTCAGAGTTGATTTTATATTTTTTTTAAAAATGTTTGCCCTGCTCTTGTGAGGAGCGTGGGTCTTGGGCCTAAGGCCCATATTGTTTTTGATTATTTTATACTATGTTATATAAAATTGTACACACGTAATTTGATAGTTCTAACAAAAAAATAACTGTCAAACTGAGCAGTACTTATTATATGGAATGATTTACACTGTGTTTGGTTTTGTTCATATAAAGAGAGCTTACGACCGCGCGAGGCAAAAGCAAGATTAGAACTCTGGAAAATTTTTATTAGATTACAAGCTTATATATATTTAACCATGTTATTTCATCAAATATTATTAACTTTTGGCCATCAGTAATAGTTTTCAATTGGTTATTTTAAAGCAATTAAAAAAATAATTTAAATGTAACTAATTTAACAAGTAGTTGAAAATATATGCAGACGAAAGTCAATTGACTTATTTAGCGGACATCACCATACAAAATAAGTTAGTTCGTTCTATGGAAAAAAGTCAGAATTTCAACTAGTTGTGGTTGACAAAAAACTACTTTATCAACTACTTTTAAATTAGTTGATTTTCCTACAGGGAAAGAAAACATAGATGACATCTATGTATTCCGTACGAAATAATCATTTGTATGTGTGAGCGATTTTGCTAGTGTAGTAGACAACAGTATGTTTGTTTGTTTGTTGAACGTTGAACTTATTCAAGTTTATAATATACGAGACCAACTTTAAGGGGGAGCCTGTTTTTTTTTTTTGTTAACAAGAAACCGATTTTGAGATTTTAATTTTTTTGTAATAATACTTTTGTATTATTTCTTTATCTCAATCTTCACGGTAAAGATAAATGATTTTTTTTTTTTATGTGGTACCGTCTTATGACTGTATTTTGTAAAACACAAGCTATCACTTGGGTTTTTTTCTCTGGCAATTCCGTTTTCATATGAAGTAAAACAAACTCTTTATTGGCATATTAATGAATGGAATTTACGGTCAAATGATTGGAAAAGACGGTCAAAGTTAAAAATTTTTCACCAAAAACTTAAAAATTTGAAGTTTAGACTTATGTATGTCTCAGAGCAGAAACATGATATACATATGATTAATACAATATTGGATAGCTTCTTTAATTATCTGTCAGATGACATACAAATAATTGCTTTACATGAAACAGTTTAGTATCTGGAGTAGAAAAACTGGATCAAAGTCTAAAAAATGCAAATCACCCTGTATCTCAAAAATTCGACCTATTAGGGAAAAACTGAGTACAGACGTATAATCAGTATTAAAAGTTCTTCTAGGAAAGTTCGGGTGAAAAACGATAGCCTTCTGCCCTGCTTATGTCGAATTCAAGTCACTATTATTAAAAATTGCCCACTGAATATGAGCAGCTTGTAAGAGACGTTTATACGTTTTTTTGCCACACATAGAAAGAATTACAAGAATATTTTGATGCGAAACAACATAAAATACTAAAAATGGCTAACACACACACTGACTGTCGCTCGAATCTGTTATGGAAAGGATGCTGAAATGATGGGTGGCCTAAAAGTGGTTTTTTTTTTATTTTTAACGATTTGGAAAAAAATTTCTCCTACAAATTACCGGCATAAACTTCTATTTGCATTTTACTTTAAAATAAAGTTAAATTTTGAATTTCAATCAGAGTCGCTAAGGTTTCACGTGCTGTTTAGATCCTTGACGGAATATTTTTTAAAAATAGCCAATAGTTTTATTAATCTCAAAAGTACTAGTTTTGACTTAATTTGTAAAACTGATCGCAACAATTGTAATTTTAAGCAATTAGTCGACATTTAGCGTTAGCACGTTTTTTTTACTCCAACAAAAAGTTTTGAACGGCGTTCATATGATCACCGTGTGACATCAACTCTGAAGACAATGCGTGTCAAACGAAAAAAAAACTTGTTTTGTTTTGTTTTGCAGCTCAGCACTGCATTTATATGTTTCCAAGATTGATTTATAAGGTTGTCGCAAGGGAGAAAGCGAGTACCCATAATTGTCAAATCGAAGTTGACAGCTCATAGAAAATCTGCAAGTGCTCTCTTTTATCATCCGTTTTTCTTTCGTAGTCATTCGCAAAATTGGCTGGCTTTGACAATTATGGGTACTGAGAAGAGAGTGCGATCAGCCCTGCGACAACCTTATAAATCAACCTTGTATGTATCTCTATTTTCGCCTTTTGCGTGGATCATCTGTTTTTTATGTTGCTCTCTGCTAGTTGAGAAGAAATAGTGAAGAGGAGAGAAATGAAGAGATCAACATGAAGTTTATTAAAATTCCCGCAATACAAACACGTCAAAAGAAAACGATTGAGCAATGCGTGGCATCGGGGATTATTGCTTAAAAAACTTAACACTTTAATTAAACATACTTATTATTAAAATTTCGAAATAAAAATACCTCTATGCTGTGCTGTAGCACAAATATGACATTTTAAAACTTATTTCAGAAAAATCGACCCAGTACTTCTGGAGTTTACATGGAAACAAAAATGTACACTTCAATTTTATATAATAGTATAGAAGTATAGATATAGAACAGGCCTGAGAGCGCCATAGCTCACTGAGCGTAACTTTTCACATGTACACAAAGTTCACAACACAGGAGTATATAATTCAGTCGTTCGCTGACGGTGATGCTATGATGAGCTATGTCGCAGCTTTGCGCTGCAAATTGTATGAATTCAGTGTGCGCAATTTGAGAGTGCACCAATACCAATAAGACAAGATAAAATGGGACTGTGGTAGAATGCCCAGGCCTGATATAGATTTGTCTCTTGAAGATAAAATGAATATAAGAAAACACTACCTTAATTTTAACATAGTATTAGCTAAACAAATACTTAAGCGAGACCATGTTCTAAAAGCGGTAGAAATTTAACATTCGGCATTGCTGGGACAAAGTCTGAAAGCAGTCAACTCATCCAACTTTTCCCGACTTTAGTGTAAGAAAATCAAATAGAAGAGTTGAAAAGTGAATGGAGACTGTTAAATTTAAATTAATTTTTGCAAAATGAAATAAATTTCGAAAATTTAAAAATGCTCTTAGAAATTTACTGTATGCAAAGCTTACGAAATTTGTTGGAACTTTAACTTTTGTAACGAAACGGAAAATACGGAATAAACTATAATTTACTGATGCACATTTACCGCCTCATTTTGTATATCGAAAACGCAAACCAACGACAAGTATGACACGAGAAGCAATACTTTTCTATAAAAAAAATTCTATTGCTTCTCGTGTTTTGCCTCTGATATCAGAAGAAAAATTTAAGAAATTATACTTCAAACGAATATAATATTATAAATTGTAGAAAATTAGATTGATATTTTTCAGGTAATTTCCAAGCTTATAGAACCGAAATCCTGAGAGAACCAAAAAAAAAAACAAAATTAGTTATTGCCTTTAGTTCCTGATCCTATATAAAAATGTTCACGGCATTAACACTAATTTAATTCATTTATTTATTGTCAAATCTCACAAGATGCCAACATGCGTATAGAGCAAGTAGGTCTACGGATGGAGAGTGCTCTTCACGAATTAAAGGAGCTATTTTCAGGAGGCATTGCGATGGCCACATTGACATGGACATCGAGGGTGCTTTCGACAAAATAGGCTTTGGAAGGCGCTCCCTGACAGAGCGCAATGTAAGCGCTCTGTAAATAATAGTAAATTGGGTAGACAATATACTCAAGCACAGGGCGGTCAAAATGCAGAATGGTAGAGTCAAGACTAAAGGTAGAGTCAAGACTAGAGGTAGAGTAAGTAGAGGATGTCCCCAGGGCGGGATGTTATCGCCAACTCTGTGGAACATAACTGTTCCATAACACAACACAACATAACATAACATAACATAACATAACATAACATAACATAACATAACATAACATAACATAACATAACATAGCATAACATAACATAACATAACATAACATAACATAACATAACATAACATAACATAACATAACATAACATAACATAACATAACATAACATAACATAACATAACATAACATAACATAACATAACATAACATAACATAACATAACATAACATAACATAACATAACATAACATAACACAACACAACAAACCATAACATAACAGAACATAACATAACATAACATAACATAACATAACATAACATAACATAACATAACATAACATAACATAACATAACATAACATAACATAACATAACATAACATAACATAACATAACATAACATAACATAACACACCTACCCTGCACCTACACCTGCATACCCTATGCAGATGACACGTTGGTGGTCTGTGGTAAGTTCATTGACACCATTTCTGGCATCATGAAGGGATCACTCCGAATGGTGAAGGGTTGGTGTCGAGAACAAGGCCTTACCGTAAACGCAGGAAAATCAGACAATATTCTCTTTACTAGAAAGAGGGTAGGCCTGAGGAGAGAACCACTCAAACCTTTTGGAGCTGAAATCAACAGGTCCACAAAAGTTAAATATATAGGGGTAACCCTAGATAGCAAAATGATCTAGAACGAGCATCTAGAAGATAGGATTCAAAGAGCCAAGAGGGTTCTGTTTCAGTGCAGACCCGTTTGTGGTCTTAAATGGGGACTAAACCCAGAGTCTATGAAATAGGTCTACACTATGATGGTTAGACCTGTCATCACGTATGCTTCGGTGATTTGGTGGACAAAAGTCAGCCAGAAAATCATTTTGAAGCGACTGGACAGAGTCCAACGACTGGCGTGTGTTGAAAGAATAGGTGCAATACGCACCACTCCAACAAGAGCAATGGAGATTCTGGTAGGTATGCTGCCTTTGGATTTAGAAGTAAAGAAAACGGCGGCGCTCAGGATGTTGCGAAATGTTACGTGGCATGGATCAACGGCCCGACATGGTCATATGCACATCCTTGATATTGTACATAGAGATGTCAGGGGGACGGGTATGCCTATGAAAAATGTTATAAAACTCTTATAACAGATGAAGTCGTCTGTGAAGAAATCGCTGGTAGTGATATCAGCATATTCACAGACGGCTCTCTGATGAATGGCAGAGCCGGAGCAGGCGTTTACTCAGAAGAGTTGAGCCTATCCTGTGTACTGAGGTTAGGGAGGTTTGTGTCTGTATACCAGGCGGAAATGCTTGGTGTGGTGTATGCACTGGACCATCTGATAGATGACCGGGTCAATTGCAAAAAAATTGTCATTGCCCTTGACAATTAGTCGGTGATTAGGTGCATGCAACGTACAGGTACAGACATCACTTCCAGGTTGGCCATAGAATGTCTTACCAAACTCAATAGGTGCGCTCAGACAAATGAGCTCACACTTATGTGGGTGAGAGGACATTCTGGTATAGAACAGAACGAAAATGCTGATTCTTTAGCGAGAGAAGGATCAGCAGAAGAATTCTATGGACCAGAACCACGTATTGCCATAGGCGACAATATGGTGGCAGGCCTTATTAAGCAATGGACGGACTAGGAACACCGTACAAGGTGGGAAGAAGCTGTTAATTGCAGGCATTCTAAGGCGGCCGTGACATCCGATACAATCGAAGGACTTTAAGCTGACTTACTGCACTGGTTACAGGACACGGTACCCACATGTACCCTACATCTCAGGAAGATGACTCTGACCGAGGAAGATGCGTGTAGGTTATGCCTAGAGGAGCCGGAAACAGCAGCACACATTCTGTCCGGCACCAGTGTCCGGCGCTGGAAAGCATAAGATTGACCATTCTGGGACGTCCATTTATTGACGAAGCCGAGATTGGTCAACTGGCCTACAAGTATATGCTTGAGGTGACAAAGGATGCTTATGTAAGGAGCATGCTCCGAGTATGAGGGCTCCGAGCGGTAGCATCCTTTGTCCATTAGGGGGGAAAAGGGACCCACTGTGGTCCGCTTCGGCCAATTCCCAATTCATTATATATAAGCTGTAACTTTTATTTTAAATTATACGACGTCCTACAAAATGCCAATACCTCAAGATTTTAAAATATAATTTTGAGTTTCAGTTTTGAGTTTGGTTGAACATTTAAAAAAATTATGATTAAATATATTAAGAGTTTATTTTTCAGTATAGCAAATTTTATGAACACCCTGCATAAAGAAGAGTGTGTGATATACCCTAACTTCTGAAAATTTTTTTTTAAGACAACATGGGAATCATTAAAATTTTGAATTTGGTCCTGATAGTTGGGTAAATCTCACACAGTGGAACACACACAGTGGAAAACACAATTTGAATGGTCATCTTTTTGAAGGAGCATTCCTAAATAATTATCAAATTCGTGACCTTTCTGCGTAAGTCTTTGTTTCCAACCAGGAAAAATCCTGCGGATGCCCATGAAGGTAGAGATCATTCTCTAAAAGTTACATTTTATAGATTTGATATTAAAAATTTTAGCAAATTCACAACTTTTTCTAGAATTAGTATCAAAATAAATCGAAAAAGTAGGCATTCATTATACGGTCAGTCTTAGCAGGTGTATATTAATTGTTATAGAAAAAAAAAATGTATTTCTTGGAAGTTTATTTTAACAGTTTCGGCGAATAATTTTTACACTGATATTTAACAGAATATGTAATTCCTTAAAATTCGGGCGCCACAGAAATGCAAAAAAAAAAAAAAAATCCAAAATAGAACACAATTGCTACAACAAAGACAAGTATTAAAATAAATAATAAAAGCAAGAGTCATATTACGACGCAAAATGCTCATAAATAAATATTTACAACAAAAAAGTTACAAATAAACGCGCGCACAAACACACATATACACACACACACACACCATTACAACAATCACACTACATTCAATTTAAAATTAATAAAAATATTTTGAAAAAAAAGTTTTTGGAATAGATTAAAGCACTTGACAGACTGATAGAAAAACAGAACGACTGAGAGGCAGACAAATATATAGAAAGATAGTCATCATCATCATCATCATCATCATGGTTATTATTGCATTGCACTTTGTTGTAAAGTTGTAATTATTTTGTTATTGTAAAGTTTTTCATTCTTATTGTTGTCGTTGTTGTTGTTGTTGTTTTTATTAGTATTATTGTAACATTACGCTCAATACGTAGGGCAAATTTTTAGTGTAAACAATGTCGACGTACGTTACGCTGTAACAACGTAACCACATTGTCGTTGTCATCCTCGTCGTCGTCGTTGTCAGTCAGTGTCGGTTATTGGGTGAGAATTCCGCGATTTCATGCGCAAATAATACAATTGAATAAATAATAAGTGTGAAATAGCATTAAATTACGTCTTTTTGATGTGTCGTTTAAAATTCCATGAAATTGTGTTAAGTTTTATTTTTATATTTTATTTACTTACACAGTAACTGCGTAAAATGAAGTTGAGTTATCTATCTAAAGGCAGTGTGTGCTGGAATAATTTGTGCTAACTTTTTAACGATAAAAGTTAATAGTTAGACGGCCGAAAACAAGGATACTCAAATTTATCAAAATATACGTTAATACAAAAAAGTGCTACCAGTATCGTTGCATGGAAATCGTTACTTATAAATCGTTGCATATTAATCGTTACATAAAAATCTTTGCATAGAAATCGTAGCTTATAAATCATTGCATAGGAATGGTTGCATTAATATCGTTATTTAGAAATCGTTGCATAAAAATCACTATATAGAAATCGTTGCTCAGAAATTGTTGCATAGAAACTGTTGCAGCTCTAGAAATCGAAACTAGAAATCGACTTATGATTATGTGAATCGATTATATGGAACAAAAATATAAAAATATGGTATGATTTAACATATAAATTGAAACATAGAACATAATTATAGACATAATAATTAAAGGTACACTTTTGAGCATAAGATTATATTGCCTCTTGCAAAAAATGTGGAAAAGACAAAGAAGTACAACAGAAGCAAACAACTCAAATATATTGTTACTAGAAAAGACTAAGTTTAATATTTTTATAGTGTTTAGTTTTAGAAAAGTAGATTATATTTAGAAAATCGTTTTTAATATAATATTTATAGATAGTTAATATAACCGGTCCATGACGTGAATGAAATAGTCCTCGGCGATTTTAGTGCGAAAGTCGGAAGGGAAGACACCTTTGGCCCCACTGTTGGTCAGTTCAGTCTTTATAAGACCTCCCACAAACAACGGTCTAAGACTGATCGACTTTGCCGCGGCTCGAAGCATGGTAGTTAGTAGCACCAGATTTAAGCACCTTGACATCCACAAGGCCACCTGGCTGTCCCCGGATCAAAAAACGCGAAACAAAATTGATCATGTTGTAATCGGCAGAAGGCATGCCTCTAGTGTTCTAGATGTGCATACATCTACCACTATTTTGTTGCAGCCAAGATCCGCATGCGATTATGCAATGCGAAGAACATACGCACAGGAATGCAACGAAAGCTAGATGTCGCTAAGCTGTAATTACAACGGACTGCTGAGGCCTACTCCGCTCAACTCTCGGTTAAGCTCAACCAACCAGCCTCTGGACCCGACGACGCCGGCGGACTTTGGGCGTATATATCCCACTCCATGCGCGCTGCCACTGATGAAGTCATTGGTTGTCGGCGCCCGCAACCTCGGAACCAATGGTACGATCAAGAGTGACAACAGTAAAAAACGCCGCTTATAGAAAAACGCTGCAGTCAGCAACGCGAGCCGTGCGAGAAAACTACTGCGAAAAGAGGTAGGAAGAGAGGCGCCTTTTCAGACGCAAGAAAAGAGAGCAGGAAAAGCGTGAGCGTGAGGAACTAGAGGCATACCAGGGCAAGAAGGAAGCACGAAGATTCTATCAACGAGTTAAGCATCTAACCCAAGGTTTCAAGCCCGGAGCATCCACTTATAGAGATCAAAACGGAGATCTGGTTACAGATACACAGTGTGCGCTGAGATTGTGGAGACAGCACTTCTCCAATTTACTTACTGGCGACAATTCCACCAATGCCGCCCATGGAGAGCGCAGTTCAGCACCACCAATCAACGATGACGGAGTGGAAGTACCACCACCTAGCTATGAAGAGGTTCGAGTTGTTATCCAACGACAATAACAATAACACTGCGGGTGCTGACGGTCTGTCAGCTGAATTGTTCAAAACAGGCGGCGTTGAATTGCTAAGGCGCATGCATCAGCTCATCAGCAAAATATGGCTAGCGAAAAGAATGCCCGACGATTGGAATCTCAGCGTACTTTGCCCTATACATAAGAAAAGAGACCCAACAATCTGTGCCAACTATCGAGGTATCAGTCTTATTTCCATCGCATATAAGGTTCTCTCAGGAAATGACCTCTCCGAAACCTTCAATATCCAAAGAGGTTTCAGACAAGGCGATCTACTGTCTTGTGATCTCTTACACATCATCATGGAGGGGATCGTACGAAAGGCCGGTGTGCATCGTAATGGCACCATTTTCTATAAAGGTGTCCAGCTCCTTGGGTACGCTGATGATATTGATATTGTCGGCAGAACCAAGACAGATGTTACCGCTGCTTTCACTGCTATCGAAAAGGCATCAGCCAAACTGGGTTTGACGATAAATGAGGGTAAAACGAAGTATATGCTGTCTACAAACAAGGGAGCGCGGCGTTTAGACTCCCACGTTTCATCCGGCAGCTATAACTTTGAAGTAGTCAAGGAGTTTGTATACCTTGCCACCGCCATTAATAACAACAACGAAGTCAGCCTGGAGATAAAGCGAAGAACAATAGTTGCTAATAGGTGCTACTACGGGCTCAGTAAGCAACTAAGTTCCAGAGGCCTCTCTCGATCGACAAAATTAACACACTACAAGACGCTCGTTCTATCTGTGCTTCTTTATGGCGCTGAGGCATGGGTAGTTACGTAAACTAACGCAGCTGTTCTGGGGTGTTCGAGGGAAAAATTCTTCGCAAAATCTTCGGTCCTGTTCGAGCCGGCGGTGACTATCGCATCCGAATGAAGCACGAGTTGTATGAACTCTACGAAGACATTGACTCCAGCTCCAGCGAAAAAGGTGCTCGAGGCGAAGGTCGTTGATCAACGACGACGAGGGCGACCATGCCTCCGATGGATGGACCAGGCCGAAGAAGCCCTAACCATCGCACTTGTATCCGATTGGAGAAGGCGCCCGCAAAGCAGAGGCGCCTGGCGAGAGCTGATGAGGTCGGCTCTAAGTAAGTAAATAGATAATATAACATTTTGTGTCTCATTTTAGAGTTTGTGTTTTTTAGTTATTTCAGATAAATAAAATTTGAGTTGCTACAGATACAGAATTTTAACTAAAAAGACACTCTTGAAGTACTAGTAAAAAATATACAATTACACAATTCTACCAAAGTATATCTTTAGTAACAAACAACATCAATAGGACACTCTGAATAGATTGCTATTAAGGAAAAAAAAAATGTATTATTTAAGAAAAAAAAAGTCACTTTAACTCACTCCTTTTTAATTTTCGCGATAACGATGTTCCAAAATGGGAGTTAATAGAAAATAAAAGCAGTTTTAGAAGTAGAATAGAAGTATACCCAGCCTCGTTTCCGTGGCGCACCATTGATCCAATATGTCCTAGGTGCAATTAGCGTACCATAGCTTTCGTCAAAGTAATGAAAATAAACTATAGGCCCTTGCGTGGCAGGTATTGGAAAGTATATATATTTTTGATCAGCATCACCTCCTGAGTGGATTTCTGTGTCCGTCTGTCTGTCGGTCGACACGATTACAGGCGTAATTTTAAAGCTATCGCAATGAAATTCAAAATATAAGCTTCTTTTTAATTAAAACAATTAAGATCAAGTTCGAAAATAAGCCAAATCGGGTGAAAACCACGCCTACCTCCCATACAGAGTGACTTCATTTTTATAGTAAAATCACTTAAAAATCCACAAAAATTAAAGAAATGTCTTCAAATTTTGCACGTAAGCTTTGATCTTCAATATTTGATCTTGACTATGATATTTGGAAAAATCGGATAAAAACCACGCCTACCACGCCTCATACAAAGTGGCTTTATAGTAACCGTAAAATCTCTTAAAAAGCTGCTCAAATTAAAGAAAGGTCTTGAAATTTTTCACATAGGCTTTGATATTTTCTGTAGACCATTACTATGATTTTTGACAAAATCGGATGAAAACCACGCCTACCTCCCATACAAATTGGCTTTATTTAAAACGTAACATCGCTTAAAAATCACCAAAAATAAAGAAATGTCTTGAAATTTTGTACATAAGCTTTGATATTTTGATATCAACCATCTCTATGATATTTTGGAAAATCGGATGAAAACCACGCCTACTTTCATACATAGTGGCTTTATTTTATACTAAAATCTCTTAAAAATCTACAAAAATTAAAGAAATATCTTGAAATTTTGCACATGAGCTTTGATATATAATATGAACCATCTCTATATTTGGTAAAATTGGATGAAAACCACGCCTACCTCCCATGCGAAGTAACAAAATTTTCGTAAATATATTAAACTGAATGTCATCGTTGCAAGATCTACGGACCAATCTGCGTCAATGGCGAGTACCGAATACGATGAGCTGTATGGAGCTATACGTCGACATCGACATAGTAAAGCGGATAAAGATCGAGCGGCTTCCATACAAAGTGGCTTTATTTTAAACTAAAATCTCTTAAAAATCTACAAAAATTAAAGAAATATCTTGAAATTTTGCACATCAGCTTTGATATATAATATGAATCATCTCTATATTTGGCAAAATTGGATGAAAACCACGCCTACCTCTCATGCAAATGACGACACAAAAATAGCAAAATTTTCGTAAATATATAAAACTGAATGTCATCGTTGCAAGATCTTCGCACCAATCTGCGTCAATGGCGAGTACCGAATACGATGGAACGATGAGCTGTATGAGCTATCGCTGGCTACACCGAGAAAAGAATCAATACGTAAATCACCTACGTCGGCTTGGGTAAAGAAAATTGTATGGAAATTATAAACTTATGCTTATTCACCTAAGCAATTTATTGTTTAATACATTGCTTTAAAAGCACATACTTCGATATCTTGCCAAAAAAAAAATATTTGATTCACCTAAGCCCAAAATCCAAAAATACAAAATTAAAAAACAACTACATGAACGGCGTAAGCATAATTTTAAGCTATTTTCTGCAAAAAAAAAAACACAGCTGCGTCATTAGACACACAAGAGAAGGATAGATTTGATAATTTAATGTTTTTTTTTTTGTAATAAAACCGCTTTTTAATTCAAAAATAACATAAAGTAAATTAAAAAAACACACGTTAAAATTCACACCAGTAAATTTTGTTAGATTGCATCAACAAAAAGAAAAGAAAAAAAAATCCGCCGTGCGGAATCAAACCTGGAATTTTTGGTGCCAGTCCATTGTTCTACCCACTGATCCAAGCAGCCTTGCTACTACTTGCTGACATAACTGCAGCTATGTTAACAGATGCTGCATTAACAGATGCAGTATGTCGCAGTATTCTGTTAATAGCCATACAACAAAAATCTTTTAATAGATTATTGTGTTATGCTGCAGCATAGCTTCAGTTGTAATTAATATTGAATAAATCACTCCTCGTAACGAAGGAGTCTGGCTCAATGCGTAGTGTAGTGACTTCATACACAGTGGTATCGGTTGGTGTGGGTTCGAATCTCAACGGCATTCGTAGGTAAAATTTTTGTATTTGATATTTAATTTAATTTAATGTTCTTGTTATAATAGACGTCAAGCAGCAAGAAAAGTCGAGAAGTCATTAATTTCTAAGAAAAAAAACGAAATGGCCATTTCAGCCCTTGAAAGGACTTTGACCGAGCTTCTTATGATCAATTGTGTTGTGTGTGATGTGAAAAATGTTTGCACACAAATGATCGAGAACTGGATCTACATGTTTTACGCCGACTCCCGAACGGCTTATGTTCTCAAGAAGCTTTTCATGGCAGTTTTTACTCTCTGAGTATTGCCATTGTCTGCAGAGAGGTGACGGCCAAACAGAAAAATGAATTCAATTGAAAAAATTTTCTGTGTCGGAGGATACATAAATATAAATTATACTAGGTTTTTTTCAATTTAACATAAGCTTTTTTCTCGGTATAGGTCATGTTGAGCGGATGGAAGACGACGCTCCAGCGAAGAAAATATTCGATTCGGTACCCAGGGGCGGTCAACGCAGAAGAGGGCGACCGCATCTCCGTTTTAAGGACTAAGTAGGGGACAACCTGACGAAACTTGGAGCTTCCAACTGGCGCCAGCAAGCGCAAAACAGAAATGGCTGGCAGCAATTCTTACATCAGGCCAAAACCGACTTACGATTGTAAGCGCCACCTAAGAAGAAGAGAGAGAATGTCTGTCGTGTCTAAGGACTTTGAATATGCTTCAATACGGCCGCGTGGGTGGAAGGAGGGTATTTTAGCTTCGGTACCCTGACGTAGCTCGGTTCTTTACTAGTTTTTTTTTTTATTTTTGATTTTTTACTCAGAAAATATGTTATTTCACTTTTCTAAAATACTTCCACTTATATACGTATTTTCAGGATTTGATAGAACTTGAGCCACATTTTTGCTCGATATATTCGTAAAACATTGTTATGTAACTTATTTTGTCATTTTAAAAAATAGTTTCAATTACATTTGAAGAGTATTTTCAAAAAAATTTATCTTAAGGTTTGTCTTTGTGATTCGAAAATTTTGGCCACATAAATAAAGTGTTGTTTCAATAATATGTCAATAGAGAATCTCATAATCGAAGGTTCATCTCTCAGATATAACTTTATGTTTTTCAGGTAGCTAACACGATGGACTATTTTTTGTCCTATCAAGATAAAAAAAAAAATTCAATAATGCGAAAAATATGATAAATTTTCATATTTAATGCTTGACAGTGATAGATTTAACTTTTTTTATCGATCAATTCAAAATAGCCATATTTTTAGCCCATCGATAGAGATGATAAACATGAAAGATGAAATAATTTTTAACCCTTTATTTTATTTTTATTTTTTTTTAATTCAAAACGAATCTATTCGTTTGGCTTATTGGGAATGAATGATAAATTTGTCATAGTGTTTGTTAGCGTTGTCAATGCATGCTAGTAGTCCGTCAGTACGCACTTCGCTTTCTTATATTTCGACGGACCCGTTTCAAACCCGTTACGAATCCGTTAAAAAAAAAAATGGTCACAGCGTGACTGCATTAAAGGCCTTTCATTTAAATTTCTTTTTCATGATAGTAGGCAAGCATTACTGTAAGAAACTATAAATAGTTTTCATTCCCTGAAAATCTGATTCAATCTTATAAATATTTTTTTGGAGAAAGACTTCAGACCGAAGGTTGGAGATTTCTGCCTAATTAATTTTTCGTTTTCAATAAAATTTTTCACAAAAAGAAAATTCTGAGAAACCCACTTTTTATTGATGCTATCGAGAAGTCTTCCTATCAGGACCTTGAGAAGAAGTCAGAGGAACTTCCCATCGTTATAGTACTTATTTTTATTTTAAATAACTTTTAAGCGTTACTAAGAAAAGAAAAACGAGTTCGTCTCGAATTCGCGTTACTTTGAAAAGAGGAATCCTTCCTCTTTGGAAGGATTAATTTTTACGGAAGAGATGCATCCGTAAAAATTAATGGCGTTTTTGAGAGGAGTTCCATACGAAAACGGTTCGGTGACGGATAAAATGTACGAAGAAGTGAGTTCGTCTCGAACTCGAAACGGATCCGTTTGGCACACTGGGTATTTATAGATATAAATGCATGTGTGTGTGTCCACTTAAACATTGCAATGCATTTACGGTATTTATTAATTTTGTATTATCATATCATCCAGAACGTTAGCAACTTTTATCAAAAAAAAAACGGTAACGGCAACAACAACAACAACAACAACAACAAAAACAACAACATCCATAACAATAGTAACACGTTAAATACTTTTGATAAGCTTCAAACACTCAAATAGAACCTTTAATTCAAAATTCAGGTCATTCATAATCACTACTAATTAAAGAATTTTTTCTTTCTTTCACTCCAGATACAACCTGACAAAATGATCAACAAAAATCTTAGTTCCTAAACTCCGTTAGAAATCTAGCCGAAATCTTTTACAAATAACGTTCTTCTTAGTGTTATTATTGTGTCTATTAAAGTTGTAGTTTTTGTTGTTGTTGTTGCTGGGATTTTAGTACAAAACGTGTTCGTTTGCTTTGTTGGAATAGATAATAATTATTGCTGCAATATGGATTTTATAAATTTTATTAATAAATATTTTTTTTTTTTCTTGTTTACTTTTACACATTTTTTTTTTTTTTCTGTGTCGAGTACCTATTTTGAATGGTATGGGCGAAGTGGGTGTCGGGGAATGGGCTGTTGGTGGCTGACTGGTTGTGAAATTTCATGAATGAAATACAAATTTTTACCATTTTGTTTGTTTGCATTGTTGTATTTGTGTTTGTGTTGTTGAGGTTGGCTTTTTGTAAGTTCATTCATAAATGAATGAAATGTTTTTTTTTTTTTTCATTTTAACACAACGCTACTACTATACAACAAAATTCTTTGTTTTATGTGTGATTTATAGTATACTGACAATATTGCAAAACTTTTGTGCTCAGGTACTTAAGTTTTAAGATATTCACTGCAGACGTATGTTATTTAAGTGAAGCCTAAGTTGGTGGCAGCCGCCTGCTATAAATCAATATTTAATATAATGATTAATGATTGTGACAGAAGGAAATGTATTATAAATTATTGATAAGGTTAGAAAATATGTTTAAAGACGTGACAATAATGTGACAAGCTCTACAAGGAAATGATTATGATGACCAAAGTGTGTATTTTACGAAATACAGTAAAAATATATAAAAATTAATGCATTATTGAAACTTTGTCCAAGCTGAAATTCAAACTCTGTGCTTCGAAATGCCAGTTCAAAATACATCCACAAGGATATTGCTAGCGTCGCAAATTTGGAAGTGAAACATGTTTATGAATTCCTTACAATTCTCATTGGCTGTACATCTGGAGTACAGAGGTCGGTTTGAAGTAATCTCGCCCGAATTAGCGCCGGACAGCGGCCGAACAAGGGTATTACCAGGGGCGTTCAAGGTCTGAATTAAAGATAATATCAATTTTGACCACACGCTTATGCAAAAGCAAAAACTTATCCGCTTATTTGGCCGCTATTTGGTCAAAATAAATGCCCCTGCAAACGCTCCTTGTTCAGTCGTTATTATGCAGAGAAAAATGTTAAAATTAGGTCTTGGTTGACCTTTATTTTTACTTTAACTCGGGCTTGCTTAGTTTTTCAAGGTTTTTATGTCCAATGCTGTAAGACTTGAGCTGTACAGAGCACAAGTGGTGTAAGTCCATTTTTTAGGGAAATTGAGTTAAGGGGGACATGACATTCGCGGCAGAGAAAACAGACCTTTTTTAAAAAATTCATAACACAGTCAAAAACAAAAATTTTTCCAAAATTTTTTTTTATTATTATAGAGAATTGACAAATTACAAGAAAAAAAATTCAAAAAAATATATTTTTCACTCCAACATGGTTTTATAGAGCTCCAAACTGGCGGCAGAAAAAATAACGGGGTCTCGTGGTTGTAGCGCTGGGAGTTGCAAACATTGTCCGATCTGGAAAAAAATAACTTTTTTAAATCTTAACAAAATTGGTTATCGTATGACATGAGCTTTTTTTTAAAATTTTTTTTCAATTTTTGGTGATGTTCCAAATTTGAAAGTGTGTTTTTTCGAAAAAAATATTGACTTTAAAAATTCATAAAAAATCGAATCGAAAATTTTAAAAAAAGCTTGTGTCATACGACAACGAATCAAGTTTAAAAATTTACAAAAAAAAAAAAATTGAAAAAAAATCGAAAACATGGTTTTCGAGATAAACGCGTTCAAAGTTTGTGAACAAAGAAAAAAAAAAGGTTACCTTCAATCTGCCATGCCTGCTTCCTACTGTATGCCTTCGTTATCTTGTGCTGTGCTGTTTCATATAGTTTTTTGCAATCGTTTAGCAATTCGGGCTTCTTTTAAAGCTTCATATGCCTTCACTCTGGCGCATTTCAAACGATTTGCATCATTTCCTTTAGAAAAATTCAATGCTGTAGCTCCTATGGTGATACCAAGTAGTTGAAACATTTGCAAATAACTAAAACCCACCCTTCAAGTATGTACGAAATAACAATCACCAAAAGTCAGGTAGCAAGTAAAACAAGTATGTATATACCAGCTGCTGTACGTAGGTAGCGCAAAAATTAAAAATGCGCTCTCACTAATCCGGCTGTAACTTTTGAACCCGTAAGAATTTTTCATGAAATTTTTTTTCTTAGAATCTTAAGAATATTTACTAAAATACAAAATTATTAATTAGTTTAAATTATTAATAGTTGATTTCAAAAAACTGCCAATGTCATGTCCCCCCTTAAGAACATAAGCCGTTCGAAGTCGGCCTAAAACATGTAGATCCAGTTCTCGATCATTTGTGTGCAAACATTTCACATCACACACAACACAATTGATCATAAGAAGCTCGGTCAAAGTCCTTTCAAGGACTTAGATGGCCATTTCTTTTTTTTTTTTTTTTGCAAACGCCTCTTGTTCAGTTGTTTTTATGCAGAGAAAAATGTTAAAATGAGGTCTTGGTTGACCTTTATTTTTACTTTAACTCGGGCTTGCTTAGTTTTTCAAGGTTTTTATGTCCAATGTTGTAAGACTTGAGCTGCACAGAGCACAAATGGTGTAAGTCTTGTTTTTTTAGGAAAATTGAGTTAAGTACATAGAAGTGAAGAGGAAAATGCAACCTATTTATGAGTCCGGGCTAGAAACTCCTAGCTTACGTAATCTCTGAATAAAATGCAATACTTTGTTATTGTTCTGACAAATGATATAATTTTTTCAGAGCACAAGTGGCGTAAGTCACTAAGGAAAAGTTTTGTTCGCCTTCTGGAACTAAATGCTATCATTTCTCATCAAAACATTCTTAAAAATATCTCACATTAGATCTCTACAGCGGAAATAAGAAATTAAAAAAAAAATGTTCAGTTTAGTATGCGAGATTCTTCATTATTTTTGAAATAAAACTTTTATAGCAGAGAAAAAATCACTAATAAAATTAAAAATTTTTTATATTTTTGCTTCCACTGAGAATTGAACACAGTACAATGTGATCCATAGTTGGCTGTTCTAACCACTCGGCCACGTAGACATATTTAGTTAAGTAGCTCATACTTATGTTAAATCAACAATCAGTACTTCTCTCTTTCTTTTATGTTAATTTAAAGTCAATATGAAATTTCTACTCTGCGCTATTCAAACATATCTAGTCGCACAACTATTTGTTTGCAAAAACCTTCCTGACTAAGCGTTGCTACTCAGCCTCTCTTTCCAGCCACTCTGTATACTGACTATTGAACTCAGGCTTATGGTATTGGACCTATGTTTCCCTCATCGTCACAAAAGTCGAATAAATTTCACTCGATTACGCTGCAATAACGCCAAGCTGGTAGTTGAGTAATTAACGCGCTGCTGTTTTTTTTTTTGGTCGGCGTTCAACAAAAACGGCACACATCGCCGTTCCATCCGGTCTTCTGAGATGCCTACGGCCTCAGCTTACTGGCGCAAAATTCACTTTACGATCATTCCAAACGATTTGATACACTTGCTTTACGATTTCTGCATTCGTAGCTTCTTTTGGCCTTCCAGAACGAGGTACGTCTTCGGTGCTTGTACGACCCATTTTAATTCACTTAACCACCTGTAAGCCATTGTTCTCGCAGGAGCAGATGCGAGATAATATTTCTGATTGTTCAGAAGTTGTTGCCAATAAAAACATATTGTTTTTCCTCTTCTTTACGAAGGCAAAAGTAGCGTTAGTTAAACGACAGTAGCTTGTAAGCGAAAAGATGAAATTGTTATAATAAACTATGAAGTGTATCTGAAATACATGTTAACGAACAAAATAACCCTATAGGAACAAACTAACTTGTTTTTAAAAACAACTAATTAAAAAACTAATTTAAAATAAACCAGTATATGAACTACTTTGAATTATATTAAGGCGGCATCCACTTCAATTCTAAATAGTTTTTATTGCATTATATATGAAGAAATTGAAATACTACTTAAAAACAAGTGATTGATAAACTACTTTGAATTATATTAAGGCGGCAACTACTCTGATTTTGACATGTTTTAATTGCAAATTTTTATTAGATTACATGTCTATATATATTTAACCATGTTATTTCATCAAATATTATTAACTTTAGGCCATCAGTAATTGTTTTCAATTGGTTATTTTAAAGTAATTAAAAAAATAATTTAAATATAACTAATTTAACAAGTAGTTGAAAATATATGCAGACGAAAGTCAATTGACTTATTTAGCGGACATCACCATACAAAATAAGTTAGTTCGTTCTATGGAAAAAAGTCAGAATTTCAACTAGTTGTGGTTGACAAAAAACTACTTTATCAACTACTTTTAAATTAGTTGATTTTCCTACAGGGAAGTATGCTATAATTTTATGTGTATCTAGAAAATATAATGAAAATAAATTTTTCATTCATTTAGTCTTTCGTAGAAACGCAAGCTTTTTATTAGAACTCTGTTATAGAAATGCCATAAAACTTTAACTGTTAACTAGTGGCAGCTGAGCCTTTTGAAATGCGTCATAATCATTTTCTAATGGTGCCACTTATAGAACAAAGTCCCGGTACTTTTCAGCCGATGTAGTATTGTCAAAGAAAAAGGCCTTTTTTTTTTTGAAACGAATATTAGGGCAAGAATGTCATTTTTTAAAATCGATGACTCAATATGCAGTAAAAGGTACGGATGGGTTTCAATTTAAAAAAAATTAAAGTTTTTCCTTCTAGTCACCAGGGTTCCTACTAGCCAGCGTCACCATTATTTGATTCCCCTCGCAACCGTGCATTTTTTATTTGCAACATTTTTCGCCATGTTGCTTAAGTTTTGAAATATTTAGATGCCTCAACATAAGAAACTCACCCTGTATATATGTGCTTCTCTATATATTCAATATTCTGCTTTAGTTTCAGCTTAAGCCTGATGAATTAACTTTTTAAAACCGCGCAATTTATGTTAAGCACATAATTTTAATCATCTAATAATAAAAAAACTTTTTATTTCTATCCGATATTTACGGCACTCACTTCAAGAATCATTTTATTTTCTCCAAAATATACCTTTTTTTCTTTTTCTTCAATATGTATTTTTTGCATATATTTAAAAAAAAAAAAAATTGTAAGCTTTTCTACATTATCACTCACTTTCCTCTCAATTTTTTTTATTAATATTTTTGAAGATTTTTCGTATCAGCATAATTTTCTAAATATTCACTTATATTAAAGTTTTCACTAATTTTTTTTTAAGATGTTAAATATATATAAATATTTTTTTTTCTTAAAAAACTTTTCGTATCAAAACATTTTTATTTCTTTCATTTTTAACAATAATTTTATTCATTGGCGTAGTCAATAAATTTCACTACGTATTAAAATTTCATATTATTAATTGCAATAGAGCATTATTTCACATACACACACACACACACACACATATACACATACACACAGATATACCCGAATGAGCTGCTGTAATGCAAGCCACTTCCGTTCGCACGATCGCTACGTTTCCGTTCCGTTACGAGCACGCATTATAGACAATTTCCGAAAATTTTGCATAAAAAATTTCTTTCAATTATTTTTACGATACAAATAATAGCGGCAAAATGAAGTCGGTTAAAAAAAACGTTCAATTTAAATTTAAACTCGCGCCCGCAAATTAACAATAAGAAATGCACAGCGACAACGAAGAGCAGCTAGTCCGAATCGATCGAGAGAAGCAGAACAACAGAGCCGTAAACGAAAACGAAATAATAACGAAGATAAACGAATGAATATGATCGCGAATGCGAGTTTAGCGATAGCGAACGTACGACTGAATCAAACGAACCGAACCCCAATCTGAGTGTATGAATGAACGTACAAATCATGAATGAAAAAATTCAAAATAACGCAACGACAACGGCACGATGATGACGAACAGCGGCAATAACAGCGACAAAAACAAGAAAAACAAAACTACGAGTGTAGTAATAATAACAATAACAACAACAGCAACAACAACAATGGAGCAGCAATAACAAGAGCGACGAACATCATCGTCATAACGCAACAGAACGCACACGACACCAGCTAGTGAGCGAAATAACAGATATATGATCAACAGCAGCAGAGTGTGCAGCGATGTGATCGTGTGCAGCGCTGCAGTCAGATCGCGCATATTTTGTTTTTCCAAGTGCGCTGTCAGAGTTTGTTATGACGTTTGTTTGTCGAAAAAAAAACAATAGAAAAAAAACTATTGTATCGTGTGTGTGTGTGTCTAATTATGGAGCACGAGTCAAATTATGACAACAACAGATATCTACATAATAAATTCACATTACAATGGGTGTATTTTTAAACCATTGCCAGACAGCCTCCAACCCAAAAAAACATTATAAATTCCATCATTACTAAATTAAATTCAACGTTTTGTAAACAATTACTTGGTCACACACTCAAAGGTACAAAGTTCGTTAATGAAAACCACAACAACGCCATAAAGAAAAACTCAAAACAATCATCAGCTAAAATAATAATAATAAAACAATCATTAATGATCATTTAGCATTACACTCACAATACTCATTAACTGTATGATTAAGTTTGCGGAATACGAAAAACAAATAGGAATGAAAAGAGACTGTATAAAAATATAAGAACAAAACCAAAAAAAAAAAAACAAAAAAAAATCAACACATTTGTAAAATATTTTTGTATTTATTCATCAATATTTCTGAGTAAAAATAATGATCGTGCGTAAAATACAAAAATCCAAAGAAAACAAAACAAGACAGACAGAGGTAATAGAGACAAAAATAACAACAACATTGAGCCCCACAAGACACATCAATAGCTCTATTAACCAGGCAACCAGTCAACAACTTGACTTCTTATAAGTTGATTTTTGTTTTTGTTGTTGTTTTAAGTTGTTATTGCAATTAATACCCTTGAGTAGGGACAGTTGTTGTTTGTTTCATTATTATGACTTGGCATATTTTTTAAAAGATTCCAATGTTTGTAAATTGCACTTCGTTGAAAATATAATCAATGACTTCTTTTTTTTCTTTGTAAATTAATTACGAACTTTTTTCCATAAGTTTTATGTTTTTATAATTCTAATAATATTTCAATTATTAAGAACTATATTTTTCGAGCTCAAGGTCTATATTGCTTTCTAAAGAAAACAACAAACAACAACAACATTACCCTGTATGTCTTACAAACATAAATTGTTATTTATATATAAATATATAGTGGTCGACAAAAGTCTACATACAACAACATACAATTTTTTCATTTTGGCAAAACTTAAGAATTTTAATGAAAGTAACAAATAAGTAAAAAAAAAACTTTGAACTCTTGAAAACAATAAAAAATTTAAAATAAAAAGAAAATCTTAAAGCGACAAAAGTTTACATACAGAACATTGTGCTTTGAGCAGCTCAAAGGAAAATCGTTAAAAAAAGCGTTATATTTTTAAAGTTTTTGCTTTACATTAGAAGACGAATTATTAACTTAGATTAGCTGCAATCCCGTGGTCGTTGATCTAGAGCCTGTCTCTATTTTATTCACAATGCAAAAAAAAAAAAAATGAGAACCAGTTCTTTTCCTGGCTCTATTTCTGATCTTGAAATGCTGCCAAGTTCAAAGTATTTTTTTCAAAACAAACATAGTTGGCAAATCTGAATTACTCTTTGACGAATTTTCGTCTCACTGCTGGCATTCGTATTATGAAACTTCTTCGCTAGTGGTGCCAAATTGTAATAAAGTTGAACTAAAACTGTTCCACTGAGATTTGACCTCAACCAGTGCCATGGGAATGCAGCCATTAAGTTCAGTTAAAAGTTCTGTACTTATCGGTTGTGCTCACATAATGAGACTCTGAAACGAAAGTTCAATTATCATGCGAAAATGTAAAAATTTCATAATGAATCCTATAACAAAATAGTAAAATAAGTCAAATTTAGTCGAACCAGAGTGTAGACTATAACAGGCACTTTATCAGGATTTTCCAATGGATGTGGTGGGGGAGGGGGAGAGGGGGAAGGATATTTAGGATTACATTTTTTTTTATAAAAAAACCGGTAAGTATCAGTAAAAATTAGTTTTTCATCTTTTCTACAAAAACTTGACAAAAAATAGTAGAAAATCAACTGTCATCGACACAACACGTTTACTCCACATCTAATGACAAATCCGAGGAAACAGCTATACACTCCATATTTTCAACATTAAAAAAACCCTTCTTCAAAAGGAATATACAATGATAGCTTTTATTGATAAAGGAAGTGCGTGGGCAGGATTAAAAGTGCAAATCTCGGTGTAGCATCTATGCTAAGATCAGCAGCAAGGGGAACTACTCAAGGGGGGTTGTCTCGCATGAATGAACTGATGTTTAAACTGGAACGGAAGAGTGCTGGGTGAAAGCTAATACCGAAAACATTGCTATTGTCACTTCTGGAATATATATATATATATATATATATACACTTCGAGATATTATGCAAAACGGCCTTACAACTCTCATCCAATGGGTTTATAGCTGTGGACTCGGCAACCCTAAAAGAACAGATTTAGTGATACAAACTACCTTGATACAAACTTTCACAAGAAAATACAAACTACCAACAATCAGTTCTCCTAAACTGGGATATATAAGACTTAGCTTCTCTCTCTTAGCATATCAAGAGAAATACCTGGGCCTTATCTTGAATAGAAAATGAAACTGAAAACGCAATTTGCTCAAGAGAGCCAAAAAATCCAATATAGCCCTCTACTCACGCAAAAAAGCAGTGAGTAAAAATCCAGTAGGTGTTAGCAGGTATTTAAAGGGTTACTAGCAGGCCTTGAAATGGATTTCGGAGGCCTACCCCACTCGTAGCCAAGCCCATATACTTTTTTATATGAAATGGCCAAATTGTCCATGCCTTCCGCTCTCCCTGCTTTACAGAGTCCAGCTATAAGCACTCCTTTAGAATGGCTTAAAGAAGGGGTTAATAAAAACAATTAAAAAAATATTTAGTTTTTATTTCTTTTTATGTATACATACCTACTAGAGCCCTGCATGAATGTATTCATCAAGTCGAATATACCCTGATTCTATGCTGTAGCAGTCACTGCAAGCAAAGCTCCAAGCGACAAACAACAGGTCGTGTAGCGCAAGAAAATAACTTTTTATTTGTTCTCTGTTCTCTTTTTATACACTCTTGCACTGAGGTGAGCTTGCGATCTACACGTTGTTTCAGTTTTTTCTCTGAGCACTTAAGAAACTACACGAATACTCAGGTATCTGCTGCAGTGACCTGAATAAGAATCAGGTATGTTTGTTTTTCCCCGCAATAAGCTTTATGTTATTCTCAATGTATAGTCAGTTTGATGTTGGATAGAGGTGCAATCGAACGCATTTATTTAAGATAAAAATACATTAATATTAATAAAAAATATTTCATTCTAAGTGGGAATTGATAAAGTGAGTAACATTAAAAACTGTTTAAACTGCGAATAAAAACCTAAATAAGAGTTAATATGTTGGGTTTTCCCCGCAATAAGCTTTTGTTATTCTTAATGCATGTTTGTGTTATTTTTTGTTGCTTTATTCGCTGCCTTCGATACAAAAAACGCTAAAACTGTGAAAATAGTTTATATCGGCCGTAGCTGAACTCCTAGTGGGGTCAAATATATAAGCTGGTCCTATTATTTTTCGCCTCTCAACATTTCTCCCGAACACACCTACCCCCTATCTACCACCCTTCTTTGGCTCCCCATACAAAAAACACAAAAGCTGTCGAAAATAGTTTATATCGGCCGTAGCTGAACTCCTAGTGGGGTCAAATATATAAGCTGGTCCTATTATTTTTCGCCTCTCAACATTTCTCCCGAACACACCTACCCCCTATCTACCACCCTTATTTGGCTCCCCATACAAAAACACAAAAGCTGTCGAAAATAGTTTATATCGGCCGTAGCTGAACTCCTAGAGGGGTCAAATATGTAAGCTGGTCCTATTATTTTTCGCCTCTCAACATTTCTCCCGAACACACCTACCCCCTATCTACCACCCTTCTTTGGCTCCCCATACAAAAAACACAAAAGCTGTCGAAAATAGGTTATATCGGCCGTAGCTAAACTCCTAGAGGGGTCAAATTTATGAGCTGGTCCTATTATTTTTTACTTGTCAACATTTTTCCCTAACACACCTACCCCCTATCTACCACCCTTCTTTGGCTCCCCATACAAAAACACAAAAGCTGTCGAAAATAGCTTATATCGGTCGTAGCTGAACTCTTAGAGGGGTAAAATATATGAGTTGGTCCTATTATTTTTGCCTTAACATTTCTCCGGAACACACACACCCCCTATCTACCACCCTTTTTTGGGTCTCAATACAAAAAACATTCGTTTTACGAACGAACGAATAGAAAAATATTCGCTAAATATTCAGGGTATGAACACCTGACCTCACCTATTTTTGTTATTTTTTATTGCTTTATTTGCTACCTGCTGTTGTTAATAAAGCATCGTGCTCTTATTCTCTTCGTTTCTTATATCTGAATAAAACAAAGAGAGTGTAAGATCAGGTATGAGCAAAGCAGAAAAGGGATAGAGGAAATTTTTTATTCTATAGCAAGAGAATATATTCCGGGAGGCGAAAAAGCATACTCATGCAGAGCTCTAATAGCTCTGTGTGTGATTTTATTTTATTTTATATATTTTTGTTAGATTAGAATATTTCTAAGTCATGATGTTGATTACTATTCATTATTTTTGAATGAATATATATTTTAACTTTTAACGAAAAAGTAACACTGAAATATAAGCAGAACCAGTTTTTGTAGGAAAAATATAATTGTTGTACTGCCCTGGGTAGCGAAAAATTAGGGCTCATAGAATCACTCGCAGAAGCAGCGAGGAAGTCATGTGTCTTACAGCCAAAAGTAGCAGTTAATGCACGCGTTCGTTAGAAGAGGCCTAGCTTAATTGCCTATTGGGAAATGGAGAATACAGCCAAGTGTTACTCACTGCCTTTACACGGCTATATGGTGCCATCGTCTGGCGGCAGGTACTAAACAAACAAACACACATCAACATACTTCGCAGAGTTCAAAGATCAGCTGAGCTGTGCATTAGTGGAGCACTAAGAATTACTCTTACACGCGCACTAGACAATATGCTCTATAGGGCGGGTCGATTTAAAAATCGCTCAATGCTCTGTGAAAATCGTATTCTAGGGATCAAAATAAGAAACTTTGCCGAAGGAACCATACCTCTAAAACGAATTCTGATGTCCCCCAATTTGGGTCGAACTTTTGGGTAGGGGCAAATTTTGAAAAATCCCACTTTGACCCATTTAGAGTGCTCCAATCGAGTCCAAATGTATGAACGACCCCCACTAACATTGGAGGCTTGTCCCACCCATGCCAGTGGCACACCCCCTGGAACCCCCCCTGTGGGGTTCCCCATACAAACATTTCAAAAAATCACCAGTTTTTGCACTTTACATGAAAAAATCAGCGAAATGGCTATGTTTTTTCTTTATTTTTATTTATTTATTTATAATAATATTAATTATTTATTTATAATAATATCTATTTTTTCTCTTTTGAAATTTATTTAGTCAGAACATATGTAAATGAAAAAATTAATTTAAGTTAGTTATAGAAAAGAAGTCTTTTTTACTTTCAAGTCTGGGCAATTTCGCACGGCTCTCTAATGTCGTCGCCATAACAGGCTCTACATTTTCCGGTATAACCCGTTTGGAAACGCTAGCTAGCAAAAACTCTTTGAGGCGTTCGGGAACCCAGCCGCATGCACATGGAGCTGCCTTCAAATCGTATTTACATGTTCCAATGTAAAAAATTGTTTCCAGAGATTTTACATACTCTGTAAATTGTTGGGTTTTGTTTCTTCTCTTGATTTGCTCTTGATACTTGTCAAGCAATTTATTCAATTTTTTAAATACACTTTTTTTCAGCATTATTTCCATACCAAGTTTTTCCCAAATTCCATTCAACTTATCTTGTACTTGAATAGTGAATGATTTATGGGAAAACTTTTTTTGTTCTGTTTTAGCACGTTCGCTTAAGTAAAAATAATATCTCAAGATATCCAGATGGGTTGGTAAATTGAGATCAGTCAAATCAGTAGACACACCAAAAACAGTAACATCGTGCTTGGGTATATGACTCATTGGGTTTTCGATAGTTGTTGATGTTGTTGTTGCTTCATCTTGCGGTGTAGAGGATGGTGGATTCATTGTAAACTTTTTGATTTGGAATGGTTTGGAACTTCACTTATTATTTTTTTTTTAAATATTTTTTTATCTGAAATTAGCACTTCACACTTTGAGTTCTTCACAACGACTTAATGCATTCACAAAAACTGTTGCGATATATATGGTCTACGAGACGAGGTAATAAGAATGAAATGGTAATTTCAATTCTAACTGCTGTGTCTTGTGGTGGCTTAAAAACGCACACAAGCAATTTTAGGATCTGCAATTTTGTCACAGTGATACCTTAATTTTTTAAAAGGGTTGCGGTGCATTCCAGTGATACCTTAATTGTTAAAATGGTTGCATAAAACGCGCATTTCTTAAGAAGGTGCCATAAAATACCCACAAAAAGGGTTGTAAAAACAGCCTTCATTTCTTAAGTAGGTGCTATAAAAAAACTACACAAGTAAGTTTGCGACATGCAGCTGTGTCTTGTGGTGCCTTAAAAAACGCACACAAGCAATTTTCCGATTTGCAATTGTGTCACAGTGATACCTTCATTTTTTAAAAGGGTTGAATAAATTTCTAAAGAGAAAAAAACTCCAAAAAGAAAAAAACAGGCATTTCGCGGATTTTTTCATGTAAAGTGCCAAAACTGGCGATTTTTTGAAATGTTTGTATGGGGAACCCCCAGGGGGGTTCCAGGGGGGTTCCAGGGGGTGTGCCACTGGCATGGGTGGGTCGGGCTTCCAAAGTAAGTGGGGGTCGGTCATACATTTGGACTCGATTGGAGCACTCTACATGGGTCAAAGTGGGATTTTTCAAAATTTGCCCCTACCCAAAAGTTCGACCCAAATTGGGGGACATCAGAATTCGTTTTAGAGGTATGGTTCCTTCGGCAAAGTTTCTTATTTTGATACCTAAAATACGATTTTCACAGAGCAATGGGCGATTTTTTTGCCTCCCCACAAATCGACCTGGCCTAATGCCCTACCTTATACCACTTAGTATCTCAGAAAAACAGATGGCTACCAATACAGCCATTCGTCTACAGGACACCTCTCAATGGAGAGAGGGCACATTAGGACACTTAAGTTTCTTCCTCCTATACCCAAATCTGTAGACTATATCACATAAAAACTTTTCTTTGACCTGAAATTTGGTCTATACATTCCCTCTCGAGAAGAGTGGAAGATTGCAAATCTTCTACCAAACAATGTCATCTTAATCTACACTGATGGATCAAAATTATTTGGCAAAGTTGGAGTTGGAATCTACTCTGACACACTAACCATCAATATTGAAAAAATATAAAAATATAGACGATCAAAAAGCAGTCGTTGATCACTGAAAATATTCGGAATATTGAAAAAAAAAATAACTTTCTTTGCCGACTGCTTTATATTATATACAAAAATAAAGATGGTTTAAAGATTTTTCGATAAAAATATTTGGCTACCGCCTTCTATCGGCGTTGATAATGTCACTTTTAGAACAAAGAGCGAGTTCAGAAAAAAGTTGCTATTTAAAATAACTCTTGATCGCTCACTATATATTTTTAAAACCCAATCTTGTGTATTTTGAAAATTAATTTGAGGTAAGGCTCAATCAAACAATCAATCAATCAATCAATTAACAAGATTGATATTTTTATCTTGTAAATTGTTTGATCGTTCTGATTGCTTATTTAGACTATTATATTTATTTGTATATATATTACTATTATATAAAATTGAAGTGCTAATTTTTGTTTCCAGATAAACTCCAAAAGTACTGAGTCGATTTTTATGAAATAACTTTTAAAACGCCGTATTTGTGCTACAGCACAGTAGAGATATTTGTGCTACAGCACAGTATATAGGTATTTTCATTATAGAATTTTATATAATTAATTTTCATTAAAGTGTTAAGTTTTAAAGAAATCATACCCGATGCCACGAATTGCTTGCTCGTTTTTATTTTCACGCGTATGTGTTGCTAGAGTTTCAATAAATTTCATGTTGCTCTCTGCTTTTCTCTTTTTCTACTCAGCTAGCATAGCACAACCTAATAATAGACGAGCCTTGCGAAAGGCGAAAAGTGAGATACATATAAATGCAGTGCTGAGCTGCAAAACAAAACTGAGGTCACACGGCCATAGCTTAAACGGCGTTCAATAGTTTTTGTTGCTCTCAATGGAAACTGTCAAAAGCCAGTGAGAGGAGAAACACATTGTAAAGCGATCAAAATTTGTTCATTTTTGAACGCAAGGCGATTGACTGACCAACTTTAGCGTGTTTATGATCTTTTTTCATATGAAGTTTTTTCGCTCTATCACTCTCTCCACACTCATACAAAGAGTAACAAAAACGTGTTAACGCTGTTTATTGATAAAAACCCGTCCATGGCGAGGTTGCAGACCACTATGGCCTGCTAGTTATTTTATTAGATAGTAATCAAATAGATAACATTAATTTTTATTTCTAAGTAAGCATCTTTATATTTGATAGATTTATGATTTTTCATTAGTGGTTTTCGACAAACACTTCAAAATTGATTAAGATAGCTTAAGAAATGTGTGTAAGAAACTCAACAATAAGTTGAGTATCTTAACGATCATTATGGTTATTTTAGTGTCTTTTCAGTTTTTAGACTTCTTAATACAAACCACCTTTACTCCTACATAAATATCACAATATTACTTAAAACTTGTAAGGATGGAGCTTCGGCAGGGTACCGAAGCTAAAATACCCCCCCGCGGCCATATTGAAGTATATTCGAAGTCTTTAGCCACCACATACACGATGACATTCAGTTTTAAATATTAACGAAAGTTTTTCTATTTTGATGACGTCACTTTGTATGGGAGGTAGGCGTGGTTTTGATCCGATTTTGCCATATATCATAGAGAGAGATGGTTCATATTACATATATATCAAAGCTAATGTGCAAAATTTCAAGACATTTCATTAATTTTTGTGAATTTTTAAAAGATTTTACGTTTAAAATAAGGCCAATTTATATGGGAGGTGAGCGTGGTATTCATTCGATTTTGCCATATATCATTGCGGTGGTCTATGTTATATATCAAAGCTTATATGCAAAATTTTAAGACATTTCTTTAATTTGAGCAAATTTTCAAGAGATTTTACGTTTAAAATAAAGCCACTTTGTATGGGAGGTAGGCGTGGTTTTCATCCGATTTTTCCAAATTTCATAGCCAGGATTAAAACTGAAGAGCAACTGAAGAGCTCACCTGACAAATTTCAAGGCATTTCTTTAATTTTTGTGGATTTTAAAGACATTTTACGGGTAAAATAAAGTCACTTTGTATTTGAGGTAGGCGTGGTATTCATCCGATTTGGCCCATTTTCGAACTTGATCTTCCTTTTTTAAAAATTATCTTATTTTTTGAATTTCATCGCGATAGCTTTAAAATTGCCTCTATAATCGTGTCGACAGACGGACACACGGAAGTCAACTCAGGAGATGATGCTGATCAAAAATATATACATTTTTCTATACCTGCCACGCCTCCTTCTTGGCGTTGCAAGCGGAATAAGAAAGTTAATATACCCCTTACGCAGTACGCGTTGGGTATATAAAAATATGTTACTAGAGTCGCATAATTGTCGCGGCGACAAGAAATTTTCTTATTTTTAATTATAAAGCACTTACTTTCATTTCAATAAGTTGTTTGATCGCAATGCAGCACCAAATGAAAAGGCGTCAACAGGCGACGCGTCAAAACGGCGCAGCTAAAGCTGCGATAATATCAAAGCGAGTGTGTGTGTGTGTGGCTCGCCGCCGACAAAAAAGACTTTGAAGCTGTTTTATTAACTGCATTTTATGCGTTCTTATCAATTGTAAGATGTTGGTGGGTAAATAAAATAAAATACTCACGCAGACACAAGCGCACACTCACAAGCAAACACTTACAGTTATGCGCTAGCAGTGAATAATAAAACAATATATAAATAATGTGAAAAAAATAATAAGCTGAGAAAATGAATGCGATCAGTGCGTGATCGAGTAATATTTTTTCAATCTAACGTTGTTTTTATGTCAATAGCTGCCGCCATTTTCATTCAATATCAGTACAATTCACATAGACTGCGCTGTGTTATTGTTCGATTTAGAAAATTTCAGTTTTTTTTTTAGAAAAAAATAAGCCAGTTCAGTCCTTTAGTGGTCACAATTAGTTTCAATCGTGTGACAGTCTTAAAAAGTTTAGATAAAATGGAATAGAAAGATGTCTTTAATATTGCTTAAGCGTTTGGAAATACATTTGATAGATAGAAAAATAATATATTTAAGATTTGAGCTCGGTGCTTTTGTTTTAAATCATAATTAAGCTCATATACACCCTCCTCAACTCAAAATGAAAAAAGTCTGGACTCACTATATGCCTCTACCTCTGCTACTACACCAGTTGCCAGTTGCCGTCCCTTGTACGATTATGCAACATTTTTTAACCTCATGGATCATATTAGCATAGAACAACCGGATACAAACGCTAATGAGTGAAAATCAAAGGTGTAGTACAGCCAAGGTGCGTGGAGTAATCAAAATTCGCTCCCACTATTTATGAGTAGAGCGCATGATAGAACAGACAAAATAATCGAACCTCTTTTAAACTCATCAACTGTTTTACACGCTCGTTCGTTGATATGCTGAGAAATTTTTCACACGTAATCATTTTTCAACACGACCCTAAAAGGGTTGCAGATATAGGGGAAGAAATCTTGAGAGTGTAAGGAAGGAGGGACGGCGATGATTATTAGGACGAGCTCATACCAAAGAGACATGAACTATGATATAAACGACATTTTTCTTCAGTTTTTGTTTTTCTCGTAGGGGAACTCTCAGAAGGGTGGCAGATAGGGGTTGGGTGAGTTCAGAAGAAATGTTAGGTTTGGGAAAAATTATAAGAACAGTTCAAAGATTTGACTTTTCTAGGGGTCTATTCGGGTGTGATATCTACTATAATCGACAATTTTCTTCAGTTTTTGTATTTTTTGTAGGGGAATCCCCAGAAGGGTGACAGAAGGAGGGTTGGTGTCTTCAGAACTTGAGGAGGAGAAAATAATAGAACCAACTGACAGATTTAACCACTATAGGGATCAATTCGGGAGAGCTACGAACTGTAATCTACACTTTTTTCATTTTTTTTTATGTTTTGAAGGGGAACCCCAGAAGGATGACAGAAAGAGGGTTGGTGTGTTTACAAGAAATGTGGAGTAGAAAATAATTGGATCAACTCAAGCGTTTGCCACTTCAGGGGACAATTCGGATGAGATATAAACTATAATCGAAAATTTGTCCAGATTTTGTATTTTTTTTTAGGGGAACCCCCAGAATGATGGCACATAAAGGGTGGATGTGATCAGGCGAAATGCTGGGGTGGGAAAAGTAAGAAAATCAGCTCAAACATTCGACCCTTCTAGGGTTCTATTCCGGTGAGATATGAACTATAATCGGTAATTTTCTTCACATTTTGTATTTTTTGTAGGAGGAGAAAATAAAAGAACCAACTAATAAATGGGACCACTCTAGGGAGCCATTCGGGAGAGATAGTTAAAACTAAAATTTTTTTCAGTTTTTATATTTTTTGGAGGGGAACATCCCCAAGAAGGATGACAGAAAGAGGGTTGGTGTGTTAAGAAGAAATGTTGAGGAAGAGAAAATAATGGGATCAACTCGGAAGTTTAACCACTTAAGGGGTCAATTCGGGGAGATATGAACTATAATCGAAAATTTTTTCAGTTTTTGTATTTTTTCTAGTGGAACCCCCAGAGGGATGGCACATAAAGGGTGGATGTGTTCAGGAGAAATGCCGGGGTGGGAAAAAATAAGAAAATCAGCTCAAACATTCGAACCTTCTAGGGTTCTATTCGGGCGAGATATGAATTATAATCGGTAATTTTCTTCACTTTTTGTATTTTTTGTAGGGGAACCCCCAGAAGGGTGACAGAAGTAGGTTTGGTGTGTCCAGAAGAACTTGACGAGGAGAAAATAATAGAACCAACTAATAGATGTGACCACTCTAGGGAGCAATTCGGGAGAGATAGTTAAAACTGAAATTTTTTCAGTTTTTATATTTTTTGGAGGGGAACACCCCCAAAAGGATCAACATTAAAAGTTGGGGAGATATGAACTATAATAGACAATTTTTTCAGTTTTTTTTTTTTTTCTAGGGGAACCCCCAGAAGGGTGACAAATAGGAGGTAGGTACGTTCAGAAGAAATGTTGAAGAAATAAATAATACCAGCTCATACATTTGACCCCGCTAGAATTCAATTCGGGAGATATATAAACAATTTTCGATATTTTTCATTTTTAGGTTTTTGTAGGGGAAACCCAAAAAAGCTGACAGATACGGGGTTGGCATGTTGCAAAGAAATGTTGGAATTAGAAAGAAATAGAACCTGGCAATACATTTCACCAATTTAGGGGGCTACCCTTGGGGAACTTTGAATTATTTTTGACAAATTTTTGTGAACCCTGAAATGTATGCACGAAATACCCGAAAAATTTGAAAATACCCGGGTAGCTCGAAATACCCGAAAATACTCGAAAATATTCGACAGTCGGGATAAGTCGGGGCTGCTCGAAAATTTATAGTTTTAGTTAAAATTAAGCTTCAACTCCCTTAATTGGGATTCACATTTTAGAAGTTGTACATTTTCTAAGCTATGAATTTATCAACATTCTGCTTAATGACTTTAAAACGGGAATTTTTCTTTCGTTTCTCTATATCATTGTTTTTTTCTTACATTTTTGAGTTAATGTTTACATTCAACATTCTTGAGCTTTTGTGCTAAGCTTTGCAGTAATTGTCGTTGAAAAAAAAGCAACAGCCACTAATTATTAACTTGGCCTATAAGTAGAACACATACATATCTATGTATGTCGGTATGTTGGTACTATGTTGGCGCAGCCACATACAAACAATAATATTGTTGACTGTAGAAATACCGACACGTTTTACTTTTATGACGCTTTAGAAAAAAAAAAGGTTTCATTTGTGTGCATTCCACAGAGCTGCAAGTGTGTCTAGGCTAGAGCTGGGTAGGGGAAAGCATATAGTGCATCAAAAGGTGTTTTGAGGGCGCTTAAAAGGCGATGCACTACAACACGTTTGTTTACACAATTATTTGTTAGATTTTTGGGCAAATATTGATCAAATAATAAAGATTGGCTTTATTTATTTTCAACATTTTGGGTTATTTAGGTCTAAGTTGTTGTTATAATTATTATTATTGCTGTCTTATGTGTGTGTGTGTTTATTACAGTTGACAGCTGTATGAAGTGCATTAACGGCTAAAGTGGCTCTAAGATAAGTGGAAAATTTTAAAAAACTTTTGATATACATTTATACGTTTTTTGTTTCCATTTTTTTGTGAATGAAAAATGTAGTCAAACGTAATTATAACAAAGTAACCTTCATAGCTAGATTTTTCGTTTTAATAAGAAAAAAAAAACAAATTCAAAATTACAAAAAAAAAAAGGAATCACTGAGACATTTCCAAGAAAGATTTTTTTAAGGCACAGATATAAGATTACTCACTAAATTAAGGCACAGATATAAGATTACTTTCTTAAAGAATTGAATAAAATTTTTAAAGAAATTTGAAAAAAATTAAAATATTAAAGAAATTTATAATATCTTTTTAATTAAATTTAAAAAGAAAGAATTGTCTATATAAGAAGAACATTTTCTAAATTTTCGTCAACAGTCAGTTATGAGTAATTTTGTTTTGATGCAATTATATCAAATGCAAAACGAAAAATACAGAAACACATTAAAAAAAAAAGGCAATATTAAAATTGTGCAAAATGTTTTAACGTCATTGCCGCGAGGTGGCGGTAAACATGAGTCATTTTAGATACAAAACAACAACAGCAACTAAAACGGAAAAAAGTCATAATAATGCACGACGTATCCAAGAGAGTCATTGACCGTGCATTGACCAAAAACACAACAACAACAAAATAAGCAGAGCCCCACATACACACACACAAATACATACAACAACATCCCCAAACAAGCGAATAAGAACACTCACACCAAATAAATTAAAGGAAGCTTACAAAAAAAAAACATCAACCACACCAACAAAAACAAAAAATTTTGTATTTTTATTTTTGTGTGAGAAGTATTGCTATATGTCTCGTTTGCAAATCGTCTGTGTTTTTATCGTTTGTTGCGGCTGTCATTGTTGTTGTTGTTGTACGTATCGTAAGCAATATACGCAAAGAAGGCAAATTAAAGTGAGATAAAAAGCAGCAACAACAACAATAATAAACAGCAAAACGCTCATAAAAGAAATGTGAGAAGTTTTGAGCTCAAAGAATTCTCAGAAATTCTACACGATAAGCACAAAACAAAACTACAAAAACCAAAAGTACAAAAACACAAAACAAAAATAATCAAATTGATCAGTCAAGATGCCCTGAAAAAAAATTAATAAAATTCTAAATTGTATAATATATAAATAAAAATTATAATTATAAAATATAAAGTTATAACAATAACAATAAAAGTTTTTTATTTGATTTTTTTTATTTTATAATTTTTTTCTGCTGCAATTTTATCAAATACAAAATTTTTTCAAACAAACTATTCAAAATTTTTTTGTGTCGAATAATATTTGTACTTAAAAATGCAATAGTTCCTTTTCATTACTGTTACAAAAAAATTCCAGTAACATCCCAGCGACAACTTTATCTATATCTATATCTATATATATATCTATATCCATATCTATATCTATATTTATATCTATATCTGTATCTATATCTATATCTATATCTGTATCTATATCTATATATATATCTATATCTATATCTATATCTACATCTATATTTATATCTATATCTATATCTACATCTATATTTATATCTATATCTATATCTACATCTACATCTACATCTACATCTACATCTATATCTATATCTATATCTATGTCTATATCTATATCTATATCCATATCTATATCAATATCTATATCTATATCTATATCTATATCTATATCTATATCTATATCTATATCTATATCTATATCTATATCTATATCTATATCTATATCTATATCTTTATCTATATCTATATCTATATCTATATCTATATCTATATCTATATCTATATCTATATCTATATCTATATCTATATCTATATCTATATCTATATCTATATCTATATCTATATCTATATCTATATCTATATCTATATCTATATCTATATCTATATCTATATCTATATCTATATCTATATCTATATCTATATCTATATCTATATCTATATCTATATCTATATCTATATCTATATCTATATCTATATCTATATCTATATCTATATCTATATCTATATCTATATCTATATCTATATCTATATCTATATCTATATCTATATCTATATCTATATCTATATCTATATCTATATCTATATCTATATCTATATCTATATCTATATCTATATCTATATCTATATCTATATCTATATCTATATCTATATCTATATCTATATCTATATCTATATCTATATCTATATCTATATCTATATCTATATCTATATCTATATCTATATCTATATCTATATCTATATCTATATCTATATCTATATCTATATCTATATCTATATCTATATATATATCTATATCTATATCTATATCTATATCTATATCTATATCTATATCTATATCTATATCTATACTTATATCTATATCTAACAAAAACTTTTAAACGTCATTCAAACGATCACCGTGTGACATCAGCCTTTAAGGCAATGCATTTCAAAAGAAATAAAAAACATTTTTTGCTTTTGATTTGTTTTGTTTTGCAGCTCAGAATTGCATTTATATGTATCTCACTTTTCACCTTGCGCGTGGCTCATCTGTTTTTTATGTTGTGTTGTGCTGTGCTGGCTGAGCGGAAAAAGAGCAGAGTAGAGAAAAACATGGAGTTGTTTGAAATTTGTGGCATCGGGGATGATTTATTTGAAAACTTAACACTTTAATTAAACAATTTTTTTATTAAAATTTCGAAATAAAAGCACCCCTGTGCTGTGCTGTAGCACAAATATGACATTTTAAAACTTATTTCATAAAAATCGACCCAGTACTTTTGGAGTTTACCTGGAAATAAAAATGTCCACGGCAATTTTATATAATAGTATAGATAAAGATAGATATATAGATAGATAAATTACTACGAAATACATGCACGTTAGTACATATGATAAGCAAAGGAAAGCAAATAATGACCGAGTATGACAGAATGAGTAGCAATGAGAAAAAAAGATTGTAAAAACTCCAATTTGCTTTTGCCCAAGTATCTTTGGCATGTTCTACAATTTTGTCATGTCTACTTTACACAATTTTCTTAGGCTTCATATAAATATTGTTAAACAAGTAATTTTAGGCATATTATACTATTTTGGCATGCCTAAGTTGACAAAAAACTTAGCTTCATACAAAAATTGTTACCCAAGTTATTTTAGGCAATACACCGTAGGTATTATTCAGTTTTATAAAGCATATATAAAACTTTATTTAAGTTCTTAAATAAAGGAATTAATTTCGTACGCTTTTTCTTCTATAGACATTGTATAAAACTTGTTTCAAGGAGGTTTAAATTCTCCTACCTACATAAATTGCTTTTATAAAGCTTTACCCAAGGTTTATTTAGGTAAAATTGTTGCCTAGGTAGTACTATCAACTAGTATTGGTGGACTAGATGTTATTTTCATACCTTTTTAAACTCTATTCAACCTTAAGTTGCCGGGCGATATATACTATGGGTAATTTTTGCATTCAAATCGAGTCAGTTTGGAACTATTGGCGTGGAAATTTTTATTTTAATACTTTTTGAACTTTTAAAACTTCATTGCTTACATATCATGTTTTCTTTTCTCAATCATTTTTGTTTACTTCATCTTGTGATCTGTCGCTCTACTAATTCTTCGACACGGTATTCACACACATGGCGGCGGGGCAGTAGCGGCAAAAACAGGCTAGACATTGACGCGACTTGCGACAAGAATTCTTCCAAAACCGAATAACAATAACAACAACAACAACAGCAACAACAACAGCAACAACAACAGCAACAACACAGCTGCAATAAACTCACAACAACCACAAAGAAAAAAAAAAGGCTTCACAACACAATCAGGCAATGAAATTGAGTTAAGAATTTCGACATTTGTCTGCTGGGAATAAATAAATAATGCTGATGCTTGATGCTTCTAGATTCTTGCCTCCAAAAAAGAAAAACAAAGAGACGCAAATTTTCAGCGTAGACAATAATTTTGTTTATTTTTAAAAAATATTGCATAAAAAAAAACAAAATCAAAAAAAGAAAAAACGCAAAAATTTAAAAACAAACAGTATATAAGCAATAAACAAGCTTAAATTTAAGCAAGCGTAAATAAATAAATTGCTTTAAAATAAATCAAAAAAAAAAAAAAATTGTGTTAACCCTTTATAAGGCGTAGGAGCTACTTTGAAGAGCAAAATTTTTGGTCGAATACGCTGTGAAAATATATGAACCTAGATTGTTTTCACAGTATATACGAACGAAAATGTTGGTGGTAAAAATATCTTTTATGCCTATAAAGGGTTAAAAAATATATCAGCTCGATTGTTTTAGTTGAAATATCTCTGTGTTTATGCATTGAATGACGTGCTGTCTGTCTATCTATCTGTGTGCCTGTCTGTCTGTCTGGTGGTTTGTATGTGCCCCTTGCTTCTTGCTCACACTCTTTCAGTTATTTTGTAATATGAGGAAAGCAGAATTCTTTGCTGTCTGGCGTATAAAATGTTTGTTATTTTTTCTTGTGGGTTTTTGTTTATTGTCGATGATGTTTCTGTTATTTTAAAATTGTTTTGTCACCGTGTCTATTTGTGTTTTAAAATAATGCCTGAGAAAGTGTTTGTCAAAGTGATAGCAATAAGAAGCCAAATATTGTTAAGTTTTAACCGTTAGCTATAACTTAGCTTTATTTAGTGCGTTTTTCTCAAATTATTATGTCGCAATAGCAAAACAATATATAAAAAGTTTTTATGACTATTTTTTGCTTAAATAAAAAAAAAAACAAAAAAAAAAACAAAGTAAATTCATTCCACAACAGCAACTGCTGCTGCTGATATTGCTGAGGATGTGATAAAAAAAAGCAGTAGCATTAAAAACTTTTGCAATTTATGCTTTCAACTTGTGCGAGGTGCAGAGCCAAAATACATCACAAAACTTGTGACAAATTGCAGCTAATGGGGCAAGAACGTAAAATAAAATTCACGGCATATTTTAAGGCGCTTAACAGGTAGTGCAAACATAAAACACAGTAAGACTTGAACACAATTTAATGTTGCTGGTTAACATTTATTTAAAAAAAAAAAAACATATTCAACGTGTTGAAAGATGTAAATATAATAAAGCTGTAATTTGAACCCCAGATTTATGCAACGGTAGTTTCAAGCAGTATCAGTAGGGTGCAATATAAGAGTTTTTTTTTTGTGCCAAAGCCACTTGACTCAAGAAAGTAATTTAAGTTATCCAAAACTACATGAGAATTATAATACAGCAATTGCAACGAATGTAAAAATGTTAACAATAAATTCTATTCTGTAGCATGGGAGTTTTGGTTATGAATTTGCATATGACTATAGTATAAGGAATTTAAAAAAACAAAAAAAAAACCTGATATATTTAGATGCTTTGCTACTTTATTCCCGAAAAAATTAATTATTATCGGTTAAGTTTTGGACAAACCGAAAATATTTTAGATTTCAAATGTAAATGCGCATAATTGCTGCATATTTTCACATACGTTGCACATAAAAGTTCAAAGAGCATATGATTGAGTTATCTATAATGTGTGTGTTTTTGCTATGGTTTTGTTTTTATAGTCAATAAAATTGCATTGATTCAAATAATTGAAATTGTATGTTAATCGATGAACCAAGACAGCGTTTAATTGATTTACAATAAAAACAAAAAGCAACTGCGCACTTACACAAGCATTTAAATTAAAAACTAAACGATTTTTTGTTTAGCTATAAAATAAAATCTCACAGATAATGAGCACTGAAAATTTAAAATGCAAGCGTAAAAAATCAAAAAATATACTTTCAAAAATGGCGCCTTATTTTGACGTGAATTAATAATCATAATAATCATTTTATTAATCAATTTATGTTAAGTTGTAATAAAAATGATGGCGTGCGACAGTCATGCATGTTGTCGGTCATGTCAGCAGTAGCTGTGATTTTAAGAAAAGCTAAAAAAAGATTTGAAATCTTAAAAATGACGAACAAATCGAAATAGAAAATAAATGAAAAAATACAAAAATATATCAGCTACGGATCATCATGAACTGCATGTCAGAATAACACGAAGAGTCAGCATGACTGATATGTGAGAGACTCTATGCGAGTGTATGTCCGTGTGTGTGCACTATTTTTTATTTCTAATTATCATATCGTTTAAAATAAATTTTTATCAAATTCATTTAATTGTTTCTTATTTATATTTAAAATGCTGTCAATGTTTAATGATAACAACTTTATGAGCATTTTTAACATTTTCCAAAATACATATATAGATCAGAAAACTCTGGTAGTGGCGACAAAAAAAAAAAAAAAAAAAAATTAAGATAATTAAGCACTATTAGGGTGCAATATGATTCCTTTTTTTTTTTTTTACCAAAGCCACTTAACTTAAGAATATCGGTTAAAGTATGCGTTCTTTATTTATGTTATTTAAGTATTTTACCTTAAACTACATGAGAACTATAATACAGCAATTCCAACGAATGCAAATTTTACATTAATTTATATATATATATAAAACAAAGTCGTGAAATGTGTTACTAATTCCATAACTCCAGAACAAAACGTCTGATTTGCTTGATAAATTTTACCACACCCCCTTTCACCGCCCACAAGTCAATAAAAATTATATATTTTAGACAGTTTTGTTCGTATAAGACTAAAACTATGTAATTTGGTTTGTATGATTACTGTCGACAATTGTACTAAAAATGTGTTTCCACGCCCCCTTTTACCGCCCACAAATGTCAATGAAAATGCTATATTACAAACGATTTTTGTCATATAAGAATTTAATTTTGTTATTGAGTTCGTATGGTTATTGTCGGAAACGGTTTTTAAAAATGGGCGTGGTCAAACTATAGATACACCCACTTTTTCAGCAATCATTAAATTGACTGCTAGACGGATTGTCCTGAAATTTTGGTTGAACATTTTATTCGAGTACGGTATAGTTTAGAAAAAAATTGCCACACGCCTTTTTCTAAAAAAGTGGACGTAGCTATAATTTGACCACGCCCATTTTTGAAACAGTTGCCGATAGAAACCATACCAACACAATCATCAAATTAAAGTCTAAAACGACCAAAACCATCTGAAATATATCATTTTTATTCATTTGGTGGCGATGAAAGGGGTTGTGGCATTTTATTGATTTGTGGGTAATTGTCAGGAAATTTTCATGTTAGATAACACACAAAGCTTACGTCAACAATAATAACATATGAACTCCTGTGCACAAATTTAGTAGCCTGAGCACATTGAACGTTACAGCAACTTAACGACACGTGGTCATAATAGTGAATTAATGTATGAGAAAGTTTATATAAATGCTTGGTGGAAATATTTTGGTTTTTGATCAGATTTTTTTACGAAATTTTGCGCAAAATGCCTAATCTATTGGATAAAATATATAATTTGAAAATATTCTTTGACAACTATCGCCACGCCATCATTGATCACCATTTTCAAAACTTTTTCTCATAATCTTCAGATGTTCAAGCTACAATGCTTATTCCACTGAAGTTACCGCTTTGAAAGATGAACACAACATTCATTACAAAGCAGGACCGTAGCCAGAATTTACATTACGGCGGGAGGGGGCGGGGGAGGGGCAAATCTTTCCGATTTTGAAATCCGATTTCGTTGCGAAATCGTAACGAAAATCGTATGAAGAAGTTGACACGACTTTGTAACGAAATATCGTAACGATTTCGTAAAGTGTCTTAACGAAAATGTTACGAAAAAGTTACGATTTCGTTCAGACAGTTCGAAAGGAAGAAAATTTTACTCTGTTAGCATTTTAATATGTCGTACAAACAGTCGCATAACGAAATTTTATATAAATTTGTATAAAAAGTGAAACTGTTCCGATATTTGCGTAACGAAATTTGCGAAACAATTTTTGCAAGACAGCTCGAAATAGTCGTCAACAATGGTTTGCTGGGTAGATATGGCATAAAAAATGTCAAGCTAATTTTCTTGAACTTACAAAATTATATTCGTTCTAGGCATAATTTCATATATATTTTACTGGATATCAGGGACTTTTTGAGCATTGAAACTGATTTTTTAATATACAAACTCCTTGGAGATGAATTCCAATGTTGGTGAAGAAATGTTACGGTGACTCTGCTCTATCGTATCAGAAGACAAACAAGTGGTTTAACCGAATTGTGAGTGGCCAAGACGAAGTAGAGGACGACCCTCGTACTGGGCGGCCATCGCGTTCGACTACCGAAGAAAACGTTGAAAAAATCAAAGATATGTTGGCCAAAAATCGCAAATTAACGATTAGAAAGATAGCAGAGGACGTCGGCATTTCAATTGGATCCGTTCAGAACATTTTGAAGAATGAATTGGGCTTGAGACGTGTCGCTGCGAAGTTGGTACCGAAAGAACTCAATTTCATGCAAAAAAGAGACCAAGTTTCTATCGCGAAAGACATGCTGGAAATGGTCGAAAACGACGAATCATTCATCGAATCCATCATTACTGGTGACGAGACATGGGTATACGAGTATGACAAGCTAATCAGGCATTAGGCGAGTGAATCAGGTCCAATTCTTTCTTCCATCGTAAAAATCAAAGACACGAAAAAAGTTGTTGTAAACAAAACACCGTCACTTTAACAAATGTCAACGAGAGACGCTGATATTTAGCAGCCTTGTCAAAGACACATGTGGCAATCTACTAAAAAAAAAAATTTCGAATCAGACAGTTAAGTCCGGTTCACAGTGTTAATGAACCGTTCTTTTTGAACAAGGTGGTATACACACAAAATTTTAAGCTTCTAGCGTGATCCTAGCCAAAGTTATGATATAAAAACCAAAAAAGCTTTCATCAAACTTAATCATACAAGCTTTTATTGCTTACGGATACAGCAGATATATGCAACAGTGCACTAAAATTTGTAATAAGATTTTTATCCTCGTTCGAACCAACTGTCAATTTGGTCACTTTAAAATCAAATTCTTACAATAAAAAGAAATGTTAAAGCTGTGCAAACTTCTTCATAGCAGTTGCAGGGAAAAGTTTTTTATTGTACTGCCTTTGTTGCAGAGAAAGCAGGCCTCTTAGAAGTGGCAGCGAGGAGGTAATGTATTAAGACGCTTCGGGCATCACTCAATTCATGCCTTCTTTTGGAGAGGGCTCGCTGAATTGCCTACTGGGTTATTTCTATTTATTTATTGACATATTTATCTGCCTTCGGTACCCTGCCGAGGCTACATTCCCCTTACTAGTTTTATTTAAATTTGATGATTCATAATTAATTTTAATTATTTTTTTATACAATTTGAAATAAATTTTTAAAGTTTGTACTTATGTTGAGTTGCATGCGTGGTTTGAATCCACGAAACCAAATTTGTAATTGAAAATTGCACGCGTTTCAAAATAATTTTTATTTATATTTTAATTTTAATTCAATGATTTATAAGTTTTAATTATTTATTTATAATTTCGGCTGTGTTTATATTATATTTTATTTAATTTTTGCCTAACGTTTGTCCTCATAGCCTGTCCTTAAGTTTCAAGCTCAAAAAAAGGCAATAATAAAAGCAAGCCATGCCCATTAATGATGGGGTTATTTTGAGATTATCAGGCCCTGTTTTATACTTGCATACTTTCATCTATAATTTCCTTTACAGGAAATATAGACAGTCAATTTAATGCCAAGGATTATGCAGTAATTCCAAACAGCAAACAGCATGAGCGTCTGCAGTATTTTATGCAGCGGGGGTAAAGAGCTAAGTTTTTTTATATTTTTTTTTTTTTGTTTTCTTTAACAGTTATATTAGAATTTCTTCATTTGCCGAAGACAAGGAGGGGGTTAAACTTCTTTCCCTTGGCAAAAGCTAAACATTTTTGTTCTCATTTCCTTATATAACGTTTGGTCTAAAGTTCAACTCGAAAAGTTCCAAAGATGATAGTTTGAAAAAGCATTTCAATTTGCTCAACTTTATGTTGTGCAAATGACTGTAAATTTTGAGGAAAAATTTATTGGTGCTGCACATAAAACTGCACATTTATTTCTTTGAGTAGCATCCTATTTACAGCGTGGCTCCACTCATAAATACTCACTTCATTTAATACAAAAACTTTTGTCACACACTTCATGTTGGCGCCAATGTTGCGCTATTTTGCGCCTTGCAAAAGTTATATTGCGACACAAATGCACACATACACATGTCATGTGTGCTACTATAACAAATATGTATAAAAACCCTGTAGGAAAATCAACTAATTTAAAAGTAGTTAATAAAGTAGTTTTTTTGTCAACCACAGCTAGTTGAAATTCTGACTTTTTTCCATAGAACGAACTAACTTATTATGTATGGTGATGTCCGCTAAATAAGTCAATTGACTTTCGTCTGCATATATTTGCAACTACTTGTTAAATTAGTTATATTTAAATTATTTTTGTAATTACTTTAAAATAGCCAATTGAAAACTATTACTGACGGAATAAAGTTAATAATATTTGATGAAATAACATGGTTAAATATATATAAACTTGTAATCTTATAAAAATTTGCAATTAAAACATGTCAAAATCAGAGTAGTTGCCGCCTTAATATAATTCAAAGTAGTTCAGATACTGGTTTATTTTAAATTAGTTTTTTAATTAGTTGTTTTTATAAACAAGTTAGTTTGTTCCTATAGGGTATATTGCGACACAAATGCACACATACACATGTCATGTGTGCTACTATAACAAATATGTATAAAAAGGGTCACTATTGTCGAAATGTAAAACTCACAAGAAACAGTGATGAAGAAATGAGGGCTTAATTCAAATTAAATTTCTTTTAAATTAAACGCATTTTTTTTTTTAAAGTTTTGAAAACGATTTCTTTTAAACTAAACAACATATTTTGTATACGTGTATAGTCTCAGCTGTTTTAATATCAAATTAAAATAAAACTATAGATTGCTAGTAAGGAATGATTTTTTAATTGGGTAGAAGTTAAAATACCCACGTATTTAAGTATATTATAGTGTATATATATGGTAGGTGGAAAAAATTAGTTGCCAGACTTTTCATTATTTCCAATGCTTTTCAAAACTTAGGAAAAAAAATTAATTCGTAATTTTTTTGACTGTCTTGCAGGAGTAACGTTGCAAGAGAGTGAATGTGTAAAATCTGAGAAGCAATACTTGCTTCTTCTATACACGTGGTAAAAATCATTAATCTAGATTGAAGTGTCATAGTAGAAAAAATATGTTTCCATGTGGTTTTCTTCAGTTATTTAAATGATAAGTGCAAACAAAATAGCGAATTTTTGATTAATTAAATAAAATTAAATAAAAACTATGTGGCGGCCGTGGCGTAGTGGGTAGAGTGTGTGAATCTTAAGCCAGAGAACCCAGGTTCGAATCCTCCATCTGACACAGAAAATTTTTTCAATTGAATTAATTTTTCTGTTCGGCCGCCACCTCTCTGCAGACAATGACAAACCTCAGAGAGTAAAAACTGCCATGAACATAAGCCGTTCGGAGTCGGCGTAAAATATGTAGGTTCAGTTCTCGATCATTTGTGTGCAAACATTTCACATCACACACAACACAATTGGTCATAAGAAGCTCGGTCAAAGTCCTTTCAAGGGCTGAAGTGGCCATTTCGTTTTTATTTTTTTTTTTAAATAAGAACTATGATAAATTCTGCGACGTATCCTACTATTTTTTTTAGAGAAAAGTATTGGTAATTTTTTTATTTATTCCTTGACGCGAGTATGTTCGAGAATTTCTTTATTTGAGATAAAAACAGTGATTTTAAAAAAAAAAATATGGCTAAATTCAAGAAACTAGTAGATGAAGAACCTAGGACACTCATTAATTTACATTGCAAGAATATTTAAAAAATCGCACACTGAGATTGGTAAGGTGATTGTTGCCTACAAAAGTCGGAGAAACGGATGTCTCCAAAAAGGAAAGGCCAGGGCGGCCAAAAGTTACAACGTTCAGACTTAATCGCTGAATTTTAGAGATTTCCGAAGCCGATCCATTCAAATCGGTGCCAAAAATCAGAGCACAGCTACTCAAAGAGGGCAAAGTAGCCCCATCGATTTACACCATTCGTAACAGGTTACGCAAAGAAGGCAAACACGATCGGGTTGCTCGTAAAGCTTTACTTCGTAAGCAAAGTAAATAAGATGAAAAGAATGAAGAACATTTTTTAAAACCTCGAGAATTTTGGCATAACATACTCTGGACGGATGAGTCAATGATTAGACTGGAGTACTCACATGGCATGATTTATGTTCGGCGGAAACCAAATGAGAGCCTTTCTTACGGATGCACCCTTCAAACACTGTTAAGGCTGTAGAGAAAGTTCTAATGGTTTGGGGATGCCTTTCAGCACATGGACCTGGAGAAATGGTAATATTAGAGGGAAGAGTAAGAGAAAGACACTGCTATTCCTGAAGGCAGACGCTTAATAGGTACGGATTTCATAATCCAGAGCAGGATAATGCGCCTATCTGCGCCACTGCGAAAAAAGTATCTGAACACCTTTCTTCACATAATATTAGCCTCTTAAAATGGCCACCACAAAGCCCAGATCTTCTCCTATAGAGAATGCGTGGGCAATGCTCAAAATTCGAGTGGCAGAGCAAAAGCCACAAACCTTATGCGAATTGAAAGGCAGCTTAATACAAAACTGGAACAATGTCACGTCTGAAGATTGTTTGAAGCTGGTTAATACCATGCAGAATCGATTGGGACAAATGAGCATGAGAAGAAATGGGGGCCATTGTGGCTATTGAACGTCTTGGAAACTTACTTTTTGCACATTAAAATTGAATTTGTTATTGTTTACGTTAAAAAAAAAAAAAAATATTGAATAAAATACTTTGCTTATGTTTTTATCTTCTTTTTAAGCCTTAAGCTCATAAATTTAATAAATAATAAAATTAAATCATAAAAATATTAACGAACAAAAACTACAGGCTTTTTGATTTACATTGCTTCGTTGGAAACTTATTTTTTCCACATACTGTAAGTCTTTAGCCATCTTTAAAATATTTATGAATAACACTGTGCGACAGTCCAAAATACCTGGGAGATAATGCTATTTCTCTGGTAGGTCTTGTCGACTAAAATCTCCCAAAATCTAGACTTACGGTAAAACTTACGGATTTTGCATACCTTTACCCACTTATTGGCCGGCCTATAACTTAACTGATTGTCAACCGATTTTAAAAATGTAACCGTATACTGAAAGACGATACTTGATTCTTATCTACTGTTTGGGACAACTTGAGAAAGCTGTGTGTGTTTACTCTGCAAATACAACTTTTTTTCAAATTTTTCGACTTTTTTCAATTTTAAAGATTTTTCTTTACACTAAATTTTATAGAGACCACACTAGCCCTGTATGGATTCACAAAATACATTTATTAGCAATTTTAACCAAATTTAATTTTTTTTAAATCCATCAGTAATTGACAAAGTTATTAAACTTTTTATGAAAACAGATTTTTTTTTCGAAAAATACATTTTCGGCATGACAACTCAAAAATGTTTCCTTGACTATTTTTTTTTTTTAAGTCGGCATCATTAGTTTCGCGTTGTAATGACCAGCTATACTCCGAAATAATTTTAATTTTATTTTTTCTTTCAAAATGTTTTTTTTTATTTTTTGGTGAAAATGTTCTGCTTGCTCATCGCTAAACTGGCCTAAGTTCTCTGGAAAAAAGTTCAAATCCGAATGTAGGAAATGAATTTTAATGGACATGTTGTATCTCATTGCATCCTATGCACATAAAAATTCAGTCACAATTGCGACTAGTCGTCGCTTCTATGGTTTTCGAGGAAATTAGTGCACAGCTAAACAAAACTCTACCACAGACGTTGTTCCACGGAATTTAACTTCCTTACAAAATTCGTATCTCTCATGATATTTCGGATTTAAGGTCTAATGAAAATACCTTAAGATCATAAAGATAAAAAGATTAAAAAGTAATAGATATGAAAAAATGCTTTTTTACATCCTTTTATTTGCACTTCACTTAGTTTTGGAAGCATAAGAAAAAGCACATCTTGTACATTTTTAAGGTAAGACACAATTCGGAATTTGTAAAAAAAGGGAGGTCGACCGGAACACGTGTTGTTATAGACACCTAAGTAAGTAATGAAAAAAAAATTTTTCTTCTAACAAATTTTGAGAAAATCGCACTCGAACTAAAAATTTTTGTAAAAAGACATAATTTTTTGAGTTTGATCAACTTTAATTTCTTGAACGTACAAGGAAACTTTAATAAATTTTAATTTTTACACAAATTGTTAAATTCAATTTCCAAAACTGGTCTTTGTTGATCTTGCAAAGCTATCATAATTTTAAAGTTTTGCCTGAAAGGTGATATTGCTTTAAAATATATTGCTTTAAAATGTCACCTTTTACTTAAATCGTTGTGGGGAGTGAGACCAGAGGGAGTGAGAATAGACCGCCCCTACCTCCGCCCCCCCCCTCCCATACGATTATTTTCTTGTCTTGACCCAATGAAACACTAGCTTTCTGATTGACCTCGCTATCCGATACGCCTTGTATACACATAGGTATGTTTCAATTTATAATATGGCATCTGAGTTTGAAATTTGGGCACAATCTAATGAAGACTCTACCTCCCATACAAAATTACGTCATCTTAAATGTAAAACCTTCATAAATTGCTCAAAAATGAATACATTGTATAACATAACTTGCATAAATTGCATAACTAAATTGTATTATGAATGTAAAATTTGGAGAGCTTGTAAGAAAATCACGCGCCTATTGTCCATCCAAAGTGACGTCATCAATATAATAAAACCTTCAAAACTTCGGCCCGTTCGAAAATCATTTCTTACTAGTTTTTTTTTTAACAAAATTCATTCAAATATTACATAGCTAGAGATTAATTTACTTGAAATATTATTTAATCATTTTCAAATCATGAATTTAATAAAAGTGATTCGCGCAAAACCGCGCAACTTTTTATTGCTGAATATGGTAGCTCACATATTCAAGTTTAATGCAAAATTTCCATTTCTACTTGATGCTACGGAATAACTACTTAAATCTCCACATATATTTCGAAAATGATGCAATAATTTTTTTAAAATATTTCTACACAATTATTATACACGCTTTAATACCGGAAGTTGAAGGTTCCATTATAAAACTAGTCGGGAATGGAGCTTCGGCAGGGTACCGAAGCTAAAATACCCCTCCCCGCCCCCCGCGGCCGTACTGAAGTATATTCGAAGTCTTTCGACGTCTATAAAATTTCTCTGTAAAATCTGCAAAAATATTTGTGTCATACGCTTAATTTAATTTTACACTTAGCTGCCACACAGAGTAATTTGTAATCAAAGTAAAATGCCACACCCACTTTTCTAGTATAAAGACTCCACATTTTACCGATGAATATATGCATGGGTTATATAAACGACGTGGGCGGAACTTGGGTACATACAGACACGATGTCATTCACTTTTATATATTTACGAAAGTTTTTCAATTTTGATGACGTCACTTTGTATTGAAGGTAGGCGTGCTTTTCATCCGATTTTGCCAAATATCAAAGAGTGGCTTATGTTAAATATCAAAGTTTGTATGCAAAATTTCAAAACATTTCTGTAATTTTTGCTGATTTTTAAGCGATTTAACGTTTTCAATAAAGCCATTTTGTATGTGAGTTAGGCGTAGTTTTCATCCGATTTTGCCAAATAGCATAGTGATAGTCTATGTTATATATATAAAAGTCTATGTGCAAAATTCCAAGACATTTCTGCAATTTGAGCAGATTTTTAAGGGATTTTACGGTTAATGTAAAGCTTCCTTGTATGGGAGGTAGGCGTGGTTTGTATCCGATTTTTCCAAATTTCATAGTAAGGATTTATATTAGATATCAAAGCATGCTTGTCAAATTTCAAGGAATTTCTTTAATATTTGTGGATTTTGAAGAGATTTTACGGTTAAAATAAAGTCACTTTGTATGGGAGGTAGGCGTGGTTTTCATCCGATTTGGCTCATTCTCGAACTTGGCATTCCTTTTTTAAAAATAAGCTTATATTTTGAATTTCATTGCGATAGCTTTAAACTTACAGCTGTAATCGTGTCGACAGACGGACAGACAAACAGACACACGGAAATCGACTCAGGAGGTGATGCTGATAAAAATATATATACTTTTCTATACCTGCCACGCCTCCTTATTGGCGTTACAAACGGAATGACAAAGTATTAATATGTAAGGGGCAGTACGCGTTGCGGTATAAAGATAAGTTTTGACGTATGAAAAATTTTTGTAAGCTTTAAATTATGCTGAATGTCAGTTTCTTCAACTGTTCGCGAAAAAACGAAAAATTTCTTAACTTTTAGGCTATGCAGCAGAAAAACTAAGCAACATGTGGAACTTAAAGCTCTTTAATCGAGTAGTAAGTATTTTTAAAAAAACTTGTATTAATTTTTCAATTAATCTCCACTTTTACGATTTCCACCAACCTCCTCCAAAGGTCTACCAAAACGAGGAATATCCAAGATTAAAAAATTTCTATCACGGAAACGGGTAAGCCGCTTTCGACAATTATATATATTATTATATCTTTGCCATAAACTTCCACTAATTTTTGTCTGGCTTTAGTTGCTTTTTTGCCTGTCGCATTTTGTGCTATAAAACTGCTGAAAGCAGCACCCTGTTTGGGTTCGAAGGACTAGCACACACGCACACACACACACACAAATGTCATTTGAAACGTTCCATTAGATGTACAAGCAGATTCAGTTAAAAGATTTATTTATATTTGAGAGAATTTTTTAACATCAGTTTTAACGAAAAAACCAGAGAAAAATAATAAAAAAAAATTTATGAGAGCGTTCTAAAGTGGTGAAATAAATCTGCAAAAGAGCAGCTAAAAAAAAAAAATTTATTTAAATTATTTTTTTATTGTTATTGTAGAAAATTATGTATAACTGGCACTGGTGCCAAACATTAGTTTTCCATTAAACCCAAACTTGAGCGCGAAATAATTGAAATGCGCCAAAAAACAGGGAGAAGCAAAAAAAAAAAAAAAATCACCAAGCAGAAGCATGACTATTGTGGCACAGTGGCACAAATGGGAATGCAGTTGAAACGCAGTTAAAATGACAATCAATCAAAGGTTAAAATTAAAACAAAAAAAATTAGAAAAAACTTATAGCCATATTACTCAGTTAATGCTGAATTATGCTTTGAACAAAAATTGTTTAAAATTTAAGAATAATTTTGGGCCAAAAAAAAAATCATGGCAACTCTAATGCCTCAACTTTTTTCAATTGCAAAACCTTTGCTTACAAATCAAAGAAGCTTCCAGAGCTTAAAAAAAAAACTATAAAATAAAAACGAAAACTAAACTGCAAGAAACTTTGCGCATAAAATCCATATCCTGTCTGCTGTAGACAAGCTTCTTACTCTCGCTCTACTCTCTTTCTTGCTCACTGTTTTAGAAACTTTTTATTCTGAAAGCCTTGCAGCCTGATAGCACCGCATGACCTACGCAGGAGCCCACCGACTACTACTACCAACACCATCACCACTACTACTACTACTACTACTGTCACTACTACTATAATGTTTTTTCTCTTCTTCGCTACATCTCGTCTTTTTTACTAGCCGATAAACTATTTTGCACATTTTGTTTTGATTCCCGGATTTTGTTTTTTTTATTTTTTTTTTTTTTAACGCATCCTTTTGAATTCCTTGCTACGCTCGTTCCGCGCATATTTGTTTTTTTTTTTCTCACTTTTATTGTTCTATTTTCACTGCATTGTTGTGAGCAATTTAAGGAAGGTAGAGAAAAATGATGCACTCGACTACAACAACAAACAACATCAGCAAGCATAAAAACAACAAAAATCCAGACAACGCGAGCATCACAACGAATGCCTTGTTGAGCGAATGAGCGCCATCGTTTGGATTGCGCGCAGAATATTTTGGTTTCGTCTTTCTACGTTTAGAATTTCAGCGCCAATTCATGGTGCTATGTTTATGTGTGTGTGTGTGTATGAGTATGTGAGTATCTGTATGCGAATAAAACATTTTAGGAGTCGCATTTTAGAGTCATTGACCTTGTGCGAATGTTCGTGTGAGAATGAGTGAGCAAGTGTTTGTGTGTGTCTCTACAAGCACCAAAGGAAACGGCTGCGTAGTTTATGTTTGAAGTTTTTTTACTACTTCTTTGTTACTGCTACTTTTTCCCACCACTTGTTTAATGTTACAATAATAAAAAATACATTGCAAAAATGAGTTAATCGATTTTTTTCCTTTAACAACTAAAGTTTTGAAAGTTTATTTTGATCGCATAATTACATGGGTAACGCAGCAAAAAATTCTGCGCTGATACACTAAGTCAAGCCCAGATTAGTGTATCAACAAAATGCGTTAACGCAATTGCGCCATGGCACAGTTTGAAATGCTATGAATTTAATCAACGCATTGATATTTTGAGTTCGATAACACGGTGAGTTATAAGCTACATTTTTTGAGTGTGTTGAGTTGGGTAGCTCATTGAATTGTGTAGTAGTTTAGTCTCATTTAGAAGAAATGCAACAAATCTAATCAAAACGCTTTGGCAAAATATTTTATATAAATAATGTCATTATAATCATTCGTTCATTATATGAGGGAATTTAATTTTTTAAATAAATTTCTTTATAAGCAATATATTTTGCGGTTTGAGAATAGTATTAAAATTAATCCTTTTGGCATTTTATCCAATCGAAGCGGGATGGTTCTAACATTCCTTCATCGACACATTATAATAGTAATCAGTCTTTTACAAGACACTGTAAATCTGTTTGCTGACTACTTTAAGTCCAACTATGTTATAGAAAATTCTAGTTTTGATCAGTCAATTTTAGTTAATGTGAGTTCATTTCTAAACCTTGGTTCCGTAGTCTTATCTGAATAGGAGATTTGCGAAGCTATGTTAACAATGAAAGTTTCGGTTAAAGCTAAAATAAATGTGCTTTTTCTTCATCTAAGCCTGTGTGTAAACTTTTCAAAAAGTCTTTAAGTACTGGATTTATAGACTGTTGCAAAATTTGTTTCGTAACACCGGTCCTTAAATGTGGCAGTAAAAATTATGTTTCCAACTATAGGCCTATTTCCAAGCTTTCAAATGTTTCGAAACTCTTTGAAACTGTTATTAAGAACTGGTTATTTTTTTCAGTTAAGCGTCACATTTGCCTTGAACAGCATGGTTTTTTTTTGCTGGTCGATCAACTCTGACTAACTTAGCAGTCTTCTCAAGATTTTGCATTTCTTCTTTTGAACTGGGGCATCAAGTTGATGTTCTATATACTGACTTCTCTAAGGCCTTTGGCAAGGTCCCTCATAATGTTTTAATAGCAAAACTGGCCAAAATGGGTTTCCATTCTGATTTCTTGAATTGGATCCAGTCTGATCTGGAAAATTGATTTTGTTTTGTTGTATTAAATGGAGTCAAATCATATCAGTTTATTGCTTCTTCTGGAGTACCACAGGGGTAGCATTCTTGGCCCTCTACTGTTTTCTTTATTTATAAATGATGTCAGTTAATGTTTTCAATCAGCAAAATTTTTACTTTATGCTGATGATTTAAAGTTATTCCGTTAATTATCTTATTTAAATGATGTTGTTCTATTACAGAATGATCTTAATAATTTGCTTTCTTGGTTGAATTTTTTACCATTAAATTGCAATAAATGTTTTTCTATGACGTACTCAAAGCCCAATAATGTATCCATTTCTTCATATTTCCTCTCTGGTACTCCCTTACAGAAAGTTAATTCCAACAAGGATCTAAGAGAGGTGTTTGACTTCAAGTTCACTTTTTTTGAGCATTTAAATGATCGCAATTTACTGCGCTATTGCGTTTCTTTTAATAAAAAAAGTGTATCAACGCAATGGCGTAGTTAAATGCTTCAACTCAATAACTCAATATAACACATAGCGATATTAAACGCAGCGCTGCGTTACCCATGTGTAATCGTCATCTTAAATAGTCAGATCTGTGTTCTCAAGGCATAACAGCATAACTTGCGATATGCTCTAAATTAGTTAATAGTAACACTGAGTTTCCTGTATCTGTATCCATGTGTCACTGAGTCACCTATTTGGTGATGATCTGTTGCTTAGTTTAGAAGAAATTAGTAAAAAATCAAATAGCAAATGTTTTTTTTTTTAATTTGCCTTACAAGCAGAATTATGGCATAACTAAACATATGTTGTTCAGATACAGTAGTCAACTTTGGACCGTTGACAAGGTAGTTTTTATAAGGTTATAACAGCATATATGAGTTATATTTTTGTTACAAACACAATATGTGTATTAAAAAAAAAAAACGCTCGACTTGTGTTATTATTACAGAAAAAAAGACTTGAAAATTTAAGAGCTTTTTTCAAGTTATGTTGTTATTCTAAAATAATATATTTACAGAGGCTCACAGCTTATTTCATGCAGTTTCAATTTTTTCAAAATTTGTTACACTATTATTGAAAAATAGTTAAGATATTGAAAAGATTTAAATGCCATATTTAAGAAAAATATTTATTGTTCAATTCAGAAACTTCAAAAATATCAAAACTATTGTTTGTGCTAGGTTAGGTAGAGGTAGAGGCGGCAGCCGGTGTAAATGAAATGCATATACCAGCTCACTTAGACTAGATAGGTCCATTATGATATCGCTGCACACAGGCTTTTATTAATAATGGAACCAACTTGAGCTCCTGATGAACCCTTTTAGACGCCTGACACCAGTCGTTGACAGGTCGTCAAGCTCATGAAAGAAGAAAGATCCTAAATATTTGTGCCTTCTTCTGGCTAAAGCAGGACAGGAGCACAGAAGATGGGAGATGGTTTCTTTCTCTTCCTTGTCCCTGCAGCTTCTACAGAAGTCATTTGAAATAACTCCTAAGCTGTAGGCATGTCTGCCTATCAAGCAGTGCCCGGTGATGACAGCCACTATTGTGGCTAGTTCTGTGTCGGCCAGATAAGCCTAGATGCTCTGCATGTTGAGAGCTCAGCCCACCTAGTGTTGGCTTTCGATATGATATTGTTACTAATTAGCAGCTTGAGATTCGCTAACGGGATACCCGTTGGGTTCACCATGAATAGTGGCGCTTGTGCCCCATTTTTGGCGATCTCATCTGCCTTTTCATTACCTTTTATGCCTTTATGCCCAGGCACCCATATTAGGTTGATGCTGAAGTAGTTCGACATTTCTCCTAATGAAGCACGGCATTCTTTGGCTACTTTAGAGTTTGTGGCTACTTGTTCCAACGATTTTATCGCAGCCTGATTATCAGAGAAGATATAAATTTCCCGTTTAGAGACAACGTTTTTGAAAGCCATGATACTACTTCCCCTATTGCCATCAATTCGGCTTGAAACACACTACAGTGGTCAGGAAGCCTACGAGCCGGAGATTCCCCAAGCTCTTTTGAGTAGACCCCGTACCCGACCTAGTCGTTTAATTTTGATCCATTTGCATAGAAATATAGACAACCTCGTTTCCATGGTGCACCATTGACCCAGTATGTTCTAGGCGGAATAAGCGTACCATACCTTCCTCCGAAGGAAAGCGAGGGCTTGAAGTAATCAGTTCTTGATGGAATGAAGTTGAAGTTGTTAAGTATGGATGAGTGACCCGTTGTCATACTTTTCCATACTCCCAGTTCTCCAAGTCTTATCGCCGAACAGGCTGCTGTCTGTTTGGCAACCAGGTACAGTGGTAGAAGATGAAGTATGGTCTCTAGGGCTGCAGTCGGTGTTGTTCTCAGAGCACCGCTGATGCATATACATGCCATTCTGTGCACTTTTTGGAGTTGTTTCATATATATGAGACCTTGTATATGGACGGCCACCATATTACTACTTCATACAGAAGAATAGGTCTTATAACCCCAGTATACAGCCAGTGAACGATACGAGGCGAAAACCCCCATCTTGTTCCTATGGCTTTTTTGTTTGTGCTAACTAATAAATAAAAATTATGAAAATACTACTTAGTTTCATGTCACAGTTTATTTCAAGCACTTAAACTTAGATCTAAATTAAAAAATATTTTTTGAATTTTACCTAAAAATGTGTACTTAATATGATACGCCATCGTAACAACCATTTGTTACATCTTATAGTTTTTTTGGCATCGAATCTACAAATTTTTGAGTAGTCTCGGGGGTAATTTTGTTCCACTCTTTTAAAATGACTTTTTAAACTTTTTCTTGTTGGAAATATCACGTTTGCCGAATGTATTTCTTAATATTTGCTATAAGTTTTCAATAACATAGATATATATATATCAATAGTATATCAATAACATAGGTATATATTTATAAATAGTATATCAAGGTGGCTAGAAAAAAAAATTATTTTTTGTTTACGCTCATATTTTGAGAGATGGTATTAATATATCAAACTTCTTAATTGATCAAACCACCTCTCTATCCCAGTCATTCTATTCATAATTCCTTTTTCTTTCCCTTTCCATTTCATTCTCCTCCTATTCTCAGTCAATTCTTTCTGCACTCTATAATTCCAGTCTTATTCCATTTGTTTCCCATTTCATTTGCATTTCAAGCGATTCCATTCAATTTCCATACCTATTACGCTTTCATTCTAATCCAATACCATTCCCATATCATACCATTGTATGCTCAATTCAACTCACTTCTCATTCCATTCAAATTTCCATTCTAGTTCCCATTCCATTTCAATCTCATTCCTCTTCAATTCGCATTCCTTTTTCATTTCGATTCCATTTCCATTCAATTATTATTGCCATTTTGATTAAAACTTTAGTGGACCTTTATTTAAATTTCATTGAATTGAATTTTAACAAAAAAAATCCTTTTCGCAGTTAACCCATATTGTAGCGTTCTCATTCAATGTTATTCTGTTACAGTATTTTGTCGGCATTTCTCCTGAAAGCGACTAGAAAATAGTGGATTTATTTATAATTTTGCTTGAAATCTGAACACTGCACTTAAAAATACCCAATTCTAATAATCTTCCCATCCACAATTAAGACTTCGCAGACCTTACATTTGCACCCTAGTTTTTGGCAGTTATTTTGCATTGATAAAAATTTACGGCGAAAAATTGATTTATTTCATATCAAAACCGTTGGCAGATGGTCAGTCCGATCGAAATTCTTTTGAATTTTAGACCTTCTTGAATACAGCCTTCACAATATAAGTGTCGACAATTTTTTTCCCCTCTTGAAAAAAACGATTGACCTTAGTATATATTTATATATTCAGAAGTTATCTTATTGTTTAGCATAATACTCGTATATTACTTTAGTTAGTGATTGTCTTGAAAAATTACCTCTATAGGATAACTGTTTGGTTTATCGGTATATAATTCTTATGTTGCTTAAACTGTTGCTCAGTTTAACCTGATGCCACTTTTTATAGTATGTACCTGAAATAAAAAAAGATATATAATAAGTTAAAAATTTAAAAATTTGTATGCATGTATTTATTACAGTTTAATGTATTATAAAGGCTATCTTGCAATTCCTAGTAAATTCAGTTCAAGCACAAGCATTTCAAGATTTACTTTTTTTCAAGGTTGCCATAAATAAAAAATCTAATATGGACTCATGTAATTCAAATAAGTGCATGAAATTTAGCCGTTCGGAGTCGGCATAAAGCTTGTAGGTTCAATTCTCGATCATTTAGCTGTCATTTTTTTTTTTTTTACTAAATGCGATAGTTTCTCAATAAAATTATCGTTTTAATTAAAGAGTAATTACCGTTAACGATATCGAAAAACACAATTTCTCGAAACTTTTATTGCTTAAATTATTGAGTAATTATAAAGATTGATCATTTTTCAATAAATTGATCATTTCACTTATCGAGAACGAAAATTTCTCGGGTACAAAAATTCCTGTGACCACACTGAATCCACAAAGCCAAGCTTATGCTAAGAGTTACCGTTTGCAATCTTTGTTGAGTACTTACTACGCCAACTTTACAAACAGTACTGTATATGTTTCTGTCGAACGGCAAAGAATAATAATGTTTGTGCGATAGTAGTGTATGTATTTACATTCCTGTACACATACATATACGCTAAAGAATGAAGAGTCGTACCGAATAAGAATAAGAATAGAATAAAAATAAGAATAGGAATAAGAATAAGAATAAGAATAAGAATAAGAATAAGAATAAGAATAAGAATAAGATAAGAATAAGAATAAGAATAGGAATAAGAATAAGAATAAGAATAAGAATAAGAATAAGAATAAGAATAAGAATAAGAATAGAATAAGAATAAGAATAAGAATAAGAATAAGAATGAGAATAAGAATAAGAATAAGAATAAGAATAAGAATAGAATAAGAATAAGAATAAGAATAAGAATAAGAATAAGAATAAGAATAGAATAAGAATAAGAATAAGAATAAGAATAAGAATAAGAATAAGAATAAGAATAAGAATAAGAATAAGAATAAGAATAAGAATAAGAATAAGAATAAGAATAAGAATAAGAATAAGAATAAGAATAAGATAAGAATAAGAATAAGAATAGGAATAAGAATAAGAATAAGAATAAGAATAAGAATAAGAATAAGAATAAGAATAAGAATAAGAATAAGAATAAGAATAAGAATAAGAATAAGAATAAGAATAAGAATAAGAATAAGAATAAGAATAAGAATAAGAATAAGAATAAGAATAAGAATAAGAATAAGAATAAGAATAAGAATAAGAATAAGAATAAGAATAAGAATAAGAATAAGAATAAGAATAAGAATAAGAATAAGAATAAGAATAAGAATAAGAATAAGAATAAGAATAAGAATAAGAATAAGAATAAGAATAAGAATAAGAATAAGAATAAGAATAAGAATAAGAATAAGAATAAGAATAAGAATAAGAATAAGAATAAGAATAAGAATAAGAATAAGAATAAGAATAAGAATAAGAATAAGAATAAGAATAAGAATAAGAATAAGAATAAGAATAAGAATAAGAATAAGAATAAGAATAAGAATAAGAATAAGAATAAGAATAAGAATAAGAATAAGAATAAGAATAGAAATAAGAATAAGAATAAGAATAAGAATAAGAATAAGAATAAGAATAAGAATAAGAATAAGAATAAGAATAAGAATAAGAATAAGAATAAGAATAAGAATAAGAATAAGAATAAGAATAAGAATAAGAATAAGAATAAGAATAAGAATAAGAATAAGAATAAGAATAAGAATAAGAATAAGAATAAGAATAAGAATAAGAATAAGAATAAGAATAAGAATAAGAATAAGAATAAGAATAAGAATAAGAATAGGAACAAGAATAAGAATAAGAATAAGAATAAGAATAAGAATAAGAAAAAGAAAAAGAAAAAGAATAAGAATAAGAATAAGAATAAGAATAAGAATAAGAATAAGAATAAGAATAAGAATAAGAATAAGAATAAGAATAAGAATAAGAATAAGAATAAGAATAAGAATAAGAATAAGAATAAGAATAAGAATAAGAATAAGAATAAGAATAAGAATAGAATAAAAATAAGAATAGGAATAAGAATAAGAATAAGAATAAGAATAAGATTAAGAATAAGAATAAGAATAAGAATAAGAATAAGAATAAGAATAAGAATAAGAATAAGAATAAGAATAAGAATAAGAATAAGAATAAGAATAAGAATAAGAATAAGAATAAGAATAAGAAAGAATAAGAATAAGAATAAGAATAAGAATAAAAATAAGAATAAGAATAATAAGAATAAGAATAAGAATAAGAATAAGAATAAGAATAAGAATAAGAATAAGAATAAGAATAAGAATAAGAATAAGAATAAGAATAAGAATAAGAATAAGAATAAGAATAAGAATAAGAATAAGAATAAGAATAAGAATAAGAATAAGAATAAGAATAAGAATAAGAATAAGAATAAGAATAAGAAAAAGAATAAGAATAAGAATAAGAATAAGAATAAGAATAAGAATAAGAATAAGAATAAGAATAAGAATAAGAATAAGAATAAGAATAAGAATAAGAATAAGAATAAGAATAAGAATAAGAATAAGAATAAGAATAAGAATAAGAATAAGAATAAGAATAAGAATAAGAATAAGAATAAGAATAAGAATAAGAATAAGAATAAGAATAAGAATAAGAATAAGAATAAGAATAAGAATAAGAATAAGAATAAGAATAAGAATAAGAATAAGAATAAGAATAAGAATAAGAATAAGAATAAGAATAAGAATAAGAATAAGAATAAGAATAAGAATAAGAATAAGAATAAGAATAAGAATAAGAATAAGAATAAGATGAATAAGAATAAGAATATTCTGTATAATAAGATAAGAATATTCTATATAATATAATGTGAACTCCAGTTAGCCTTCAAACTAAACAATTATATAAATATTTTTTCCGTTTTTCTATCTCGCTAACGTTGCTATCTTCTTATTCGTTATTACATGACATACTTAATTGCTTTCCGCATCCTCGTTTATCTCCCTATCTTGATGATACTCTCTTGCAAGCTTTTGTTTTGGCTCGATGTTTGCTTGCTTAAGAGTTGTTTTTAATTTTGTTGTTTCTGGTTTGCTCTCGCATCAGTTCCTTGCCTTTATTTTGGCGCTCTTCGAGTTCGCCCATGTTTTCATTGTTTAATTAATGTTATGTCTGCACGCTGTAAATTACCCGTATCGGCGCGTACAAAATGTGTATAATGTATAAAATGTATATTAGGGTGTTCCTTATTTTTCTTACATCTAAATATGAAGGAGATTTTTTTTTTAAATTTTTTTTTATGATTTAGAGGTCGCTACCAGTTGCCAAAGTTTAGCTCTCTTACAAGAAAACGTCCTTTGGTGTCATTCGCTGATTTGAATGAGCTTCGGATATGTGATAGAGGACAAAAATCTAAGGTACACGTATTTTTTTATAGGTGCGGAAACTCAGATTTAAAGATTTAAAATGGCGTCCGAAAATTTCACATGAGTGCGTTTTTGGTTATATAAGGTACCTGATTTCATGTAGATACGAGGTTGTCTTCTAGTTTTAGCTATTTTTTCCTGCCATTAGATTATTTCCCAAAATGAGAAATAACTAATCTCTCCCGAAGAATTCATAGCCGAAATTTCGTCAACGAAAACAAAAACAAATTCGGATAGTTTTTTGTTTTGTGACTTAGGCTACATAATTTCAATTCGCTATCGAACAGGAGACAAGAATATGCAAATTTCGCCAATGAAGTCAAAGTCAATGCCTTGAGTAGATTTTGTCACCCTCATAATTTTAATCGAATTAAGACTTTAAGTTTAGCAGATCATAAATTCTAAATTTATAAAAAAAAGATCAAATTTTTGTTGTCACACAAAAAAAGTTGAATTTATACGACTCGACATATATAGGTAAATGTTTATATTATATGGCCAATTTTAAGTGTCACGTCATAAAAAATAAATCAGAATTAAACTTGCAGTATAACAACTGCCTTGATTTATTCATCGAAATATAAAAAACTATATAATATACAAAGAAATAAAAATGATCAAATATATTAAAAAATATAATCAATTACTAACAACAATAAAAACAACGCGTACAGGGTAAGGATAACATTTAAAGAAATTGAAAAGCAAAACAGCAATATAAATATCATCAGCACGGTAATCATTAAAAAAATATTAAAAAAACCATTTTAATAATATAAGCAAATTGATCTTTAAAGTGTCGTAAATATCAACGATCCAGGAATAGAGTTAATACAGATCAATAAGTACTGAAAGAGTATGGCGCGGGAAAGGAAGAAGTAATTAATAACACAGCCATTAAATAAGCTAGCTAATAAAAAAATCATTTATAAATAAATAACTCTTCATTGCTTAACGTTCTTGCTTATTCATTCATGGCAATCTATACGAATATTCTTGAATCGGATATAAAACAAAAAAAATAACTTTTAAAGTGCTTTTAACTTTAAAGGTTTTAATTTAAAATGTTTTTGTATTCGTTTTGCTTATTGTTAATTTTGTTGTTTTAATTTGTGTGATCTTTTATCGTTGTTTTCATTTCTGATGGCAATTAAATTAATTTTAAGTGATTTTTCGATATGTTTAGTTTTTTTTTAATGGACATACAAACGCCATTATATCAAAATACGTTTATAAAGAAATTTTATTAATGTTCTAGCGTTATTTTAATCAATATATCTCTGTGTGCATGAGCATAAGTATGTGGTTAAACAATAAAAATTAACAAATTCAACAAAGGAATGAAAGCATTTTGGTCAAAAAATGATAAAAATTCATAATGAAATATTTTCAACCGAAATTAATAATTTTATTAACCTGAACCTACTGAACAGATGAAACCACGATTAAATCAATTAAGTACGCTTCTGAAAGCACCCGAAAGGGGGAGAAGGGGGAAGAGGGGGAAGGGAAAGAGGAAAGAAGGATTCAAATCAAGTGAGAACAAATTCTATAACAATTAAATAAAAAACTTCTTCAGATCATGAACTCTTATATGTAAGTTCAAATTAAATGATCTCCAATATAAAAAACAAAAATCATAAAAATAAGAAAGAGAATTATGATCAGAAAAAAACAAAAAGAATGGAAATATTAATAAGAAAGCGAGAAAAATAGAAGATGCAAAATAAGAATAAAAAAGAGGATGAGAATCAGAAATAAGAATAAGAATAGGAATAAGAATAAGAATAAGAATAAGAATAAGAATAAGAATAAGAATTAGAATAAGAATAAGAATATGAATAAGAATAAGAATAAGAATAAGAATAAGAATAAGAATAATAAGAATAAGAATAAGAATAAGAATAAGAATAAGAATAAGAATAAGAATAAGAATAAGAATAAGAATAAGACTAAGAATAAGAATAAGAATAAGAATAAGAATAAGAATAAGAATAAGAATAAGAATAAGAATAAGAATAAGAATAAGAATAAGAATAAGAATAAGAATAAGAATAAGAATAAGAATAAGAATAAGAATAAGAATAAGAATAAGAATAAGAATAAGAATAAGAATAAGAATAAGAATAAGAATAAGAATAAGAATAAGAATAAGAATAAGAATAAGAATAAGAATAAGAATAAGAATAAGAATAAGAATAAGAATAAGAATAAGAATAAGAATAAGAATAAGAATAAGAATAAGAATAAGAATAAGAATAAGAATAAGAATAAGAATAAGAATAAGAATAAGAATAAGAATAAGAATAAGAATAAGAATAAGAATAAGAATAAGAATAAGAATAAGAATAAGAATAAGAATAAGAATAAGAATAAGAATAAGAATAAGAATAAGAATAAGAATAAGAATAAGAATAAGAATAAGAATAAGAATAAGAATAAGAATAAGAATAAGAATAAGAATAAGAATAAGAATAAGAATAAGAATAAGAATAAGAATAAGAATAAGAATAAGAATAAGACTAAGAATAAGAATAAGACTAAGAATAAGAAAAAGAACAAAAATAAGAATTAGAATGAGAAAAAGAACAAAAATAAGAATTAGAATAATGAGAAAAAGAACAAAAATAAGAATTAGAATAATGAGAAAAAGAACAAAAATAAGAATAAGAATAATGAGAAAAAGAACAAAAATAAGAATTAGAAAAACGTAAATTCAGGAAAAGTTTGCATTTCACGTATTTATGGATTTAATTTTCTGAAGTAATTCCACAAAAGCCTTTGAAGACCTTTTCTATTTCCAAAGTCTTCTTTCTTAACTATATTTCTAAATCAGGAATATACGATGAATGAACCATTAATGCAATGTTTTCAGTGCTCAAAGACGCCTTTGTTTTAGCTGATGTGTGGGAGCGCTCGCATTGTCTTGATGAAGAATGGTTCTTCAGTGCTTGTTTGTTTTCCATATTTTATGGAACGCTTCTGACAAACAGATGTCTGTGTACCATTCCAAATTGGTACTGTGGCTACATAACCAGTTCTTTGGAAGAATCAGGCGACCATTTGCTTCACAGTGCTTCGAGTTCGAACAACTTTTGTTGGATTTGATTTTTGAACTTTCAGGCTAATACGCATAGATCCATGATTCGTCTCCAGTCACGAGCATATATACATCTTTTATTGTAAAGCACCTCGATTGTATTTCTTGAGCGTTTTTTTGCACCAATCGACAAGAGCCTTTTTTTGAGCGATTATCAAATTATATAGAAGCCAACGTGAGCAAATCTTTTTCGCAAACCTTCGTGTACATGTAAAATGGTATGTGTGCTGGTGCAAGTAATTCCCAAGCATGCCTCAATCTCACGTCATGTGTCTTGATGATCAAGCCTTATCAGTTCACACACAGTATCAATATTTTGTGGCACAACAACAGATCTTGGACGCACTTTATGAAAATCGTCAGTGAACGAAGTACTGAAATCTGTGTACCACCAATATACAGGACTTTTTGATGGTGCTTTATTGCCAAAAGTCTAATTGCATCCATTGATGAATGAGATTATTATTTTTACACCTCAGTGTAAACGTTCTTAGCTTCAATTGCATGCTCATCAGAATTGACTTTCTATGTAGTCTAGTTCCTCTGTTAGTTTTAAGCTATTCAATTTGACAACGTTCTATCACCGGCCATTATTTGATAAACTTTCAACCCTTGAATGTTTATGTGCTCCGTTTTACATGATAATGTGAATTACTACTCTCTCCATACAATCTGCTATTAATTGCCAACTTTCGTTCTGAAATCGTTCCCTGGCATCCTAATCTTCAGAACACGACGAAAATTTCCATGTTTTCTATAATGAATCTATCTCAAGCAAAACTATTGAGATAGACCCTCGAACTATTTTCGTCAATATAAGTTCGTATTAAACGTGTTTGATAAACATTTAAATTGATACAATTTAATAAAAAAATATATATGTATGTATATATTAATGAAATATTAAAGCTTATGAGGCGTGTACAAATAATTTTCGGTAATTTAGCTAATTTAAAAGCAACATTTTTTTATATTTTGTTGGTTTAATTTTAACACTAGCATCATCATCCTCAATATAAACGCCCCATTTGGGTCCGATTAAAAAACTAATGAGTTATGAGCTGCGACTGCAACACTAAAGTGACAATTTTTTTTTATTTTTATTCTTATTTCGTGTTTTTGCTGTTGTTGTTGTTGTGTTTGTTGTTGTCGTGGTCGTTATGTTGGTTAATTTATGAGGGCGACAGTGGCGGCGGCAACCCGCATGCCGAGTAATAACAATTCAAACGCTGAATTTATGTTTTGGCGGTGATTTCTTTTGTAAACAAAACAATTAACTATCATTAAATAGGGGGAGTAGGCGGGTAGTGTGTGTTTGCAGAAGGAAAGTTGGTGGATGGAGTTTTAATGTTAAACTAAATTTAGACATCTACACATAAAATTCTTTTAATTGAGTTGGAATTTGATGTCGAAAAAAAAATAGATAAAATTATCAATTGGCGAACATTTTTTAAATGTACCTGACACGCTTAGAAATTCTGGTATACCTTTTAATACAAGTGAATCATAACAAATTTTTTTAATTTAAAAACTCCCAAAAATTGGGACTCATTTCATTTTCCTTTTTGGAAGTTATTCCATTCATACTGGGACTTATTTTATTTCCTGATTTGTGAGTTATTTCATTTTTGTTGGGACTTATTTCGTTAAGAGTTATTGCGACTTCTTGAGAAAATTATACTTTGATATGCAAACTTTTTATATTTAGTTAACAAAGTTAAATGTGTCTTTGGCCACACAATTTTTCAATCATACTATGCGTAGCACATATTTAATAAAAAACTTATGTGAAAAAGCGCCTTGCAAGTTCACAAAATATGAAGCAATACTCTCTAAAAATTTTATTTCGTTCGTTCACAAATCACTGCAATTTATTGTAATTAATTGTTGACATTTAATCTCAACCGCATCTAAAAACAACACCGGACAGCACTTGAAGTCGTAAACATAGCGCCATACAATAAGTCAGTCGAGTTCACGAAAATGGCAAAATGAGCCAAAGCTTGCTTATAACAAAAATTTACAAAAACATATAGCACGTTGGCACAGAAAAATAGTGAATTCATCTTATAAAATCACAATAAACATGCAAAATTACCTTGTTTTGCTTGGCTCGACTGAATTGCGTTACCAATAATAAAACGCAAAAACTTTCGTGACTTTTGAGGCAATTATCAAAATAATGACCAATTGAGCCACTTGCTAGGCTCTTTTTCAATGAGTTTATAGGTACGATTTTGTTTGCATAACGATTTAATAGCATAATTTAAACAAACAGGCAGGAAGGCATAAATTTGAGAATTATATTTTGATTAGATAATCAGTTTAAAGCTTTAGCTACTGTTGTTGCTTTATTCTCTTTTTTTACTGTAACTAATAAAGGTAGAGTTTGCAAACTTGGCGCCACTTATTTTGACATTTTTCAGTCACCTTTTTTTGTCTTGCTCTCCAAGAGAGAATTTGTTTTTTTCTTTTCTGTTTTTCCTAAATCATTTGATGATTTGTGTTTCTTTTTCGAGATTTCTAAATAAATAGCTTGCTATTCAGATTTCAGCTCAAAGATAAGAAGAAGAATTAATGAGTAATGAGTATGGGTTGTGATTAAAAAATATAAAGCCAAAAGGAAATAATCAGCGAATTTCGGATCAGCAACAATCCAAACTGATCCTAAAAACGGTTATACTAAAAATATAAAAGTTCCTTTATACTGCGAACCCAAAAGACATCTCTCAGAAATCTATGACGATTTCCCACTTATGAGGTTTATATGAAATTTCATTTATATTAAATTTGATACTTTTAAAATATAAAGGTTTTATTAAAATTTTGGGTCAAACTTGAAACAATTCTTGATATTAGACCGGTTGCAACACTCCATTATCTTAAAAAGAATTTGATTATAAAATTTTTTAAGTTACTAATTTCAAACTCGTAGCCAAAATTTTAAATTGACTATCGAAGGATCATAAACTGAAAATCCGAAATGAATGCGTATTTAAATAAAAACTTTTATTAATACTGAACAAATGCTAATTTTAGTTCGTTTTAAAAAAATTTGGAGCTCATCATAAAAAATTCCATGACTTAGAGCCGAAAAAACAACCTGTTATTTAAACAGGTATTAAATTTCAACGGAATAAACATAAATAAGAATTTTGAGGTAGCTGATATCAAATCTGGCGGAAAAATTTAAAATAAAAAATAGAGATTCTGGATCTAAACCCCACACCGTTCGAAGCTGATGCGGTTTGAACTTAATTTATGCTTATAAGAGCTTTTGAAGGTTAAATTTAGTTAAGTTAAGTTGAGTTAAGTTAAGTTAAGTTAAGTTAAGTTAAGTTAAGTTAAGTTAAGTTAAGTTAAGTTAAGTTAAGTTAAGTTAAGTTAAGTTAAGTTAAGTTAAGTTAAGCTAAGTTAAGTTAAGTTAAGTTAAGTTAAGTTAAGTTAAGTTAAGTTAAGTTAAGTTAAGTTAAGTTAAGTTAAGTTAAGTTAAGTTAAGTTAAGTTAAGTTAAGTTAAGTTAAGTTAAGTTAAGTTAAGTCAAGTCAAGTCAAGTCAAGTCAAGTCAAGTCAAGTCAAGTCAAGTCAAGTCAAGTCAAGTCAAGTCAAGTCAAGTCAAGTCAAGTCAAGTCAAGTCAAGTCAAGTCAAGTCAAGTCAAGTCAAGTCAAGTCAAGTCAAGTCAAGTCAAGTCAAGTCAAGTCAAGTCAAGTCAAGTCAAGTCAAGTCAAGTCAAGTCAAGTCAAGTCAAGTCAAGTCAAGTCAAGTCAAGTCAAGTCAAGTCAAGTCAAGTCAAGTCAAGTCAAGTCAAGTCAAGTCAAGTCAAGTCAAGTCAAGTCAAGTCAAGTCAAGTCAAGTCAAGTCAAGTCAAGTCAAGTCAAGTCAAGTCAAGTCAAGTCAAGTCAAGTCAAGTCAAGTCAAGTCAAGTCAAGTCAAGTCAAGTCAAGTCAAGTCAAGTCAAGTCAAGTCAAGTCAAGTCAAGTCAAGTCAAGTCAAGTCAAGTCAAGTCAAGTCAAGTCAAGTCAAGTCAAGTCAAGTCAAGTCAAGTCAAGTCAAGTCAAGTCAAGTCAAGTCAAGTCAAGTCAAGTCAAGTCAAGTCAAGTCAAGTCAAGTCAAGTCAAGTCAAGTCAAGTCAAGTCAAGTCAAGTCAAGTCAAGTCAAGTCAAGTCAAGTCAAGTCAAGTCAAGTCAAGTCAAGTCAAGTCAAGTCAAGTTAAGTTAAGTTAAGTTAAGTTAAGTCAAGTCAAGTCAAGTTAAGTTAAGTTAAGTTAAGTTAAGTTAAGTTAAGTTAAGTTAAGTTAAGTCAAGTCAAGTCAAGTCAAGTCAAGTCAAGTCAAGTCAAGTCAAGTCAAGTTAAGTTAAGTTAAGTTAAGTTAAGTTAAGTCAAGTCAAGTCAAGTTAAGTTAAGTTAAGTTAAGTTAAGTTAAGTTAAGTTAAGTTAAGTCAAGTTAAGTTAAGTTAAGTTAAGTTAAGTTAAGTTAAGTTTAGTTAAGTTAAGTTAAGTTAAGTTAAGTTAAGTTAAGTTAAGTTAATTTAAGTTAAGTTAAGCTAAGTTAAGTTAAGTTAAGTTAAGTTAAGTTAAGTTAAGTTAATTTAATTTAATTTAAGTTAAGTTAAGTTAAGTTAAGTTAAGTTAAGTTAAGTTAAATAAGGCTAAGTTAAATTAAGTTAAATTAAGTTAAGTTAAGTTAAGTTAAGTTAAGTTAAGTTAAGTTAAGTTAAGTTAAGTTAAGTTAATTTAATTTAAGTTAAGTTATAAAGTAAAGGAAAATAAAGAAAAGTAAAATAAAGTAAAGTAAAGTAAAGTAAAGTAAAGTAAAGTAAAGTAAAGTAAAGTAAAGTAAAGTAAAGTAAAGTAAAGTAAAGTAAAGTAAAGTAAAGTAAAGTAAAGTAAAGTAAAGTAAAGTAAAGTAAAGTAAAGTAAAGTAAAGTAAAGTAAAGTAAAGTAAAGTAAAGTAAAGTAAAGTAAAGTAAAGTAAAGTAAAGTAAAGTAAAGTAAAGTAAAGTAAAGTAAAGTAAAGTAAAGTAAAGTAAAGTAAAGTAAAGTAAAGTAAAGTAAAGTAAAGTAAAGTAAAGTAAAGTAAAGTAAAGTAAAGTAAAGTAAAGTAAAGTAAAGTAAAGTAAAGTAAAGTAAAATAAAGTAAAGTAAAGTAAAGTAAAGTAAAGTAAAGTAAAGTAAAGTAAAGTAAAGTAAAGTAAAGTAAAGTAAAGTAAAGTAAAGTAAAGTAAAGTAAAGTAAAGTAAAGTAAAGTAAAGTAAAGTAAAGTAAAGTAAAGTAAAGTAAAAGTAAAATCCGCTCAAAAAGTTTTGGAATTGATGAGAGGTTAGCGATAGGCCTATAGTTACTGACATCGTTCCTGAAACCCTTTTTAAAAATAGTACTTGTAAATGATTTTATCCAAAAAAGTGGAAAATAACTTTCGTTAATAGATTTATTGAATAATAAAGAAAGTGGTCGACTCAAAACGGAACCGCATTGTGTTAACACTGCGGCAGGAACACCGTTGGGTCCAGCGCCAAAATCCTCATCGATCGATCTAATATATGATACATTAAAATATTCTCTGGAGTGAAGGATATATGTTCCAAAGATACTCTGGATTCGGTATTCATATATTCAAAGTACTCTCCATCAGAACTAAAACAATCTGAAAAGAATGATTCTTTAAAAATATTGGCGAATGGACCACAAATTTTGATGGGATTCTCAGTAAATCTCTCAGGAGTTCTAAATGAAGAAGGAAATCAATCAGGTTGTTTCCTTGTGTTTATGAATCCCCAAAATTTCTTTGGATCTGTCAATATTCTCAGCTTAACATTAACTAAATATTAGTGATATATTGTAGCTGATCGATTTTCAATTTACAGAAACAAACGTTTGTAAGTTTTTAGATCGTTTGAGCCTAAGCTGCAGACGTATTTCTTACATGCCCTATTCCTGTTGTTGCGAAGAGTCTTTAAATCCTTTGTGTACCAGGTGTACGCAGAGTTTTTCGCAAATTTGAGACTATAAGGCACGGATTGAGAAAACATAGCAAAGAGTTTCATACAGAAAAAAAATGTATGGAGTCATCAAGACAATATCCATTTATATATTCTAAAATTGCATTAAGTTTACCATGAAACAACTGATTCAAATTCAAAATGTCAGCTTTTTTAAATTGAATTCATTAAGCTTGTCGGTGGAATTTGAATTTACTATATTTGCTCTGTCGGATTTGTACCAAATACTCAATGGTGGATGATATTCATCAACAGTAGTAAGTTGAGCATGAAAGGCCCTCTTAACAACAACATTGTTACTGTCTGTAGTTCAGGCCAGGTCAAGAAGTCTTTCAAGATTATTATAATTACAACTCACTTGTTGTTAGTCTGAACACATATTATCAACAAATATATGTTCTTGGCGGGTCTTCTACGCACTTTTCAAGGCTTGCATAGATCTCTACATTACTCTTTGGAGGAACATAAGCATTAATAACATATACATTACAGTTACAATGTATAACTTTTACGCAAATAAGTTCAATATTAGAAGAGCAGGGAGTATCAACAAGAGAACTGACAAAGCAGTTTCTTACAACCAAAAGGACACCACCATCGACAGACGGAATCTAGTTTGACAAGTACACCTGTCGCAAGGCTTAAGTACTTGGGTCTCCATACTTAGGGTAATAGTTCATGAAACAGAAAACCAGAGCTTATGTGTGCATGGACCCGTTCATGCTTTAACCAGTAAAACATACGGGGCATCCGGTGTAGCAACACGAACATGGAAGCCGTTTCACAAACACAAAGCATCACCCAGTGCTCTGCTGATTAGGAGCAATAAATTACATACTGCCCTTAATAGCAGTACCAGTTTAGATTTCAGTAGTGGCGTACCTACAATCCATCTACTGGTGAAGACGAGACCTATCCAATCTCTTGCATATTAAGACAGATATGCCAGCCCGGTCAATCTAGACCTGTGTAGCATTCACATAACCACAACCAGTACGAGTCTCCCCGAAGGGCCAGCCCACGACAGTCATATGGGCAACTCGATCCCGTCAAATGAGGATCCACAACATCCCCGCAAAAAGACCAAGAATACACAAATGCAATTACGAAAAAGTGCATTTTTATACATGACTGTGCTCAATGAGCACTTAAAGGCTAGTCTAACAATTTGCAGTTGCCGACTCAGCTGGAAATTATTGCGCATGACCGGTACCTACTTTGGAGGACCTTTGCAATTGCCACTCTTACTCTGGCCGTTCGGATTTCAACATCCAGACATAGAGTATTGGCCATTGTTCTCAGGGACTGCCGTGCTCAGTATGAGAACCCTTAGTTTTACAACCTTGTCAACACTTCCCTCAGTGACTGCCGTGCCAGTTTGAAGGTGCGAGTCAAAACATCGACAAGCAAACCACTAGGAAAGCCAGAGCGTCGACATATATAGCACGCATGCCAAAACACTCAACATCCAATTTTTCCAGCCGATTTAAGGTCTCAGTGCGGTGGATAGATAGGGTCTACCCCATTTGACGGGTAAGACTGTCCCCGTACTAACAAGTTTTAAGGTCAATTGCTTTACCTTCGCAGGCTTGTTTCATATCAATACACCGAATATGACCTGCTACCAAGATGGGCGCCACCCCGAGCTCTTGTTTTGCCCTATCAGTTTTTACGTTTGCAGGACGTATTATACAGGTAGGTTTGGACAGGTAGGCGCAACTAATTTGCTAACCTGGCGGAGTTACCACCACCGACAGAAAAAAAAAATATTGTCAGTGTATCTGTCTTTTCTAAAAACTTGAAAACTATTATCAAACAATTCCAAGTCAGTAATGCTTGAGTTCAGCCACGTTTCTGTTAACGCTATAATATCCTCAGAGCAATTTTGAGTTGATAGAAATATGTTCTGCGTCTTAGAACATAGTCCCCTTACATTTTGATAGTAAAGGGACAGCCTATTTAGTTTTTTTTTTTTGAGTCGGACGGACAGCTTGAGTCATCCTGCTAGACTTATTTTTTGACTTAAACTCAGTAACGAGAATATTATCGGCCCACAAATTAGTGTTCAGAACAGTTGTAAAATTTTAGGTTGCAACTATTTGAATAAAATAAGCGTGGGAAGACTTATTACCAATTTTTTTTTGCATGAACAGAATGCATTTGAGTTCACTAACTTGGTTTGCCTGATAAACGTCAATATATTTTTTATTGATGTGTCGGGCTGAAGACGTGGAATGAAAACGTTTCTTCTTAAAATCAAATTAGACTGTTAGATGTAGTTGAAATCGTATTTGGACTACTAGTCAATGGAGGAATAGAAGATGGTGTATAAAGAATCAGCGTATTATTCTTTTTTGATGGCATTGCTGAGGGCTACTCCTACTTGGAAGGTTTGGAGGACGCCTTCCGACGCTTATTTTTATTTTTCCTCTGTCTTTTAGAGCTTTTTGTGTCTTTTTCTGACGAAACTGTCGAAATTCCGGAAGAAACAGTCACAGACCAGATGACCGAAATGTTATTCTGAACAGTAATTTCATCAGACTTGTTAAGAAAGAAGCTCTGCTCTTCACAGTCAGGCTCATCATTGACAACAATTTAAATACCAAGTATTACTCACTCAGCGCTGTTAGATGATATAACCAAGGACGAGAATCTAAGGTTATTACCCTGCGATATCTCTGCCTTCCAAAATCCAACTTCTACAAAAACTTCCAAGTCTCCTTCCCAAACAGAACCACATGGGAAAAAGAGAGGCCACGGTTCGCAGGTGACTTTCAAGCCTGGTATACTGATCGCTCAAAGACAGATGAAGGGGTGGGAGCTGGAGTTTTTGGCTTAACGCAGGGAAAATCTATATATGCCAGCATGGGCACAGGTAATTCAGTCTTCCAAGCTGAAGTCCACGCCACTAAGATCTGCCTAAGAGAGTATGTAAACAGTCCCACTAGGAACAAAAACATTTACATTCACTCTGATAGTAAAGCAGCTCTACTTGCACTTAGCGCATATAAAATCACGTCCAAACTCGTATGGGATTGCCTACAGCTACTTATCAAGGTATCTACCCATAACAGAGTCCATCTCATTTGGGTACCAGGTCATAGCGGCTATTTAGGTAACGAGATCGCGGACGAACTAGCCAGGAAAGGGGCTGCAAGGTCCTTCATAGGCCCAGAACCATTCTGCGGGATACCATCGGGCACTATGCGCCATAACATTAAAATGTGGCCAAACAGAGAGGCACTTCATTACTGGAGGGAAACTGAAGGTAACAGACAGACGAAAACATTCATGCCAACCACTTCGCTCCAAAGAACGAAACCATTCCTGACTCTAAGTGTAAGATCTATCAAACTTGTCACAGGTTTCCTAACTGGACATTGTAAGGTAAATAAACACTTATCAACCATGGGTATAGTCCAGGAAGATCTGTGTAGATAATATAATGAAGATGAAGAAACAGCAGAACACATCTTGTGTCACTGTAACGGTCTAATCAGGACCCGTCTTCGTTACTTAGGTGCATTGTACCTAGAACCGCATCTAATAGCGGATAGTTCACCCAAGGACATCGCACGGTTCCGTAACGCACTTAACGATTAAGGATGAACTATAACTTATAGAGGTTTGTTACAATAGGCCTTTGAGGCCGCAGTAACTAGGTGACTTGCTCCCTCTTCACTTAATTAACTAACTAACTAATTTCATCAGAAACACTGGTAGTGGGTGCGGCGCTAACTTCGCTAAAAATGCTATCAATTTTTCTGAAACTATTGTTCTACAAGTTAAGACTTTCCCTAAAAAGCTTTCTTTTTGAATAGAGTTCATCTGGGGAAAGGGCCCTGCACGAAGCACAATACCAGCGAAGACCAGATCGCACTGACATTAAATCGTCAAGGCACGATTTAGAAATACCGCTCACAAGAAGCATGGAACATTCGTTCACACGGACCAGAACAATGGAACATAGGGCACAGAATATTCTGGCTTTTGCATTGCGCGTTAAGAGAAAAAGTCGCAATATTATCAACGGAAAAATAATCCAATGCAAAAAATTTAAAATTATTCTGTGAGCAAGCATAATCCATATTTTTGGAGCATAATGTATAATCTAGGTTTCATGCCTATTAAACCTTAAAACAAACCACTACTAAAGACCTGACCAAATTTTTTTGGAGTTTTTTTAGGTGAGCTTTATGTGAAATTCAATGCTTATGTTTTCTTTATTAGTTAAGAAGTTTTTAGCTTGTTCGTTTTTTATTTTTTTTGTTTCTTTATATTTTCATGATATGGAAGTGGGTGGCGTTTCGTGTGAGTGCGAAATATAGTGTTGTTGTCATTGTTGTTGGAATTATGCATTTCTCTAGTAAGATTTTATTAATAAAATAAACAAATACCCGGCAATAAAGCATCAGATGATGGAGTTCAAAAGATTAGCACAGATTGTTGCTTGCTTGTATAGGCATTGCTCTTGTTGCTTTTGTTGTACTCGTTGTTAGACGTAGGTAACGCAGCAAAAATCGCTGCTTTGATACACCAACTATAACGCAGTTAACTGTATCAGCGGAATGCGTTAACGCAATTGCGCCATATCGTAGTTTGAAATGCTATGATTCCTGTATCAACAAGAGTTTTATTCACGCAGTGAGGGTTTGAATTGACCAAAGCGTTGCGTTATGTCGTCAATTTTTCGAATGCGGTGAATTTTGTGGTGGAATTGGAGCACAAATTGGCTTCACTTAGAAAAAATAAATGAAATCAAATAAAAATTTTTAATCAATACATCTGAACTAAAGAAATCTTATAGCTTATAGATTTATAAAAAACTATTGAATCTATTAGTGATTAATATGAAATATAACTAATCAAAGCGCAGATTACAGCATGCAGCCAAACTGTATTTCGTTTAAGATTTGATGCCAGCTTGTTTGCCAGTTTGATGTCATCAAACAGATTCAAACGCGTTTCTGGTATGCAAAACAAGTTCGAAGTTGGATTAAAATTTATTTCTGCTGGCAGGCCTGCGTACTTAAACTGTAAATAGCCTAAATAATAACAAATAATTCGTGCTTAACTGCATCTTCCCCGCAACCTCTTGTCCTTATTTATACAGAGATATAATGTTCGCTTTCAACTTTCTTTCTCTATGATCGATGCGTCGTACAACAGGTGCAAGTTTTGCTCGCTGTATGAATATTTTTTACTTTTGCTTTGAGCGTGTCATTTGCACGACTGCGCTATTGCGTTACTTTTGTTAAAAGAAGTGTATCAACGCAGTAACGCATTTAAGCGATTGAACTCAATAACGCAACGCAGCGCTGCGTTACCCATGTCTACTCGTTGTTGCTTTTGTTGTTGTTTTATTATTTTTATTTTTGTTGTCATTGCATAATTTGCATTTAACAAGTGGTTTGTTGTTAATGAAGTTTTATATAGTGATAATTTTTGTGGTGACTATATTTTTTTTTTTTTTTTAAATAGTAGGTAGTTTATTTTCTAAAATTTCACGAAAAATTTAGATTATTTGATAATTTGTGAAAATAGAAGAAATATTGAAGTTTTTTCCCATTATATACTTCTATTTCTCTAAAACAAAATTTACTCATTCAAAAATCTATTACTTTTTGTGCCTTGCTCATCATTAGTGTATTTTTTTTTGCGTAAAACAAAATGAAGGGGGTGAATATCATTAAAAAAAAACAGAAAAGAAAAAAAAAAACTTCAGTTGCACAAATTATGGCGCTCGTTTCAAGCAACGATGGTCAAACGGTTTTTTAGTTGGTTAAAATTTCGCATATATTACAAACAGGCAAAGGAACAACAAAAATCAGCAATAACAACAACAACCGACCCATTTCAACTAATCTGAACGCAGTATCGTCATCGTTTTGCATCAGGAAATTCCTTTTCTGGCTGCTGACTCGACTTATAACTAACAGTCGTCGTAATTAACGTATTATCACAGGCAATAACAATAACAACAAGTAACAAGTAACACAGGCAACAGGCAACAGCCAACGGCCAACAGGCAACAGCAACAACAGAAGCATCAGCAACTATATAACAAGCGTCTTAATCGACTGCAACAATGTTGCATACAGAATAAACAGGGCAAGAAAAATAAACAGATAAAAAAAAAAATAACAATATCAGACAATGTGAAGAAAAACATAAAAAAAAGTTGCAAGCACATTAATATTGCATGCAACAATGTTGCGCAAAGCTGATGCTTCTCTGCTCTGGGTTACCACTTTGGTAATTAGCATTAAATAAAAATGGTCTGCATTTAAGTGAAACAATAACAAAAGCCGCTAATGATTATATTTTGAGTTGTGCAGAACGATATTAAAAACAAAAATAATAAAAAAAACTAAAACGCACGCACATTAAACGGTACAGTGCTGCAAAAAAGTATGCGGTTTTGAGAAACTTGCTTAGGTTGATGCAGGGAATATTTTTTTGAACATTAAATAAGATATACAAGTGTTAAAGCATTAACTTTAGTTCTATTGGGATATGTTAAAGGTAGGCAAATCTTGGAAGCAAGCTTCAATTATAATTTGTTAAATTAACTAGTAGTGTAGCGTGGGTAGTTCTAGAATAGGTAGAGGGAGTATATCATACAATATCAACTTTTACATGCTGTTAAATACGGTGAATATTAGCATCGTAACCACCATTTTAGGTCCAATAAAAGCGTGTATAAGAAACATAGCCAAAATTTTCGGCTGGGATAACTCGACAATAAAATCAGTTATTTAATTAAAAACAAATAGTAAAATCTGTTTTTAAATTCCATGGCAAGCGCACCTTGAGCAATGAGTGATGTATATGGCCCACAATGGAACAAAATACTGAATCAAGGTGATTAAAAGCACTGATGCGATATCTATACAACAACATGAAAGTACTGCATACCATAGTTTTCGAGGTCGATAAAACGGCTATTGATGATATTTTTACTTTTTGATGAATATAGGATGGGGCGGGTTGTTGTGAAAAAGCGCGAATTTCCTTGGTTCCTGCTTCAAATATATAACTTGGTTACTGGAGGTTGGAATAAAATAGTGAATTGGGTCATTAGATATGAAGTCACTGATGAAATAAAAAATTGTTGCATTCTTTTACAACTCTGATGTGTTGGTAGCAAAAAAAAAAAAAAAAAAATATATGAGTTTTGCTACCAACACATTAGAGTTGTAAAAGAATGCAGTCATTTTGTATTGCAATCAGTGATTTCATAGCAAATGACTTCAAGTTTTAATTGAAATCTTTACATCATTTTTGATTGTAATGACTTCAAATAAATTTTACATAAATTAAATTTCACATAGCAGTCATGACTGAAAAACAATTGATTGCGTTCATTCATTCTTTTGAAAAGATTGCAATCACTGCAGTAATTACTAAATCGTTCAAAATAAATGAAATCATGACCGAGGAAAATCATTAAAATCACGGTATATATTTTCATAGTTTAGTCTCTACACTGAGGGAAATATGTGTTAAAATTTAATAAAATTGTGTTCATATTAAACGGGTACAGGGGACGAACCTTCACATGGCAACGTGTCTGACCGCCTCAACCTGGCGAGGCCAGCATTATCCATGTCGAAATCGTCTCAAGTCGACTCAAACCTCCAAGTGGTGTTCCCTGGGCAACGGCTAACTGGCATCCGTCAGTTTGACGGCTAATTTGAGCGGCGGGTCGATCCATAGACCTTAAACATGGAATGTGCGCAGGGTTTGGGTCCCGCCACATTACTACTGCCCAATGAAAACTAAACCAGCCTCGGATAAGAACCCCAATTACGTTGACGACCACCGCAAACGAAAAACGGACAATGATTTACGGTGCACCTGGAATGTCCGAACCCTTTATAGGGAAGGTAACATTATCCAACTGGCGGAAGCCCTCAAAACAATACAATCTGACATCACCGCCATCCAGGAAATGCGATGGAAAGGGCAAGGCTGCTCTAAACAAGCATACTGCGATATCTACTACAGCTGCCATGCGGAGAAGCGCGAATTCGGATGTGGATTCGTCGTTAGCCGGAAACTACGCCACCTTGTTTCCCGGTTCACACCTGTGAACGAAAGATTGGCCACGATCCGCATCAAGGCAAAATTTTTCTCCATCAGCCTTATTTGCGCGCACGCCCCGACGGAGGAAAAGGACGAAGCCGTCAAAGACGCTTTCTACGCTAGTCTTGAGGACGTATACGACCACCTTCCGGTCCATGACGTGAAAATAGTCCTCGGCGATTTTAATGCGAAAGTCGGAAGGGAAGGCATCTTTGGCCCAACTGTCGGTCAGTTCAGTCTTCATGAGACCTCCACGAACAACGGTCTAAGACTGATTGACTTCGCCGCGGCGCGAAACATGGTAGTTAGTAGCACCAGATTTAAGCACCTCGACATCCACAAGGCCACCTGGCTGTCCCCGGATCAAAAAACGCGAAACCAAATTGATCATGTTGTAATCGACGGAAGGCATGCCTCTAGTGTTCTAGATGTGCGTACATTTCGGGGGGTCAACATTGACTCCGACCATTATCTTGTTGCAGCCAAGATCCGCATGCGATTATGCAACGCGAAGAACATACGCACAGGAATGCAACGAAAGCTAGATGTCGCTAAGCTGCAATTACAACGGACTGCCGAAGCCTACTCCGCTCAACTCTCGGTTAAGCTCAACCAACCAACCTCTGGACCCGACGACGCCGGCGGACTTTGGGCGCATATATCCCATTCCATGCGCGCTGCCGCTGAAGAAGTCATTGGTTTCCGGCGCCCGCAACCTCGGAACCAATGGTATGATCAGGAGTGTCGCATTGCGACTGCAGTAAAAAACGCCGCTTATAGAAAAACGCTGCAGTCAGCTGCAACGCGAGCCGAGCGAGAAAACTACCGCGAAAAGAGGAAGGAAGAGAGGCACCTTTTCAGACGCAAGAAAAGAGAGCAGGAAAAGCGTGAGCTCGAGGAACTAGAGGTATACCAGGGCAAGAAGGATGCACGAAAATTCTATCAACAGGTTAAGCGTCTAACCCAAGGTTTCAAGCCCGGAGCATCCACTTGTAGAGACGAAAATGGAGATCTGAATACGGATACGCAGTGTGTGCTGAGATTGTGGAGACGGCACTTCTCCAATTTACTTACTGGCGACGATTCCACCAATGCCGCCCATGGAGAGCGCAGTCCAGAGCTACCAATCAACAATGACGGAGTGGAAGTACCACCACCTAGCCATGATGAGGTTCGAGTTGCTATCCAACGACTCAAAAACAACAAAGCAGCGGGTGCTGACGGCCTGTCAGCTGAATTGTTTAAAACCGGCGGCGATGAATTGATAAGGCGCATGCATCAGCTCATCGGCAAAGTATGGCTAGAAGAAAGCTAGAAGAAGAAAGAACTGTGCCCTATACTTAAGAAAAGAGACCCTACAATCTGCGCAAGTTATAGAGGTATCAGTCTTATTTCCATCGCATATAAGGTTCTCTCAAGCGTACTATGTGAAAGATTAAAGCCGATTACAAAAACACTGATTGGACCTTATCAGTGTGGCTTTCGACCTGGTAAGTCCACCATAGACCAGATTTTCACGCTACGACAAATCCTGGAGAAAACCCACGAAAACCAAATTGACACACACCATCTCTTTGTCGATTTTAAAGCTGCGTTCGATAGCCCGAGAAGGGATTGCCTATACGCAACAATGTCTGAGTTCGGTATACCTGCAAAGTTGATCAGACTTTGCAGAATGACGTTGAGCAACACACGCAGCTCCGTCAAGGTAGGAAATGACCTCTCCGAAACCTTCAATACCGAAAGAGGTTTCAGGCAAGGCGATCCACTGTCTTGCGATCTCTTTAACATCATCATGGAGGGGATCATACGAAAGGCCGGTGTGCATCGTAATGGCACCATTTTCTACAAAGGCGTCCAGCTCCTTGCGTACGCTGATGATATTGATATTGTCGGCAGAACCAAGAGAGATGTTACCGCTGCTTTCGCCGCTATCGAAAAGGAATCAGCCAAAGTGGGTTTGACGATAAATGAGGGCAAAACAAAATATATGCTGTCTACAAACAAGGGAGCTCGGCGTTTAGACTCCCACGTTTCATCCGGCAGCTATAACTTTGAAGTAGTCAAGGAGTTCGTTTACCTTGGCACCGCCATTAATACCAAAAACGAAATCAGCCTGGAGATAAAGCGAAGAACAATAATTGCTAATAGGTGCTACTACGGGCTCAGTAAGCAACTAAGTTCCAGAGCCCTCTCTCGATCGACAAAACTAACACTCTACAAGACGCTCGTTCTACCTGTGCTGCTTTATGGCGCTGAGGCATGGGTAGTTTCGCAAACTGACGCAGCCGCTCTGGGGGTGTTCGAGAGAAAAGTTCTTCGCAAAATCTTCGGTCCTGTTCGAGTCGGCGATGACTATAGCATCAGAATGAACCACGAGCTGTATGAGCTCTACGATGACATTGACGTAGTTCGGCGTATAACTGTGCAGCGACTACGCTGGCTGGGTCATGTCCATCGTATGAACGACGAAGCTCCAGCGAAAAAGGTGCTCGAGGCGAGGGTCGCTGGTCAACGACGACGAGGGAGACCATGCCTCCGATGGATGGACCAGGCTGAGGAAGCCCTAACCGCACTTGGTGTATCCGATTGGAGAAGGCGCGCGCAAAGCAGAGGCGCCTGGCGAGAGCTAATGAGGTCGGTTGAAACCCGGACACGGGTTGTTACGACCAACTAAGTAAGTAAGTAAGTAAATTAGTCTTAAGTGGTGTTCCTCAAGGCTCCTACTTGGTCCACTATTATTTTATATTTTTATCAATGATATCTTTAGTGTCTGCAAACATGCGTCTGTGCACACAGATGCTGATGATGTCCAGCTTTATTTCTCGCGTAGTACTCGTCTTCTTGAAGACCTGTGCTATAGACTGTGTTATGTCCCTGGGCCATAAGTAATGGTATCCAGCTTAATGCTTCGAAATAGTATATCCTACCTATCTGTTAGAACAAAACATGTGTTGATGATGTCCCTGACCTGTTTGTCGGTGACAGTAAGTTAGCAGTGGTGTCAAAAATAAAGAATCTAGGAATAGTGTAGTCCAAAAAGTTTATTATGTTCTACGTAATTTAAGGATATCGCCAAGTGTAACTCCTATCAAAATTAAGCGTTGGTTGGTAATACAACTTATTTTACCTATAATAACGTATTCTGATATAGTTTATTGTAATCTTGAATCAACCTCTTGACTTGAAGTTACAAATTGCTTTCAACTATGCAACTCGTTATGCTTATGGGCTGCGTAAATTTGATCACCTCTCAAGATTTGGGAATACTATACTTGGGTGTGATATAACAGCTTACCTCAATGCACGAAACTGCATATTTTTGCATAAGCTCATTCATGAAAAAACACCTGCTTACCTGTATAATAAACTTCAGTTCTATGTATCGAATAGAAATCATGGTCTTATTGTCCCTAGGCACAATTCATTGAATTCGTCTTGTCTATTTTTCATCAACGCCATTAGACTGTGAAATGCTCTGCCACGTAGGATAAGAGAGATCAGTAGAAGAAATATTTTTAGACAATCTATCCTATCTTTCTATTCTTCTTCTTAACTTATAGTTACTATACCTTTTCTGTTTTCCTTCATCTTCTCTGAATACTTTATATTTCATGTCTATGATTAAGCTTAAATATTGATTAATGTACAGGGTTGTCAATATTCGAAGCGCCCATCTGGCAAGACTGTAACTTTCCGCAGTGATGCCAAATCGACTAATGACATACCGCGTTTGAAGCGTCATTCCAAGCAAATGTTTACAATGGAACAGTACACGCCACGCGAACGCTCTAGAATTGTTGAAATTTACATTCAACAAAACAAGTCAATAGTGAAAACTCAACGTGCTTTCAAAAAAATAAATAAAGTGAAAAGTGCGCCTTCCAAGAAAACAATTTATCGTTTGTATGAAACTGAAAATCCACAAGAGATTCAAGAGGTACCTCTTCACGATGCAAAAGTCACTGTTTGGTGCGGCGTTTGTGCTAAAATGCTCATTGGGCCGTTCTTTTTCGAAGATGATAATGGCCACAGAGTTACTGTCAATCCGGAGCGTTATCGCGATATGATAAACAATTTTTTCATGCCAATCGTTCGTCGAAAGCGTATCAGGCACTACTGGTTTCAACAAGACGGCGCGCCACCACACACAAGCCGCACTACAATCGATTTTTTGAAATGGGCGCTTCGAATATGGACAACCCTGTATGGTGTCACTTGAAATCATGAATGTATAACCTGTATGCGTAATTATTTAATACATTGTTATTATTGTAATATAAGTTTTTGTTGTAATCATTTTATTTTTTTTTTATTTTATATCGTACTATAAAAGATCGCAGTTCTTATTGTAAAAATGCTTCTAGAATAAATAAATAAAATAAAAAAACAAACAAATAAATAAATAAAAAAAAAAACACAGGTGCGTCGTTGGACACACGAGAGAAGCGAAGCTTTTTTACAGTTTCATACACACAGAGGAAACATTTAAAATTATAAAATTTTCGGGTATAATTTGCCTAAGACCTTCGGCCAGAATAGGTTATCTAAGTATTTTTTTAATACAACAAAGGGAATTCAGGCAATCGCATTATTTTGCCATTAGGCAATTTATGCTAGAACTTGTGTGTTCTGTTGAAGGCCTTCTCCTAAAATGGGTTGCTGTAGATTTAATGCAATATGAAAAAAGGAACTTGGGTATCATAACCTTAGGTAAGTTATATTTATACTAGTGAAGATTTCCTAACTCATCAGTAGTCTTGCGTGGTTTCCGCTGTGGTACACTTAGCAGTTTTATGTTCTACTAGTTTCGTCAGTGTAACGAATAAATTGCTACGAAATACATGCACGTTCGTACAAATGATAAGAAAAGGAAAGCAAATAATGACCGCGTATGACAGAAAAAGTAGCAATGAGAGAAAAGATTGTAAGAACCCCAATTTGCTTTTGCCCAAGTATCTTTGGCATTTTATACAATGTTGTCATGACCAAGTTGATAAAAAACTTACGAAATTTGCACAAATTTCTTAGGCTTCATACAAAAATAATTTCCCAAGTCATTTTATGCAAAACGCCGTAGGTATTTTTCTGTGTGTAGATTTGATAATTTAATGGTTCTTTTTTCTATAACTTAAATTCAAAAATTTAAAGCAACATTAAATAAATTAAAATAGTACGCGTTAATATTCACACCAGTAAATTTTATTACATTTCATTATTATTTTATTACATGTTACAGTCATTGTTAAAACAAAAGCATGTACCAACAGCACAAGCGCATTCACATAAAAAAAAATTAAAATATTACTTCGCCCACCGTGAGGATCGATCCCATGACCCATTGATTAATAAACCTTTACTCTTTCCACTGAACCAAACAATTGTTTTAAGATTAATGTTGATTTAATATTAAATATAAAACTGCAGCTATGTTAACAGTTGTTAACAGATGGCGTTACCAAATTGAGGATGATGACCAGTGTTGTCACTTGCAAATTTTAGGTAGTGGTAGGTTGAGTCTAAAATGAATGGTGAATTTTTAAAAACGTTGGAATATATTTTTCTTCTAAAGGAAAAATTCGACTGATTTCCAATAGCAAAACAAATCATAAGAGAAGTATACCATAAAGCAAATTTTTTCACGCTGAATTACTTTTATTGCAAATAATTCTCGTATAATGTTCTTAAAAAAGCACTAAAATGAAATATTATATGCAATAATAAATAAAATATTATGGTAATAAAATTTCTAAAGTTTTAATTATTATGTAGCCATTTTTATATAAATATATTAAAAAGTGATAGATTTAAAAAAAAAATTCAAATAGTGGTAGAAACCACAATAGTGCTTGATTTACCACAATTGTGGAAAAGTGGCAATACTGATGATTCTTGTAGCAAGTGGTTTAGCAGCTACCCAAACCACACAAATGCATTAATATGTTAATGAATGTGCTGCAACATAACTTCAATTGCACTTAATACTAAATTAATGCTTGAGTGCCAAGAAGGTGAATGGCTCAATGGATAGAGTACAGAACTGCAGTCATAGGTTAATGGGTTCAAATCACCAGGGCAGGCGGGAAAAGTTTTTTTATATTTGATATATTAAATTGTCTTGTTGTAAAAAATACAGAAACAAAGAAACCTTATAAAATTCTGAGAAAAAATCTGTCGAAATTTTTTCAGATTTCACTCTAAGCAAATCACAGAACGAGGAGTAAAAAGCTTCGCTTCAAAAATGTTGATAAAAGATATTTCATTGTTTTAAAATTAAAAAAAAATTTTTTTTGGGTTAACCTAGAAGCCAGCAGAACGCCCGCAGTGCGAAAAGAGATATTTTGCAGCAATCGTTGTAGCCAGCACCAACTTAGTTTTTGAAAAAAAATTTTTTTAAGCATAAATGTATATTTTATCAAATTTGAAAATTTTAAAACTCTAAACACATTTATTCTAATAAAAACTTAATAAAAACTCTTTTTTACTTTTTACTCTTTTTTTCTAATAAAGCTTTGTTAGTCAATAATCTATATATATATTAAATTGTAAAAAAAAAAATCTGTACATGAAATATTTTTTTGAAATTCCTTTTGCGATGGACATTTTGAATGACGCTGAGTCCGAAAATCGCATTTTTAAAATTTTTGTCTGTCTGTCGTCTGTCTGTCTGTCTGTTAAAGCATCACGCGAAAACCACTGTATGGATTTAAATGAAACTTGGAATCTAGGTTCCTTATATCCCCGGTCAACATATAGGCTACTTTTTATACAGTAAAAAAGGTTGGACCCGGTAGGGGGCGCTGCAATTGGGTTCCAGGCATTCTTTTATTTTAGCTTATCTCCGAAACCGTTCATCCGATTTGCATGAAAATTTGTATGTAGAAGTTTTTGGATACGGTGAGTTTTTATGACTTATCTGCTCTGTTCTATCTTGCACACCAGAGGGCGCTGTAGTAGAAATATTTCGAAAAACCTCGAAAAACTCCTAAGCCGTGCATCCGATTTACATGAAAATTGGTATATAGAGGTTTTCACATACGGTGAATTTTCATGACTTATCTACTCTGTTCTATCTTGCACAAAAGAGGGCGCTGTAGCAGAAATATTTCGAAAAACTCCTAAGCCGTGCATCCGATTTACATGAAAATTTGTGTGTAGAGGTTTTCGGATACGGTGAGTTTTCATGACTTATAAACTGGGTTCTATCTTGAACACCAGAGGGCGCTGTAGTACAAATATTTTTAAAAAATTCGAAAAAGTCCAAAACCGTTCATCCGATTTGCATGAAATTTTGTATGTAGAGGTTCTCGGACACGCTGAGTTTTTTTGACTTATCTACTCTTTTCTCTCTCGAACACCAGAGGGCGCTGTAGTACAAATATTATGAAAAACCTCGGAAAACTCCTAAGCCGTCATTCATTCATTTCATCTGAATTGCATGAAAATTGGAAAGTAGGAATTTTCTGATACGGCGAGTGTTTTGGACTAATCTTTTTTGTGCTATCTTGAAAACCAGAGGGAGCTTTAGCACAAATATTAGAAAATCGTAAAAAACTCCAAAACTGCTCATCCAATTTGGATGAAAATTTGTAAATAGCGATTTTCGAGTGCGGAAGGGTCTTGGTGATATCTTTTTTGCTCTTTCTCGAAACTAGAGGGCGCTGCTATACAATTTGTACGTGTGTATGTTATTAATATGTTCCTTAACAGCTGCACTGATGTTGATGAAATTTTTTGTGTGTGTTTGAGTGGATCCCTGGATGGTTCAGATTCACAATTGTACCCGGTAGGTGGCGCTGCGATCGTGTTAAAGGTATTTTATTTTTATATTTAATCTCCGAAACCGTTCATCCGATTTGCATGAAAATTTGTATATAGAGGTTTTCGGATATGGTGAGATTTTATGACTTATCTACTCTGTTCTATCTTGAACACCAGAGGGCGCTGTGTACAAATATTTTAAAAAACTTCTAAGCTGTTTATCCGATTTTCATGAAAATTTGTTTAAAGGGGTTTTCTAATATGGGGACTGTTTTGGATTTATCTTTTTTGTGCTATATCGAACACCAGAGGGCGCAGTAGTACAAATATCCTAAGAAATAGTGAAAAGTAGAAAGCCGCTCATCCGATTGGATCAAAAATTTTATTAAAGGATTTTCGTGTACGACAACTGTTTTGTCGTTAACTCTTTTGCTCTGTCTCGAAAAATAGTTCCTAAACGGCCTCACCGATTTTGATGAAATTTTTTGTGTGTGATTAAGTGGATCCCTGGATAGTTCAGATTCACAATTGGACCCAGTAGGTGACGCTGCGATCGGGTTCAACGAATTCTGTTATTATAGTTTGTCTCCAAAACCATTCATCCGATTTACGTGAAAATTTGTATTTAGGGTTTTTCGGATACGGTCGTTTTTATGACTTATCTATTTTGTTCTATATTGAACACCAGAGGACACTGCAGTACAAATGTTTAAAATATCTCGAAAAATTCCTAGCTGTACATCCGATTTGCGTGAAGAGTTGTGCATAGGAGTTTTCGGATACGGTGAGTATCTTGGACTTTTTTTTCTGCGCTATCTTAAACGCCAGATGGTGCTTTAGTTCAAATCACTTAAAAAATCGTGAAACACTCAAGAACCGCTCATCCGATTTAGATAAAAATTTGTATATCGGATATATAGGATCGGATATATAGCTGTACAAATACCGCAAAAAAACTCAAAACAACTCATCTTATAAGTATGATTTTTATAAGTGGTTTTCGGGTGCGGTGAGTCTTTTGACGCTATGTATTTTACTATATCTTGAACCCCAGAGGGCGCTGTACTACAAAATACAGTAAAGCGTAGCAAAGCGCGAAGGGTGATATATATCTTATTTTCTTCTTTATGTGTATTTATATACCACTTTCTTTTTTCGCAAATCAGGACAGCTGATGCCGAATTCTGTGGTATTTGAGTACGCATCAACACATGCGCAAGTCAGTCATAAGTTGGCATTGTTTTGACATTGCAATTTCTATTTTCAATGCTTATTTAATTTTTGTCCAGTTTCCTCGCGAATTGCCATAAATTCGTTTTTGCTCTGATTTTTTCCAAAATTGTGCAATTTATCGAATACAATATAAAAAACGAAAATATATTTTTGCAAGCTATCGGCGGCACGCACACACAAATCACGATTTCCCTAATTTTTTTTTCATAATTTTCAGATGTTGAAGCTACATTTTGTTCATTTCGCCAAAGTTACCGGTTTGAAAGACGCACATAAAATTCCTTCTAAAGTTTGTGAAAAGTTTTTGAAATCGACGAATGAAATCGAAAATTACTTATATAAACTCCCGAGTTAAGCCGGGTATTCAGCTAGTTTAATGATAAATTAATGAATTTTATATCAATATGGCATGTTAGTTTATGTTTCCTTTATAAATGAATTTATTATAAATTAATTAATTTCAATTAATAGATAATAAAAAATTTAATGAAAAATATTTTGAATTAATTACTTAGTTTTTTCAATTTTTCGAACCCGAACTAATTCCGCGATTCCGGGATTAAGATTTTCCCGATTATCCCAGGATCGAGAAAAAGCTTCTGGTAATGGACTCCCTACTGTGCACGTATTAAACCGGCTTCATAAAAAAATGTCAGATATACAATTTTTCAAAATCGTCCATTACTTTTAAAAAATTCTTTATAACTTCTTAAGCATTCATTTGATGTTCTCACGTGTCGCATATTTTTTGGTACAGTTAATATGAAAAAAAATTGTAGGAAAGTTCATTGAAAATTGATAACTTAACCGGTTAAGTAAATTTTTTCAATAATTTTTTTGTCGCATGTCATACAAAACATAAGATTTCGCATGAGATTTTGTACTTTCGCATGCCGAACAGCCCCTAACTATATATTCTTCGGTCGGACACTAATCATGCCCCCTTTTTGTTTTTTTTTTTTGTTTTTTTTTTTTTTTTTTTTTTTTTTTTGAGCTGTGTAATTAAACCCTAGCCGCAAAAAACAAACATTGCCTTTAGTATTAAAAAAATAAAAAAGCTCTGTCAACATTATTTGTTTTTTTTTTTTTCTAATAAAAAAAGTATCATCACCTTTACACGTGTGCCGAATTAGGTACGGAACAAAAATAACAACAGCAAAACAATAACGAAAGTAACACACAAGTAAAATGAAATAGAGCAAGATAAACAATATCAAAAACAACTAAAATAAACAACAACAACGTCAAAACACAAAAACACATAAAATGAGCCTATGATTTGCAGCCATTTGGAAAAAACGTAAACGAAGCAAAAGAAGCAGCAACACGTATAAATTTAACCTTGAATTAGATTCTTGACCTTTTTGTTTTCGCTTTTTGTTGTTGTTATGGTTTTCGATATTGTTGTTGAACAAGCTATTTGCTGCTGCTGCTGCCTCTTCTCACATATTTTGTTTCATATGCTCTCCGTTTTGTTATTTTTTAAAATCTTTTTTTATTTTGTGGCTCTCATATTTTCTGGTATTTTGCAGCTCTTCTAAACGTGCTATTTCTCTCTTCACTACGTTCCACGATCGTCGGCGTCATTGTGCTCTGACTAAAAACAACTATAACAATATAAAAAAAAAAAGACTGCGAGTGAAAAATATCATATTTTTGGGTAAGTTGTTATTCACCAAACCCACAAACAAGGTTATGGACATAAAACAAAAACACAAAAAAAAACACAAAATTTTAAGTTTATTTGCAAATTTTTTGTTTACAAAAATTATTGAAATTGCGTTTTGACTGACAAATTACAAAGCTATCTTGTCTTTTTTAATAAATGTGTTTGTTTTCTTCCCTGCCTGATCGAAAGATTTATGGCAGAAAAAAAATGTATTTTTTCATATATGTATATCACATCAATATACATCACATTAATATATTAGAAAAAAAAAAATTAATTGTTTAAGGAAAGAGTTTTTAAAAGATTATGTTTTAAACAAATATTGGTGAAATTATATTCATCACAAAAATATTAGCCTAGGTGAAAACAAAAAAATCGTTAAATTTTTAACGATTTTGAAGCTTTAAAGCTCAATTTTTAAAAATTATTATGTAAATTATGATAGTTTATGTAATCCACATATATAGGGTGTCCCGCAATTGAGTGCAACTATTTACGGAGCTAAAAGGTTATGTTGAACTGATCCAAAAATTGTATGGGAAGGGGGAGGGCTCTATTTTCACATTCTTAGGAGCTACGGGGTTAATTAATATTTCACGACTTTAATTCACGTTATTGTTTCTAGCAGAAAAACTAGCTTACATAAAATTTATTTTGATGATAGCTCATTATAAATAAATGTAATTATAATAAGTACAATTTTTTTAGTACAGCCAACCTTTTTATTTTTTAGGATATTTTTATATTTTTGGTTTAATTGAAAAGAAAATTGAATATATTATGAAATTGATCTAAAAAAAAATTTCATTTATTACGCGAAATTCTGAGAAATTTGCACTCAATATTAAAATTTGGTAGTTTTAATCGATTGATTTCATCTTCACATGAGCACAGCTCGGTAACGGTTAAGTTGGTGGGGTTTGTTGATATGCCGTTAGAAAGGTGATTGCCTTTATAATGAGCTATCAAAATAAATTTTATGTAGGTTAGTTTTTCTGCTAGAAACAATAAGGTAAACCAAAGTCGTGAAATATTGATTAACCTTGTAGCTCCTAAGAATGTGGAAATAAACCCCCCCCCTCCCCCTCCCATACGATTTTTTGCTTAGCTCGACATAACCTCTCAGCTCCGTAAATAGTTGCAGTCAATTGCGGGACACCCTGTATATCACCCAATCCGTATTGCGTAAGGGGACATTTTTCAGTACTTATAAAGCGAAATGAAACATTTTAGTTGTATGAAAAGTTTAATAGTATAGAATTTAATATTTTATTTTAAATAAATTCAAAATTATATACTAAAATTATAAAAATTAAAATTTCGGTTGCGCACGGTGTCCCCCAAAGATTGAGTATTTGGATTTGTACAAAAAAAAATTCAAAATTTTTCATACTGTTTGATTACAAAACAATTTTTTTTTAAGTATTAAGAAACATTAGTAGGCGTAAGTTTTTTTGGTGCTGGGGCGAACACTAGCTCAAGATGGATTACTAAATCCGCATCAGTGGTCAGAATTTAAAAATTCTGTAATTTTTCCATAGTGCTGCCACCTAATTTTTTTTATTTTTACGAATAAGCTGGTGAAAGACACAACACCAAAATTCTTCACAATTTTTAAAAAAAGCACTACCGCTACAGTTCATATAGACAGGGTCGAACCAGCTTTTCTGAATACAGAAACTTCACAGACACTTTCAACTGTGACACTTTCAATGGGCAAATTCCAGCGTATCGGACGTTTCATTCGGATGCTTCTTTTGAAAAGTTTTCATACGATCCAGAGATATATTTAGAATAGGTTTATATTATCGAAAGCTATAAAACAATTTTTATTTATCTCAATTTTTATTTTAAACATGCGTTTGGACGTTTCACGAAACGGAAGTCATTTTTAGACTAAGTTCATACTATACTTAGATCTGCAAATTTATTAGGCGTATAAAAAAATTCAGAAGTCAAAATTTTTTATAAATTTAACAAGCTTTCAGAAAAGCCATATGCCGTCTTTATTAAGGGCATAGTGAGGTTACAGTAAATTATTTCATTTGTTCGGAAGTTTCGTGTCGGACGATTCAGATTTTTCCATTTGTATATATTGGGTAATTATGTAATTAAGTTATTCAGAAATAAATTTAATATGTTCTTCTTTCCTTGCCTCAATCATTCCATTATTATCTTTAGCCAATACGTTCCGTTTTTAACAAAACAAAAACATTTACGAAACACTTAATAAACATTAACTAAAAAGAAAAACTACATTTGTGAAACACTGCGGCGGTTTTGATCACCAGGGTAAATGAAAAAATTTCTAAATTTAACCAATTTAATTTAACCAATGCTTAGGGGATGCCACCTTTAAATGCGAAAGCATTGCGTTAATTCGTAAAACGGTTGATAGTTCGTTGGAGAGTGGAAAGATGGAGTAGTGACGGTGAAGATTTGCTTTAAACTTACACAGATCAAAACTGCCGGGGAACACGCTCACAGGAAGATTATTCCACAACCTTACTGTGCGACTAAAAAACGAATTATCTCGGTAATGCGAGATTCTATTGGGCACCGATCCAATGGTAAAGGGATGAGCTTGAAACGCTGCCCAAGTAGACCTAGGAAATACACGAACTGGTGGCGCCAGGCCATGTACCTCCCTTGAACACTTCCCAAGGTAGAACCTATACAAAAGGCTTAGGCAACCAACATAGCGCCGATGCCCAAGAGAACTGAAAGGAGATAAAATGTTTTCATATTCAATCATATATATCGGTCCAGAAGCTCCTTATAAGATCTCGAAGGTCCTGCCCAAATGTGCGAATTGTACTCCATTTTAGGCGCCTTACCCACAAATTACCCACGGTATTGGTCGTAATAGACTTAATTTTGGTAATTTAGTTGGCCATGGTTGAAGTATATATACGCCCACTTTTTTAGAAATACAAAAATTGACTATTGGGCCAATTGTAGACTATTGTCGAGCACTAGATAAGACATATGTTGCACGTTCTTGTATATTTTAAACACAATTTCTCCATTAAGAACCTTTGAGCTTTTAGCCAAAGCTCGTTCCTTTGATTTCCTTTGAAAAAGTGTTACTTTTTTGAAGCTCAAAACGTTGAAATTATAATTTCAATTTACTGAGATTCCCCGAGCGTCCGCAATGATTATACTTTAAGCTCAATAACTTAAACAGAATTTTTCCCATTCTTCGAACAGTTACCATTTATTTGTCAAAAAGATGTACTCTTAAACACACACAAAAAAAAAAAAAAAAAAATTAAAGTGCGGAAATTAAAAATCAGTTTCATTTAGATAGAAGATATTTTCATTAAGCTTTAAAATATTTATTTTTTTTTTTCTGGTCAACCCAGGAGCCAGCAGAATGGCCGCAGTACGAAAGGAGATCTTTTACAGCAATCGATGTAGTCAGCGTCATCTTTGTTTTTGAAAAAACAATTTTTTTTTTTAACTTAAATGTATATTTTACCAGATTTGAAAATTTTAAAACTCTAAACAAATTTCTTCTTATAAAAAACCAATACCTCAATATCACTCTTTTTGACTGTCCTCTAAATGTATCACCGGCCTTAAAACAATTATAGAATAATGAATGGACTGCAGAGACCACAGAAGATTACTGATGAGTTAGTGTAGCGACTAACGAAATAGCTGTGTAGTCTGCTTGTTAGGTTAGTTCTATAAGGAATCTTGTTTTTATAGCGTACTGTTACTTAATGAATATTTTGGCATAAAGCTCATAAATGCAATACTTTAGTTCTCAATGTTCACAAAATATTTTCTATTAACAAAATATGAGCTAAATCACTTTAAGACACTGGAATGAAAATCTAGTTTAGTTAATTTATTTATCAATAACGAATGAGAAACTTTTTCAAAAGCCTTGAAAAAATCAGTGTAAACTGTATCGACTTGACAGCCAGAGTGAAAAGTGGAGAAACAATATTCGAAAAATCTAGCAAGTTTCAAGTCATAGACAAAGCCTTGTTCTGGCGGTGAGATTAAATTTTTTATCGCAAAAACTATGTTTTGCTTAACAACATGGGCGTAGTGAAGGTAGGGCAGGGGAGGACAGTTGCCCTCATTAGAAAAATAAAAACAAAAAGTTTAGTATTAAATTAAAAAATTCAAAACATCTTTCTCAGAATTAATAAAAACCACAAAATGAATTAATATTTATTAAAGCTTAATTAATATTTTATAACTGACTTACGGCTGACACATTTTTTATTTATTTATCAGCCACATGAAAAGAAAAAAATTTGCACATAGCTGTACAAAATCTTAACAATATACTATTCAAAAAACTTAGATACTGTTGACAGTATAAAAATTTGCCTATACTTGGCAATATTATTTTTATAACCAGATTTGTAAATAGATGTACTGTCGTCATAAGGAAGAGTGCAGCATCTACAATTTTCAAATATCGAAGCAAAACGCCTCACAATAAAAAGGCAATATTTTATGAAAAAAGGATGAAATAATTATAAAAATTTTATTTTTTAGAAAAGAGAAGCCCAGGACAATATAAACTATAAGGTTATTTAAAAGAATTAACTAATAATTCAAAAACTGTGGCATAAAACACTGTACTTGCCGCTTTTTTTTTCTTGTTTGTTCCCTGATTTTTATTCAAGAAAAACATTGAGAAAAGCCGTATCTGCATAATTTTTCGCACCTATAAGGAAAATAATTTCCTTATTTTTAACCGACTTCAAAAAGGAGGAGGTTCTCGAGTTCGTCGGTTTCGGTTTCGGTTTCGGTTTCGGTTTCGGTTTCTGTTTTTTTTTTTTTTTTTTTTTTTTTTTAAATGTATGTACATCGATAACTCCTAAACCATATGCCTGATAGCCATAATTTTTGGTGAACAGATAGATATCATAAGTGCGGAGGTGCCCGTAAAAAAGTGGGCGGTATTTGATAAATAGGCGTGGCAATACTAGATCTTGCAATACTAGATACTACTGTATCTCAAATAATATGGACACGATTATTACAAATTACCGCCAAGAAAATGGGCGTGGCAATATTAGAAAAAGAGTGTATCTCGAATAATATTGGTACTATGGTACTGCAATTTGGTACAGAATGTACCAAATGGAATGTACGAGTTCTGTAGGCATTATTAGTACAAATTACGATCAATAAAGTGGGCGGCATTCGACTACTGGACGTTATGATCAGATACTAATATAGAACCCATCAGTGATCTGCAACGGTTAGCTTTTTTGCGACTCTGAGTATATCCGAAAAAAATAAGTGCAAAAACCGACTCAACCCTTAGCGCACACAACTCGGCTCATACTCTCTTCTACGAAACTGCAATGCGGCGGCTGAAATAATTTTGAGTATCCTTAATCATGAGTCGGATCGGGAGAAATCGGGGTTTTTCGGTTCATAAATACTTATGGTTGTTGTCGTCTTGCAGATACTTATCCTACTTATCGAAATACTTACGAAACAAGCAGCCGAATCACTCGGCCCATCTAGCACAGATATGAAGCAGAGAGCAGTAGAGCGCAGCAGTGAAAACTGAGCGAGTTTTGCTTTATTAGAAATTTTTTCATTTATTTCATGACATTTCATTTTCTGCAATCAGCAATTATTAATTAATTTGTAAAGTATTTATTTTTCTTTCACCTTTAGTTGCCAAATCATATGCGCATAGTTTAACTTCTATTTTACTGCTTTTTATAGGTACAACAAGCAAACGGTCACTGGCGCCGGCCTTTGTTTTCGTTTTGTTTATGCGTAACAAAAAAAAAAAAAAAAAAATTAAATCACAAGCGTTGGTTGTTGTTTTCTTTTTCCTAGAGTGCATCAATAAAATACAAACGAGTTTTCGAGAAAAAATAAACAAAAAAAACTAGAGCTGATATTGCCTGCAGACAAGTGCTTACGAAAAGTGCATACGCAAAAAAAAAAAATATGGAAACGAATAACCAGCCGTCGCTATCTATTGTGCGTTGTAAACATTCAAATTTTTAAATACCAAAGGAAATTCAAAAAACCCAATTAAAATATTAGTTTGCATTTTTAATATCATTTTATTTCAATAAAAGCCTTAGCTTTTACCAATTAACGCTCAGAGACGATGGCAGAGAGAGAGCAGTACTCAGAGTACACTCAAAATACAAATACTCGAAATACATCGAAGTGATTCGGATCACGCCGCGCTCGGATATAAGAATGTACTTATAACCGAAAATATGCTAATGAGTCGCATGCTTATAAGTATTTTACATATATTATTGAGTCTGGATAGAGTTGAAAAGAGCAAGAAACTCGGATATGATTTGAGTATCCGATTTCGGTCGGATACTCATTGCAGTTCTCTGCAACCCATATCAATAGCATTCAAATTTTCTCTGTCATATTCACCAGTATTTATACACTTTTTCATGATTAGTTTGACAATGGCGGACCTAAAGTTTGCAAAAACTCTTTGTCTCACTCACTTATGGTATTCTAACGTTCAACCGCTTTTTCAATTCGACATTGATTTCCACTCGTTTTTTGTTTTGTTTTTGTAGCGCATTCTTGCTATAATCACAATCTACTATACTTTCCGTCATTCATTCATTGGCATGGTATTTTTTCCGTTCAAAACTATGACTTGAAGATTACTCATTATAGCAACAACAACAACAGCATCAACATGGTATGTGATCATAAACTATTTCTGCTTGCTTCTGACATATTTTTGTTTTTGAATATTTAACTGATTCTTCAGTTTATATTTTCCATCACATTTTAAATATAACTACTTTTAAGATCGTAAAAAAAAAAAGACACCCACAATATTCTGTTTTAATCACATGTTGTTTGTTGTTTGTTAGTTGTTGTTCTTTAATTGGATTCTTATTCAAATTATTAATAATAATTTTTTTTTCTTTTACAGAAATGTGTGTCAATATTGTTTTGTTGTTGCTGTTTCTATCTTTGTGGCTTATTTTCTGCTTGCTTATAAGAGCAAAAATTGGCTACGATCGTGATTCATGTTATGTTGCTTGATCAATAAAATACGAGAATTCTGCGTAATTTTTCCCATAACCATAAAAAGTCATAACAAACAGGGAGTCAGCAAGTTAGCAAAAACACAAATTGTTGCTTTAGCTTGATTGAAATATTTGCATATTATTGTTTATAGCTAAGCAATAAATTATAATTATGCAAATCTTAGAAATGAGGTTAGAGAGAATAATAATTTTTTTTTTTTTATGAAAATTATAAATAACTTCAGAATATAAAAAAATTAAAAATTCAAACAAAGTTTAAGGCTTGCACAAAATTTTTTAGTACAAGATATTAAAATTACCTGTTCGTAATTAAGAAATTAATGGCTTCATTTTGTATTCCTATCCGATCAATCGTTTCTTTTAAAACAGTGTTCGTTCGTGTTTTTGAAATTTGTAATTCGAACAGAATCAAAAAAACGATAACAGTTACATATTTACAGAATGTATTTCTAACGATCATTGAAACCACGACTCCGAACGTCAAAATCAAACGAATGAAATATCAAATGAATGAAATATTATATGAATGAAATATTATGAAACATATACATATATACAGTGTCTGAAGGCTGTGAAGTACTTGAAATCAGAATGCGTAGAGCAATCAAAATTCGCTCTCGCTCTTTCGAGTTGTCCTTTATAAAAACAGAAGCAATCTCTTCAGAGCAATTCGTTGCACGCTACGCTCTCGCATAAACTCCTCAAACACTTGTATTGTTTATTCGTCCGTGTACGAAGAGCGCTAATCGTTGTGAGAACATCGTCACTGTTTTCATCCCTCGAGTTCTGCAAATGATGTGCTCTTTATAAGAGACTGAAAATCATTTCAATTCATCAATGATAAGTATTTTGATACTTATCATTTTAATATTTGCTTTTTGGTGGGTTTCTAAGGGGGAAGGCTTTTTTGAGACCCACAAATAGAGGGGTCTATTGCCCCCCATTTTCCACATTTTTAGGGGGACGTGTTTCGGCCGTTCCCTAAAAATATGGTGAATGGGGGCAGATAAACCCCCTATTTGTGTGTCTCAAAAATGCTTCCTCCTATAGAAACGCCCAAAAAATGGTTAGATTTTACCTATGCTGCTTCCTCTTCGAGATATGAAACAATATATAATATATAATTATTAATTATTATATAATCAATATATAATATATAATTTTGATACTTATCATTTTAATATTTGCTTTTTGGTGGGTTTCTAAGGGGGAAGGCTTTTTTGAGACCCACAAATAGAGGGGTCTATTGCCCCCCATTTTCCACATTTTTAGGGGGACGTGTTTCGGCCGTTCCCTAAAAATATGGTGAATGGGGGCAGATAAACCCCCTATTTGTGTGTCTCAAAAATGCTTCCTCCTATAGAAACGCCCAAAAAATGGTTAGATTTTACCTATGCTGCTTCCTCTTCGAGATATGAAACAATATATAATCGAAGGATATCGAAAAATCCCCAAAAAATTTTCCAAAAAATAGAAAAAGTGCCATATTTTTCCCTTCGGGAAAGCAAAATAGTTAAAAATTAACCAATTTTTGGGGCTTTCTAGGGGGGAAGCATTTCCGAGACGCACAAATATAGAGGTCTATCAGCCCCCCATTTTGCACATTTTTAGGGCGGACATCGAAACACGTGTTTAACTGTCCACTGTTAGTAAAATTGCAAGTCAAACACATGTTTTGGTCTCCCTTCAAAATATTGCAAATGGGGGCAGATAGACCCCTCTATTTGTAATGGAGATAGACCTAATTTTTTCCTAGTGTTGGCCCCAGCACCGAATTCGTAAAAAAACAGAAAACAAACAAGCTCCAATAGAAACGAATGATATAAAAATGATGTTATCAAAATCAAACTCACTCAGTTCTCACTCTTCATTTTCAAATAATCTGAGTGAGGAGAAAAAAAAGAGCGAGCTCATATATCGGCTTATGCTCTGCAAAAGCGCATGCTGTGAACAGAACGAAAAAGAAATGCAAATCAACGATTCGCTCGCTCATTCGGAGATTAACGAATGATCGCTCGTTTGTTTTTCATTTCTAATGAAAAGTATTGAGGTGAGTGAGGGATATTTTTTTATCCTCAATGATAATTATTTACGAACTCTGCTTGAAATTACTTACTTACTTAGGTGGCCGTAACAACCCGTGTCCGGGTTTCGACCGACCTCATCAGCTCTCGCCAGGCGCCTCTGCTTTGCGCGCGCCTTCTCCAATCGGATACACCAAGTGCGGTTAGGGCTTCTTCAGCCTGGTCCATCCATCGGAGTCATTGACCTACGACTCTCGCTATATCTATATCTATATCTATATCTATATCTATATCTATATCTATATCTATATCTATATCTATAGATAAAGATCTACATCTACATCTACATCTACATCTACATCTATATCTATATCTATATCTATATTTATATCTATATCTATATCTATATCTATATCTATATCTATATCTATATCTATATCTATATCTATATCTATATCTATATCTATATCTATATCCATATCTATATCTATATCTATATCTATATCTATATCTATATCTATATCTATATCTATATCTATATCTATATCTATATCTATATCTATATCTATATCTATATCTATATCTATATCTATATCTATATCTATATCTATATCTATATCTATATCTATAGCTATATCTATATCTATATCTATATCTATATCTATATCTATATCTATATCTATATCTATATCTATATCTATATCTATATCTATATCTATATCTATATCTATATCTATATCTATATCTATATCTATATCTATATCTATATCTATATCTATATCTATATCTATATCTATATCTATATCTATATCTATATCTATATCTATATCTATATCTATATCTATATCTATATCTATATCTATATCTATATCTATATCTATATCTATATCTATATCTATATCTATATCTATATCTATATCTATATCTATATCTATATCTATATCTATATCTATATCTATATCTATATCTATATCTATATCTATATCTATATCTATATCTATATCTATATCTATATCTATATATATATCTATATCTATATATATATCTATATCTATATCTATATCTATATCTTTATCTATATCTATATCTATATCTATATCTATATCTATATCTATTCTATATAAATTTTAGGTGCAATTTTTTGTTTCGTAAAAAAATACAAAAGTAAACTTCAAAAGTACTGGGTCGATTTTTATGAAATAAATTGTAAAATGACATATTTGTGCTAAAGTACAGCATAAAGCTATTTTTATTTCGGAGTTTTAATAATAAGTAGGTTTGATTAAAGTGTAAAGTTCTTTAAGAAATCATACCCGTCGCCACAAATTGCTTGATCGTTTTCTTTTCATGCGTTTGTGTTTCGAGAGTTTCAGTAAACTCCATGTTGCTCTCTACTCTTCTTTTTTTCTGCTCAGCTATCACAGCACAACATAAAAAACAGGATGAGCCTCGCTCAAGACGAAAAGTTAGATACATATAAATACAGTGTTGAGCTGCAAAACAAAACGAAACAAAGTTTGAACGGCGTTCAAAAGTTTTAGTTGTTGTTTTCAATGGAAACTGTAAGAAAACAATGAGAGTGACGGCGATCAAAATTTGTTTACCTTTAGCGTGTTTATGCTTTTGCTTTATATGAAGTTTTTTTTATATGCATGCTTTTTATGTATGTGCATACTTAAAGGCAGAACATTTTACAGGAAAGTATATGTTGTTAAAGCACTGTAAAATTTAACGTTTATGCTTCCAGCCCGTCGTAGTACGGGCTTTTATACTAATATTGTATAATGCACTATGTTTATTTATTCATTTAAAATCTTTCCAAAATAGAAGAATAGTTTTATCTCTTTTATTCATGTTTGATCTGTTTTGTTCTTATTCTTTTATTTTTTTATTATTTGATCTTTTATTTAATTTTGATCCAGATAACAGTGCTTTTCTGAGAAATCTGAATCCCGATTTTGCTGGGTGTCGAATTTGACGCGCCTCTATTTTTAATTTTTTTTTATTTTATACCATGAGAGAAAATATTATCTTACAGAGGCATTTAAATATTAAATCATTACCGCTGTGAAATATCTTGATTTAGATTCTTCATTTTTAACTTTTTTATTTTATGATAGAAAAACAAAATTCTTAGAAAGCATTAGGTTCAAAAATACCCTAAAATTTGTCAATACTGAGAAAAGTTTATTGGTCAACACCTATAAAGAAGCAAAATAACATCAAGTAAAATAAGATTTGGTATTAGCATAGAGTTGTTTTAAATGTGAACATCTGGAATACAGTCGCTTTGATAATTGAAGAACGCGGGCGGTATCAGTGGTGCTGAACCCACCGTGTGCCCCGTAAGCGGCTCTTAAACTGCCGATCAATAACAAAATTACATCAGTTGAACTCTCTACGTGCATACCATCTCTTCTCTCTCTCTCTCTCTCTCTCTAGCCGCACTAGCTAGTGGCTGTCAGCACAGGTTACTGCTTGAAAGGCAGGCATGCGGACAGGATAGGAGTTAATGCAAATATTTCTTGTAGAAGCAGCAGGAACGATTAAGAGAAAGAAACCATCTCTCCCAACTTGTATGTTCCTCTCCAGCACTAGACGAAAGAAGGCACAAATATTTAGGCTCCCTCTTCTTCCATGAACTAGACGAAGTGTCAATGACTAATGTCGATCTTCTAATAGGGTTTATTAAGAGCTCGAGGAGGTTCTATTTGGAATGAAGGCCTATGTGCAGCGGTATCGCAATGGTTCTATTTGATCTAAGTAAGCTGGTATAGCGATATATATGTATAGTGGCTACCGCCTCTACCTAACCTAAACTTGTTCAGATATTCAAAGGCAATTTTTGCAGTATCACAGAAAACTAAAAACTTTAATTTTTATTTTATGACATTTTCATCTCATGAAATTTTAATATCATGATATTATAATATCATGTCATTTTTATATAATGATATTTTTATAGCATGGCATTTTATATTATGATATTTTCCATTATATTTTTATATCATGGCATATTTATGGCATGCCATTTTTCTTTTGTGACATTTTTATATTATTTTTCCTGTACTTTTAATATCGTAATATTCGTATGGCCGTATTTTGTAAAACGCAAGTGATGACGTCACTTGGGGTTTTTTGTCTGGCAATAAATTTCAGTAGAAATTTAGAATTAAATATTTATTTTTTATCGTTACATATTTATCACATTTAATTTTTATCTCATGATGTTTTAATATAATGCCATATTAATATAATGCTTTTTTAATAGCATGAATTTTTTATGCAATGATTTTTTTGTAGCATGCCATTTTATAGCATGCTATTTTTATATCATGACATTTCTATGGCATGACATTTTTCTCTCATGACATATTTATATAATATTATTTTTGCATGTATTTTTAATATCATAATATTCTTATATTTATTTTTATATCGTTAAAAATATCATGCTATTTTTAGCGCATGACACTTTTTCTATTAAAAACCTCAGTTTCAGTTTAAATTTAAATTTTCTGCTTTTTTGAATTTGATGCTCAAATTGCGACTCGTTTGCCAAATCAGCCTGATATCACATGCAAAGTTTTTGTTTTTTTTTTTAATTTTTGTAAAAATTATTTACCTATGGGTATGAAAGTCACATTCATTATGATATTTTACAATTTCATGGATGTAATATTATATAAGAGTAAAAATTCATAAGCAAAAACTACACTCATGTTTGTCATATGTTTGTGTGCTACTTGTATGAACAACTACAACAAAAACAACAACAACAACTTTTAAATTCAAAAACCCACAAATTGTCAACAATCTCAAGAGCCAAAAAAAATTTTAGTTAGGAACTCACGCGACTTGTCTTCGAATCATAGCAACAACATATGAATAAATATCCTCGTGATAAGTTAACCACAACACCAACAACAACAACAACAACAACAACAAAACTCTTTGTGCTGATTTCTATTTTTGGCATGCAAGAAAAAAAAAAAAATTAATTTAGCAACGTATAAAAAAAATAATAAAAACTGTCTGACTGTCGTCGACCATGCTGTCTGGCTGACTTGCTGCAGCCAAAACAGATGCATCTTGCAAATATTTAAAAATAACAAATAAACAAACATCAGGAGCAACAACAACAACAACAACAACAACAACAACAACAACAACAACAACAAATCATCAACAGCATTTTTGTCACTTGCGAAAAATACTAATTTATTCGAGCTGCTCTATGAAATCCTTGTTGTTGTTGTTGTAGTTGCTTAGCACAAATATTTTTTAAAAAAAAAAGTTACATTATAAAAAAAAAAAATGTTTTGATGCTGCGCTAAAAATAACCTTATCACATCGATCACACCACGCTACATAAACTATAATAATAGCGCGCAACTGTTGCTTGCTGATGACTTGACTGCAACGGTTAAGTAAAACTGTGGCGTTTTGGATGGAGCATGAGGAGGCAAGGTCGGGTGTAAAAATAATGAAATTTAAACAAAGCGTCACGGCGAGACGATGTTCGTTAAGATTGTGCGGCTCACTTAGGACGGCGCACAAGTTGCAGCAATATAAATAACAGCAACATAAAAACTGACCCTTAAAAAAACATTCTTTCATAATATTAACAACTAGTTTGTTGTTGCTCTGCGCATAAAATCAGATCAATTAAACTGGCTGTGAGCCTCAATTGTGCGCTGTACTTGTCGCAAAATTTTCGTCGTGTAAATTTAAGCCATATGCGTGCGTCCGTCCAATTGAATTTCGGTCTGTTCTAGCAGCTATCTTGACTGCTTGACGCACTGCTTTATATATGTATATTAGGGATGTCAATCCCGGGAACCCAGGATCCCGTACTTTTTTACATCTCGAATATATGGCGGCCGTGGCGCTGTGGGTAGAGTATGTGGCCCATACGCCAGAGAACCTTGGTTCGAATCCCACCTGACTCAGAAAGTTTTTTCAATTGAATTAATTTTTGTGTTCGGCCGTCACTTCTCTGCAGACAATGTCAAGCCTCAGAGAGTTAAAACTGCAATGAAAAGCTTCTTGAGAAGATAAGCCGTTCGGAGCCGGCATAAAACCTGTAGGTACAGTTCTCGATCATTTGTGTTCAAACATTTCATAACACACACAACACAATTGATCACAAGAAGCTCGGTCGAAGTCCTTTCTAGAGCTCAAATGGCTATTTCGTTTTTATTGTTTTTATATCCCGGGATTAGTCGTTTCAAATCCCGGGATTGCTGAAAATATTTTTTTTAATAACTAATAAAATTTTTCGAACTTTCATCAGAAATATACCCCTTTTAATGGCAAAGCAAGCATTATTTGTAACATTGGTTGCATTTTACGCATTTGCAACACCTTTTTGATAAAACAGCTGTCTGTATTCTGTCACAAAATTGTATGTGAATGCAACCAAATTGAAAAATTATATAAATTAAATTGTAAGTAACAGTACGTTCAAAAAGTCTATAGGATGACACATAGATGGCGTTACTAGATTTTTTCCATATGATTTTTATTTAGTACCAACCTTTAAACGATACCGTATAAAAATTTAACAACAATCTGACGATTGATTCGTGAGTTATAGCATTTTGTGTGCAACTATTATTGTTGGAAAAAAAAATGGAAAAAAGTGAGTTTCGAGTTTTGATAAAGCATTGCTTTTTGATAAAAAAAAAATACAGTGGAAACCAAACAATGGCTTGATCAACATTATCCGCACTCTGCTCCATCGAGACAAATGGTAGAAAAGTGGATTGCTGAAATTAAACATGGTCGCACCAGCACAAATGATGTAGAGCGCAGTGGACGCCTAAATCAGATTGTTATTTTACAAAACATAAAAAAAAAACCCACAAAATGGTTATGAACGATCGCAAATTGAAAGTACACATCCTAGCTGACATTGTAAAGACATCAGATGGTAGTGTTTTTACCATTTTACACGAAATTTTGGTATGGGAGAGCTCTGTGCAAAGTGGGTGCCGCGTGAGCTCACAGTCGACCAAAAACAACAACGAATTGATGCTTCAGAGGAGTGTTTGGCGCTGTTAAACCGCAATAAAATTGAATTCTATCGTCGATATGTGACAATGGACGAAACATGGCTTCACTATTATACACCAGAGTCCAAAACACAGTCAGCTGAGTGGATAGCAGTCGACGCACCGAATCCAAAGTGAGCAAAGACCCAACAGTCGGCTTGTAAGGTGATGGCGTCTGTATTTTGGGATGCGAAAGGAATAATATTCATCGACTATTCCTAAAAAACGAACCACCATCACAAGCGACTATTACTGTGCACTTTTGGATCGATTGAAGACTGAAATCGCCAAGAAACGGCCACATTTGCAAAAGAAAAAAAGGTGTTGTTTCACCAAGACAATGCACCGTGTCACAAATCGATGAAAACGATGGCAAAATTGAATGAATTGGGCTTCGAATTGCTTACCCACTCACCGTATTCTCCAGATATAGCCCCAAGCGAATTTTTCCTGTTTTCAGATCTCAACAGAATGCTTGCTGGGAAGAAATTCAAGTCCAATGATGAAGTAATCGCTGAAACTGAGGCCTATTTTGACAAGAAAGAGAAATCGTACTATAAAAGTGGTATCGAAAAGTTGGAAAATCGCTATACTCGTTGTATCGCTCTCGAAGGCAACTATGTTAAATAATATAATCGAGTTTTATCAAAATTTTGTTTTTTCTTACTTATCCTACGGACTTATTGAATGATCTGTTATATTTGATGAAGTTACTTTTTTTAATGTTTATTTTTATTTTTTATTTTATTTTCAAGTTTTAATGAGCAAATGTCCCATAATAGAAAAGGCAATAGCCTACAGAAAGCCTTTAACTTTTTATCAAAAATTCAACCAATAAATGTTGAGGCGGACTGGTGCTTCTCGACTGCAAGTTTTATATGCAATAAATTTAGGTCCAGGTTAGAGGATAACACCCTTAATGCTTAAATTTCTTTTAGATCGTATTTTTGCCAATAGCAGTAATAAATTTGTGTATTGACGTTTTTAAATTATGAAAAAATTTATTCAGCCCTTCTATATACAGTAGACCGGTTCATAAATGTATGGGTAAAATTATGTGTAATTTTTTCTTCGGTGCGCGTCCACTTTCTGAAAGTTTGAACCCTAACTAGCACAAAAATAGTTTAAGACCCAAAAAAATTTGACCTCTAGGGGTTCCGCAAATCGTTTGAAGGTCATTTTAGAGCTATATAGGACTTTAAGCATTTTAAAAAATGACGTGTCTAAACGGAAAAACAATTGGAATATATTTTGATTGGAAACAATTATTAATAGCTCAGTCTTATTTCAATTTTTTTTTTTTTTTTTTAAATGCATCTGATAATTTTTGGCGAAGTTTTAAAAATGCAATTTTACTCTGAACGAAAAGTTATCGTTTTTCCATACAAAATTTTTTTCTTATTTTGTTCTAGCGACATTTTTTTTGTAATTTTGTATTTTTGTGTGAAATTTAGGCTTTCTGGAGGTGTGACATATCTTACAAATCATTGACCATAACTAACGAAAAAATTAAAAATACTACATTTATTTACTATTTCTAATATTTATTTATTAAAAATATGATTTTTTGTAATGCATTTAAATTTTTTTCTGTGTTTATCAACGACTTGCAGCAAATATTGTTTTTGCTCTTCATTAGAAGTTATTGAAATATTAAATTCTGTTATTAATGCTACGCTTCTCTCTGCTAAAGTCCTATATAGCTCTAAAATGACCTTCAAACGATTTGCGGAACCCCTAGAGGTCAAAATTTTTTGGGTCTTAAACTATTTTTGTGCTAATTGGGTTCGAACTTTCAGAAAGTGAACGCGCACCGGAATATTTTAACACTTTTGTAATGTGAACCGGTCTAATATACAGCCATGGACACATAAATAGCACAAATGTCAACTTATTTTTTAAACGTTTCGTTTGAGCCTAATAATGCATTCATTAACTGTAGTTATAATTTTCTGAGACTCCAGCGTGACGTTGTTTAAAACTCCGTGAGAGATGTACCGTTACTTACTTTTATTTGCTCAGGCCATCTCTTTCTGTATAGGCATGTACGATCTGCTGTGGTCATATAAATAGCACACATGTCAGTTGGTGAATAAAAGTTAACAAGATCGGGTGTTTGTAAAAATTTTAGAGTTTTAATCAGATAATTTCGCAGATTCTCAATAAAATGGGTCATGGCAAACATTGCACTCCCGAAAAAAAGGTCTATAATTCACGAACTAAGTTGAAAAGGGAAAAAAATATCTGAAATCGCGGATATTCTCAAAATTTCGCGAAAAATTATCTATAATGCACTCAAGCTGTCAAATGGTTCAAGTAATTTCGAGAATAAGCCGCGCAATCCTAGAACGCGTAAAACCACCGCTTCTACTGATAGACTAATAGTTCGCAAAAGTTGAGGGAAAAATTATGAGGGAAATAAATGAAGAAAAAACCCTTAATGTTTCAAGAAAACTAGGATCTAGGAGACTATATAAAGCTAATCTTTATGGACGCATTAGCCGAAGAAAGCCGCTCTTAACAAAAAAATTTAAAGGATCGTTTAGCGTTTACAAAGGCCCATGTGAATAAAAAAGACTAATTTTTGAAGAACGTGCTCTGGACTGACGAAACTAAATTTAATAGGTTTGGACCAGATAGAAAAACTTTTGTTCGGCGCCCCAAACGCCAAGAGTTGAATCCGAAGTACACAAAAAAAAAAATCATTAAAGCATGGAGGAGGGAATTTAATAGCTTGGGGAGCTTTTTCTAGAACGGCGTTGGGCCAATTTTTCGTATACCAGGAATACGAGGGGTGCCTTTTATATTTCGGGATTAGAGAACAAAAATAAATATTAATCATCGAAAATCACTTTATTGTTTTTCAAAATATTCTCCATTAAGATCTATACACTTTTGCATGCGTTTGAACCAATTGTCGAAGCACTTTTGCCACTCTGATTGAGGTATCTCCAAAACATGCATTCTGAATGCCGCAACCGCTTCTTCGGGCGTCGAAAATCGTTGTCCACGCAGTTTATTCTTCACGGTTGGGAATAAAAAGAAGTCATTCGGTGCCAAGTCAGGACTATACGGCGGATGACCCATCAAATCGATGTTTTGGGTGCTCAAAAATGCAGTTGTTTGAGCCGATGTGTGAGAGCTCGCATTGTCGTGGTGAAGAGTGATCCGTCTTCGGCGGTTGGTTTTCCTGATTTCTTGGAAGACAACTGGCAAACAAATGGTTGTGTACCACTCAGAGTTGACTGTTCTGCGTTGTTCTAGTGGTACGGTTGCGACATGTCCATATTTTCCGAAAAAACAGGCGACCATTTGGTTGGAAGTGCTTCGTGCGCGAACAACTTTTGTTGGATTTGGCTCATCGTGAAACACCCATACAGTCGACTGCTGTTTACTTTCGGGCTCATACGCGTAAATCCACGATTCATCACCTGTCACGATGTCATAGACGTGTTTCGAAGCACCGCGATCGTATTTTTTGAGCATTTCCTTCGACCAATCGACACGAGCCTTTTTTTGAGCGATTGACAAATTGTGTGGGATCCAACGCGAACAAATTTTTTTGACAGTCAAATGTTTATGCAATATTGAATGTATGCTGGTCCCACTTATGCCTAAGGTTGCCTCAATCTCACGATAGGTAACATGACGATCTTGCAATATCAGTTCGCGCACAGCATCAATGGTTTTCGGAACAACAGCTGATTTCGGACGACCTTCACGAAATTCGTCTTGGAGTGAACTACGACCACGATTGAATTCACCATACCATCGATAAACACTGGTCCTTGATGGAGCTTCATCGCCAAAAATTGAATTAAGTTCATCCATGCACTGTTGCTGTGTTAATTCACGTCGAAAGTTGTAAAAAATAATCGCACGAAAATGTTCACGATTTAATTCCATTTTTAGACCGAGATGAATCTTTTAAGTTACTATAAACAACACAAATAGCGCTCGTATGTCAAAACGTTCTGAGTACGTATAAGCCAACAAATGTCAAACTTTGCGATAGAGCATTCAGTTGACAGATTGCAACACCAGGGTTGCCAAATCCCGAAATATAAAATGCACCCTACGTAATGGACAACATTATTTATTTTGATATTATTAATAACCAGATGGAACCATTTGCATTTGAAAACATGCCTATTAGGTGGACTTGTATGCACGATAATAATCCAAAACACACAGCAAAGGTTGTGATTGATTGGCTCAAAATGGAAAAAAATAAACATTTTGAATTGGCCGGCTCAAAGCCAAACCTCAATCCCATAGAAAATTTATGGAATGATGAGAAGGCCAGCATAAGCAACCAAAATTATCGAAATTTAGATGAGTAATGGAGTGGAATTGAGAAGGCTTGGTACTCTATTCCGGAGAATAGGGTCAGGAAGCTTGTGGAGAGTATGGGACGAAGATTTCGGGCTGTTTTGGACAATTCGGGAAACAGTACCAAGTACTAGTAAGCATATTTGTAAGCTCATTGTAAAATAAAAATAAATCACTATGTTTTTTTTTCAAAATCCAAATTATGCTATTTATGCGTCCACCTCAGATAAGGAGCAATTTCAGATTTTTCATTAATTTTCTAATTTTTAATGCGTAATTACAATGTTACTACTAATTTTAAGTTTTTAACGTTTAAACTCAAATACCATGAAATAAGTTCTTGTTTTCCCTCTATGTATTTTACTTAAATTTATGTGAGAAACCCTAAATGTATTTTTGAGCTATTTATGTATTTACTTTATATAAAACATAGTGGCATACGTGCGAACGCGCATAACTCAAGAACGGATCGTCTGATTTGAGTTTTTTGTTGTGTACCTTTTTTTTTTTTTGTGTTCATCTTTGCTCAAGGAAGTTTTATACGTCAAGAAACCTTTGAAACTTTGAAACACCAGAGGGCGCTGTAGTAAAATAGTTGACTAAACTGCTAAAAACGCCTAAACTATTCATCTGATAAGCATGAAAATTAGTACTAAGCATAATAAGCATAACTTTGTGATAGGCATGAAAATTTTAATTTTTCTGTTACGGAACACCAGATAGCGCTGTAGTACGAATCTTTTACAAAAACTCCTAAACTATTCTTCCGATTCGAATTAAAAACAGGGTATAGGAGTTTTTAAGTGCGGTGAGTGCTTTGGTGCTATCTACTTTGATCCATCTGGAACACCAGAGGGCGTTGCAGTACAAATCTTTTACAAAACTGCCAAAAACTCTTAAACTGTTCATCCAATTAGCATGAAAATTTGTGTATGGGAGATTTTGTGTACGATGAGTATTTTGACGCTATTTATTTTGATCCACTTTAAATAGCAGAGGGCGTTGTAGTAGAACTATTTCACTAAATTGAGAAAAACAACTAAACTAACATCTGATAGGCATGAAAATTTGTAGATAGGAGTTTTTGTACACAAAAAAGCAATTCTAGATGGAATGCGTCGTCAAAAAAGTTCCAGCGGCGAAAGCAAGGGCGTCGAAAGCACTTGGACGGCTTTACACTGTACATCCGAAAAACGACGAGTGCTTTAATTTTCGTTTGCTTTTGGTCAATGTTCGTGGTCCAACTTCGTTTGAGTTGCTATGTGCGACATATCGAAATGCCCGTCAACAATTAAGATATAACGATTTAATACTCGCTTTTTCCATTGTTGCTGAGCCTGAGAATCAAATTCGTACACTGTTTGCGATCATCATCTCGACATGTTTTCCATCAAATTGAGTCAATTTGTGGAACAAATACATGGACGATATAGCTGACGATATTTTGCATCGAACTCGCATTACTACTTCCAATTACGAACTGGAAATAAACGATGAGATGCGCAACGAGGTGTTAATTTTGATCGAAGACATGTCTCTGTTAATGTGCGGCAGTTCGTTGTGTCAATTGGGCATGCCAGTACGCAATCGTGGAATACACGATCTACTAAATCGAGAGCTGGATCGTGAGCAAACGTTCCGATGTTGACACTTCAGTAAAAGGCGGTTAAGGACACTTTGATGAAAGCGTTTGATGACCCAAATGGAGGTATTTTCTTTCACGATGCGCACCTGCCGGAGCTGAAAAAAACCTTCCTTATTTCATTACTGTTGGCGTCGGTTCGTTCAAGTTCAGAAATTGCGCCGGCAGTTGCCTCTTCTAGGATTGCAGCTACATTGTTGGAAGGTGATCGAACCGCTCATTCTGCCGTTTAATCTTCAACTGAACCGACATGCAGCATTTTACAGAATTCCGCAATGGCGAAAGTGTTACAAAGTTGTACGATTGTCGTCCGAGACGAATGCACAATGGCACATAAACAAGCATTGGAGGCACTTGATCGGACAATGAAAAATGTGCGTGGTAACACGAGAATTTTTGGATGCGCAATGATTTTGCTGGCAGGTGATTTTCGACAAAAGCTTCTTGTCATTCCACGATCAACGGCTACCGATGAAATCAACGCTTACCTTAAGCTTTCGTATCTGTGGCGTTATGTGAAGAAGCTGCAGCTAACGACGAGTATGCGAGTTGTGTTGCGGAACAATTCGTCTGCCGAGACTTTCTAGAATCAATTGTTGTCGATTGGTAATGGCGTTTCCATTGGATTTATTTCATTCCCGCAGAATTTCTGCCAATTTACATCAAAGAAAGAGCAACTCATTTCGGATGTGTTCTTAAACATCGCCCCGATATATGTCAACCACGATTGGTGCTATGGCCAAAATTGGGTAATTTAGTTCATAAGGTTACTGTCGGCAAGTTAACAAAAAAAATATGCATGGCCCATTATATTAATTGCATTACATAGGTTGCGAGCAAAGCTCGCCGGGTGTCAGCTAGTTGTGAATAAAATTTCGTCCGCAGCTGAAAAAGGGAATTTTCTTTTTTTTTTCAACCAATGTTCATGGAACTTTTGAAAATTTTGAACACAAATATTTGAATTCATCGTCAATGAATCACTTCAAGATCACTACAATAAAAAGTCTTTTAAAGTATTATCCATTCTCTAAAAAATTAAAACTCTTTTTTCAATTCCTTTTTATCTTCCTAGTTTCTTTTATTGATTGAAAAGATTTTGCTTTAATAAATACATGCATATATATTCAGTAGTGGACACAAGTGGATACATAAATCAATTTTTTTCACAATTTCTTCTGTATCTTTTTTATTTATTATACAAACTAAAAACGGTTTTTTACAGCATATAACTTAAACCTATTTCTTCAATAAAAAACAACAAAACGTATCCAATTTCATTAAAAAGTATTTAAATAAATCAAATGTAACTTCCAACACAATGTATCCAGTTTTGTCCATTTTGGTAAAATTTCAGTAAACGTTTTTTTAAATACTTGGTCCAAAGACCTTTGTCCTTCAAAACATCTTTTATTCGTTTTGGCATGCTTTCTACCAGATTTTGTAAAGTATGAGGTGGAATATTAGCCCATTCTTCAGAAATTCTCAGCCAAATCTCCCCCAAAGACGTTGGGGCTCGTTCGTACTGCGAGTGTCTTCTTTTCTCGATGGGATTTAAATCGGGGCTTTGTGCTGGCCATTTCATCATCTGGAATTTTTGTTCAGAAATCCATTTTTTGACGATTTTAGCAGTGTGTTTCGGATCCCCATCTTGCTGAAATATTACCTCGGTTTCTGGATATGCACATTTATCTATAAAATCGGGCAAATTGTTTTGCAAAATACTCAAATAGTATTCTTTATTCATTATTCCATCTATTTTAACTAAAGGGCCAGATGCCCACCAGCTGAAACAGCCCCACACCATAATGTTACCACCACCATGTTTGACGGTTTGCTTTACATGGTTCCTTTGAATGGTCTCGTTCGGTCTTTTCCAACAATATTGAATTCCATCTGACTGAAACCTATTGACTTTTGTTTCATCAGACCAGATCACTCGTTTCCAGTCATCTATGGTCCAGTTTTTATGCGATTTGCAAAACTCTATACGAGCCTTCACATTCTTCTCCGAGAGCGCAGGTTTCTTTTTTTTTACTGCGGAAACTAGTCCAGTTCTCTGCAAGGATCTCCTTACTGTACGATCTGATACTGATTTATTTAGAACCTTTGCAGCCTCTTTTGGTGTTCGAAAGCTTTTAGTTGCGAGATTTCGTTCCACTAATCGAGCATCTCCGTCAGAGAGCAATCTTGGTCTACCTTCCTTACTAGTAGCCACAATCAAAATTCGCCGTTTTCTGACTAGGCTGACGGTTCGGTGGCACACATTTAGTTTCTTTGCAATATTTCGACATGAATCACCATTTTCACTAAGTCGGACAATTTCGTTCTCTAGATTTTTCGAAATTTTTCTCATATTTTTTGATTGTTTGAGATAAATTGTAGGTTTTTATTAAAACACTAACCGAAACTATAAAAAATTTTCACCGACCGTTCTTATTGAAAGAAAAATGTCAAATGACGCTGTTAACACTCCCGGCAAAAACAAAAACAGAAAACAATTGAAATATAACGGGACTAGACGTAGCAAAACAAAAAAAAAACGCACAGTGGACAAAAGTGGAAATTGAAATTGAAATCCAGTTGTGTCCACTACTGTATATAGTAAAGGATGGTTAAATAAGGGCCGATGTTGAATGTGAACCACACCTCAACGTCAAGTTTTTTTATGCAGCATTTCATTTGACATTTCTCAATTTCAGACTAACTCAATTTGAACCATGGAAAGATACACAATCGAGCAACGCGTTAAAGTTATTCAGGCTTATTATGAAAATGGGCGTTCAAATCAAAATGTATATCTATTTATTTTATTTATTTATTTATTTTATTTGATAGACATAATACATTGTACAAATAAGATTACTCTTTTTAGGATGTACAAACATTAATAATTAAAAAAGTAAAAGGCAATGAAAGCAAAATGATGAATTAAATTAAATTAAAATTAAACATAATGATTTGAATTAAGTTAAAAACTAAAAAAATCGTGCACTTCGTGATTTTTTCGGTCAATTTAATCGTCCAAATGTGCGTACAATCGGAAAAATCGTGCAAACCAATTTGAGCAAACCGGGTCTGTAAGAGATGTGAAAACACCAGTGCATGCTCGTACAGCTCGTACTGCAGAAAATATTGCTGCTGTTCGCGATAGTCTGGCTGTCGTGCCCAACAATTGCACCTCTCACGCTCGTCGTTGATAAACAGTATGCATAAAGACTTGCATTTACACGCTTACAAGGTGCAATTGACTCAAGAACTAAAAAATCTTGACCATTTCAAGCGTCGTCAATGGTCAGCATGGTGGCAAGAAATGGCAACAGTGGATGATCAAGTTTCGAAGAAAATCATCTGCAGTGATGAGGCACATTTTCACCTCAGTGGATTCGTCAATAAGCATAATTGCCGCATTTGGGCGAATGATAATCCAAGAGTGATTGTCGAAAAACCAATGCACCCACAAAGAGCGTCTGTTTGGTGCGGTTTATGGGCTGGCGGCGTCATCGGGCCGTATTTTTTTCCAAAATGAGGCCGGTCAGGTAGTTACTGTGAATGGTGTTCGCTATCGTGAGATGACAACGAACTTTTTATGGCCCGAATTGGAAGATATGGATGTGGATGATATGTGGTTTCAACAGGACGGTGCCACTTGCCACACAGCTAGCGAAACAATGGCTCTTTTGCGCGACAAATTCAATGGCCGTGTTATCTCACGTGGTGGCGATGTCAATTGACCGCCAAGATAATGTGACTTGACACCGTTGGACTTCTTTCTTTGGGATTATTTGAAAGAAAAGGTGTACGTCGATAAGCCAGCAACAATTCAAGAGCTAAAGAATGAGATAATTTGGCACATTAACAGCATAGAACATCACTTATGCCTCAGCGTCATCGAAAATTTGGACCATCGGATGGAGGTGTGCCACCGAGGCCACGGCCGCCATTTGGCCGATATTTTGTTCCATACATAATTGAACCATGGCAATATTACTTACTTACTTACTTACTTACTTAGGTGGCCGTAACAATCCGTGTCCGGATTTCGACCGACCTCATCAGCTCTCGCCAGGCGCCTCTGCTTTGTGCGCGCCTTGTCCAATCGGATACACCAAGTGCGGTTAGGGCTTCCTCAGCCTGGTCCATCCATCGGAGGCATGGTCTCCCTCGTCGTCGTTGACCAGCGACCCTCGCCTCGAGCACCTTTTTCGCTAGGAGCTTCGTCGTCCATACGATGGACATGACCCAGCCAGCGTAGTCGCTGCACAGTTATACGCCGAACTACGTCAATGTCTTCGTAGAGCTCATACAGCTCGTGGTTCATTCGGATGCGATAGTCATCGCCGACTCGAACAGGACCGAAGATTTTGCGAAGAACTTTTCTCTCGAAGAACACCCCCAGACCAGCTGCGTCAGTTTACGAAACTATCCATGCCACAGCGCCATAAAGAAGCACAGGTAGAACGAGCGTCTAGTAAAGTGATAGTTTTGTTGATCGAGAGAGGGCTCTGGAACTTAGTTGCTTACTGAGCCCGTAGTAGCACCTATTAGCAATTATTGTTCTTCGCTTTATCTCCAGGCTGATTTCGTTGTTGGTATTAATGGCGGTGCCAAGGTAAACGAACTCCTTGACTACTTCAAAGTTATAGCTGCCGGATGAAACGCTCCCGCGCTCCCTTGTTTGTAGACAGCATATACTTTGTTATACCCTCATTTATCGTCAAACCCACTTTGGCTGATTCCTTTTCGATAGCGGCGAAAGCAGCGGTAGCGTCTCTCTTAGTTCTGCTGACAATATCAATATCATCAGCGTACGCAAGGAGCTGGACACCCTTATAGAAAATGGTCCCATTACGATGCACACCGGACTTTCGTACGATACCCTCCATGATGATGTTAAAGAGATCGCAAGACAGTGGATCGCCTTGCCTGAAACCTCTTTCGGTGTTGAAGGTTTCGGAGAGGTCATTTCCTACCTTGACGGAGCTGTGTGTGTTGCTCAACGTCATTCTGCAAAGTCTAATCAACTTTGCAGGTATACCGAACTCAGACATTGTTGCGTATAGGCAATCCCTTCTCGGGCTAGCGAATGCAGCTTTAAAATCGACAAAGAGATGGTGTGTGCCAATTTGATTCTCTTGGGATTTCTCCAGGATTTGTCGTAGCGTGAAAATCAGGTCTATGGTGGACTAACCAGGTCGAAAGCCACACTGATAAGGTCCAATCAGTGTTTTTGTAATCGGCTTTAATCTTTCACACAGTACGCTTGAGAGAACCTTATATGCGATGGAAATAAGACTGATAAGACCTCTATAACTGGCGCAGATTGTTGGGTCTCCTTTCTTAAGTATGGGGTATACCATAGTATACCATACCAATATTATCATAATAAAAAGAAATGACAATAATTTCCCAAATAATTTGTGTTTGATTCTAAATCAACATCGGCCCTTAAAATTTAACCACCCTTTATATATTATAGTATACAAATTCTACTTTTTTATTTTATCAATTTCATTAAGAATACCACAATAGGATTATAACAGAAATGTGGCAATTTTTGGCAAAAAAAAAGAAAATTACAAAATAAAAAATGCCTGAATTTTGGGACGATTCCGGGATTGTATTTTCAGATCCCGAAAATCCCGGGATCGAAAAAACCCCAAAAATTGACATCCCTTATGTATATGTATATCAATATACAATAGTATATTGATGCTTTTGGGTTTGAGTTATTTTTCTACAAATTTTTGTTTTGTCTTGTTGCAAAAAAAAAAGTGTTGCCAAAATTAGTCGCCACTATGCACAAAGCAATAGTTTTTCCTCAACCCAAAAATGTTTTCTTAATAGAATTTTTATGTTTAGCTCAAAAATGCAAGCAAAAATAACAACAGCCACTGTTGCACTATTATAAAGCTTATAGAAAAAACATGCGTGCGTATTGCAGAAATGACAAATATTGGTGTCGCTTGTCTTGCAACATTTTTCGTGATGCATATATACATATGTTTTTGTTTTCGCAAAAAGAAAATACAATGAAAAGTAGCAGAAATTTTGACAACGGAATTATTTCAATAGGATTTATGAAGTTTTTACCACACTCATTTCATTTTATTTTAGTACAGAAATCTTGTAGTACATTTTAAAAATTTTTGCATATTTACCATGGCCACCACTTAGCGCGGATTGAACTCGGAACATTTGAATCGGCAGCCGCACATACTATCAACTCGTCTATTAGAGAATTTGCTTAAATAACGTTGAAACGTAATAACTATTTCCTTAGAATTGCTTCAAGTAAGTATTTATAAAAGTCCCTCAACAGAAATTATTTCATAAAAGCACTTAATTTGACAGCTATAAATTGCTTCGGTAGCCCTGCAAGCTAAACAAACAGATTATCAGTCATGAGTTCCGTGGTTCGACTGCGGGCTCAGACAAGTTTTTTTAAATTCTTTTTTTTTCTTTTACTGAAATAAAAAACGTGCGATGATAAGTTTATTTTAATGATAGCGATTTACTTGAGTTAAAATCATCTTGAATACTTCCTAAAAATGTCTCCTTAAATAAAGATTTATATAAAGTTTTATACTTGAGTAAAAATCTGCTAAAATACTTCCTAAATTGTATCACTGAATATAGCTTTATATAAAAAAAATTATACAAGAAAATGTGATTTTTAAGGTTTTTACAAGGCTCTCTCAAGCAAAGTCCTAAAGAAAAACATTAATTTACTACACAAAAACAAAAATAACAACATAAAAAAACAATATCAGATAATGAGTTTAAGGAGAAATATGATAATAAATAAAAATAAATACACCAAGAAAATTTAACGCCTTAAAATGTTAATGTAAATCTTGTAAAACTGTAACGAAAATATCTTTACCACAATGAAAAAAATCGTTGCAATAATAATTTATTCTTTAACTATGCACGTGTTCCATTATCGAAACAAAAGACTGAAGTTCTTTGAAACTAAATCAATGAAACAATCTTTGCCGTGAACATAAAATATTTACTATAGCGATTTAATTTTTTGTTAACAAGCAATTGAAAAAAGTATGTAAAATCAACAACTTTTTTGATAACGTTTTTTTGAGAGTAAGCTTTATTGTTTCAAAGACAAAGTCTGTTACTTTAAAGAATGTTTTCTCAAAATCATATCTGTATACGAAGAATAAGAAAATCGTGTGCGAGTGCCAACATTGAATTGTAATTGTAAAAAACACACGTTAATATTAACACTAGTAAATTTTATTACATTTCATCAACAAAAAGAAAAGAAAAAGAGAAACAAAAAAAAAAATTCTTTTCCCGCCGGCGCGGAACTGAACTTGGAATTTTTGGTGCCAGTCCATCGCTCTACACACTGATCTAAACAGCCTTGCTACTGTTTGCTGGCATAACTGCAGCTATGTTAACAGATGCTGTATTAACAGATGCAGTATGTCACAGTATTCTGTTGTAAGCTAATCTATTAATAGATTATTGTGTTGTGCTGCAGCCTAACTTCAGTTGTAATTAATATTGAATCAATCACTTTGCGTAGCGAAGGAGTTGGGCTCGATGCGTAGTGTAGTGACTTCTCAATCGGTGGTATCGATGGATGTGGGTTCAAATCCCCACGCTAGGCGAAGGTAAGATTTTTATTTTGATATTTAATTTAATTTAATGTTCTTGTTATAATAAACGCAAGCAGCAAAGAGAAGCCGAGCGAAGCCATGTACTTAAAATCAAGGATCTAACATTCTGTGGCCTTGCCGTAACGAATAAAAGTCTTTGTGCCAAAGTATTTTCTTTACTTTTACGACTTTTCCATGCTTTTTTAAAGACTTACGTCTTTGCTACAAGAATTTGAGTTTTTGATTCAAAGTATATTGTTCTTGGGTACCTAACAATCGTTGTGTATTTGCCGTAACGATGTTTTGTCTGTGAGCACAATCTAACCAATAAAAGTCTTTGTGGCAAAGTGCATTATCTTTGGTTTTATGATTTTTTTTCTTTGGGTATATATATATTTCTTGTTATATTTTTTTGTATTTTTGGTATTTTGCACTTTTGTATTTTGACAAAGAAATCAAAAATCTGTGTAATACACAAAACAATAATCAACAAGAGCAATAACAATAACAAACGAGTAGCTATTGAAAATGAAAAAAAAAAAGAAATAAATAAAAAAGCAACTCTAAATTGAACAAATATTTATTTTTATTGATTTTAAAATAATCAAGAACATCAACAACAATAAAGTTAGCAGCAGAAGCAGCAACAATCAAAGAATGCGATTAAGCAACCAAATAACAGCAACTGCAACAAATTTAATACACTACAAGTGAGTGTAAATAAAAAATAAAAACGTTTCACTACAAAAAAACCAGAAAAGGCAGCACAACAGCAATGACGACGACAAGAACGACAAAAAACAAATGCAAAAATAACAACAACAACAACAGCCAAAATTGCAAACATTGAGCAAAAATCGAGGCAATATGCTCATATTTTAAATTCTTATCTCAGTAACCATAAATTTGACTTGCATAAAAAAAAAAAAACCACAAATTATTGTTGGATGCTCCGACGCACCGCTAACAACAAAATTGCCAAAAACAAATGCAGCAACAGCATCATTGAGCATTCAGCCCATCACAGCAATATAATAACTTCTCTTTATTCTCCTCATTAAGTTTTACACTTATCTCACTGCATTCAACACTGTTATTTTTGGCTTCTCACTCAGAGAATAAAACTAGTTTAACCACACAAAATAAATCGAATGCAATATTTTTGCGAAATTTTATCCTTAACGCTGTCACAAGATGATAATAATGTTAATAAATTGAAATTAATTGCAAGACAACAGACGATGTTAACGGTGACAATAAATGTTTATTAAAGAAAAAAAAAAAAAAAAAAAAAAAAAACGAAAATGTGAGAGAAAAAAGCGAGTTTTCAGCAAGCTATTAAAAAATTTAACAATAAATTAACTTTTTTTTTGTTAAAATTAACATTTTTTGTTAAATATTGAAAAATTTGTTCAAATTTCATGCGTAATGAATTTGTTGTAGTAGTTCTTCATACTTAATGAAAACGCACAGCTGTTGGCACAGTAGCGGAAATCGCGGTGTGTGACCAACATAAGATTCACACATAACTAGTAAAACATAAAAAAAAAACATTTAAGCACGATTTTGTTATTTGCTGTATCTAATAAGAGAATTATAAAAGAACTCAAGCCAGAACTAACATTTATTAGTTTAATATGATATTTTAGCCGTTAAAAAAAAAGAGAAAAAATAAATAGCATGAAAGAGAAATTGAATTCTTTATGAGAACAAGATCAGCATTAAATTAAAATGATATTTATATATCTTCAATTGTCTGGCGTTAAAACATTTTAATTGCAAAATTATCGCATGCTATAATTATTTAAATAATCGTCTAAACTGAAGCTAAAACATATAAAGTTAAAAAAAAAACAAAAATGAAATATTAATTAATATGAAACAAGATGGTAAACAAATTTATCGCATGAGAGATAATATATATTTAAAATATGAATGAAATCGAAGCCGAATAAAACCATTTCCCATTAACAACTTAAAAGCCTGAATTATAGGAAGCTATAATTATAAAAATCTAGTAAGGGTGGATCTTCGGCAGAGTACCGAAGCTAAAATACCCCCCCGCGGCCACATTGAAGTATATTCGAAGTCTTTAGCCACGACATACACGATGACATTCAGTTTTATATATTAACGAAAGTTTTCCTATTTTGATGACGTCACTTTATATGGGAAGTAGGCGTGGTTTTGATCCGATTTTGCCATATATCATAAAGATGGTTCTTATTATATATCAAAGCTAAAGTGCAAAATTTCAAGACATTTATTAATTTTTGTGGATTTTTAAGAGATTTAACGTTTAAAATAAAGCCAATTTGTATGGAAGGTAGGCGTGGTTTTCATTCGATTTTGCCAAATATCATAGTGGTGGTCTATGTTATATATCAAAGCCTATATGCAAAATTTCAAGACATTTCTTCAATTTGAGCAGATTTTTAAGAGATTTTAATTTTAAAATAAAGTCACTTTGTATGGGAGGTAGGCGTGGTTTTCATCCGATTTTTCCAAATTTCCTAGCCACTGAAGAGGAAAGCTCACCTGCCAAATTTTAAGGCATTTCTTTAATTTTTGTGGATTTTAGAGACATTTTACGGTTAATATAAAGCCACTTTGTATGAGAGGTAGGCGTGGTTTTCATCCGACTTGGCCCATTTTCGAACTTGATCTTCCTTTTTTGAAAATTGACTTATATTTTGAATTTCATCGAGATAGCTTTTAAATTGCGGCTGTAATCGTGTCGACAGACGGACCGACAGACGGACACACGGAAATCGACTCAGGAGATGATGCTGATCAAAAATATATTTATTTTTCTATACCTGCCACGCCTCCTTCTTGGCGTTACAAACGGAATGACAAAGTAAATATACTTTGGGGTATAAATATCGATACAAGTAAAACTGTAAATTTACACTATTTTGCTGTATTTTGACATATATATATCATGATAGCAAAAATAAAAATCATGCGAGCACCAAATTGACAGAGGCAATAGACATTACCTAGCAAATTTTCCATGGAGTTTGATCTTTATGTCAAGATAGAAAAATATTATACGAGCTATACAGGATCTAAGCAGGATAATATGGAATCAAAGTGGCCACAAACTGGCATCATGTGTTGTGTATATCATGGTAGAGAAAAAGTTATATAGTAAAATTTAAGTATTATATCATCAACTTAATATATTATAGCATGCAAGAATTGAATTAGACAAATATTTTTTGAATATATTTTGACAGAAGCATTCAAGAATAATTTGTCGCATGTCATAAAAATTGCATTTTTAGCGATCAGTTGGAGAAATTTGTCAAACTTATGATCGAAAACTTAGACGCATTTGAATCAAAATTTTCTAAAATTTATTGCATGCAATAAGCTTGGTCATATCTCACAAATAGAGTCATTTTTATTAATTCTCTTAAAAATTCCAAGCTTCAATTGTAAAATTTCAAAATATTTGCAATTCCACCTTAAGTTGCGTCATTTTAACACCCAACTTTGTGAATAAAATTTATTAATTTTGAGAATTCCACAAAAATGCATCACCATTTTATGCCTGGCATTACAACTTCATTTTCAAAAAAAAAAAAGACCTGTCTAAAAACCAAAAATGACACCATGGCAGAAATTAATAACAGTCACAAATATGGGTCAGTAAGCACAAACTTAGCAAAAACAACAACAAAAACAATAACAACAACAACAACAACGACAAGACTTCATAAATTGCTTCCTTACTAAAAAGCATGGAATGGCAATGGGAACAGCCAGCACGTTTTATAAATTTATTGTTGCATAAATGCAAAAACTTAACAAAAAAAAACAAAAAAATACACACAAACACACACATAAAATTAGGTCAATGTTACGCAACAGCGCACAACAGATACATATATTGAAAAATTTCGAAAAGCCTCAAAACTCGTATAAAAATTTAACAAAAAAACTCTTGCACCTGTCAAAGTTTGGTATTGCTCCTTATTTTATTTTATTTTTTTTGTTTTTGTTTTTCTTTTTGTAAACTCACTCTCTGGCTGCTTTGCTGTAAAAAAAATTCCTACACAGATTTTATAGCTTTTGAGCTACTAACACATAAAAACCAACAAACACTGCAGATATCGCTGAACAGGCATGCAGTCAGTCAGTCAGTCAGTCAGTCAGTCAGTCAGTCAGTTGGGCAGGCAGGCCCCAAGCACAAATTTTAAAGCTAAAGTTAATGATTTGTTTTGGTTTTGTTTACCAGCGGTTTTTTTTTAAGAACCGGACATTGTAAGTCACTCATTTGGTATTTGTATGCGTGTGTTAATTTGGTTAGCTGTTAACGCAACAGGCCTGTGTAGATGTTTTGTGAAATGTGTGTTAGTATTTGTGTTCAAAAATTAATTTATTAACTAATCCTTGGAGCAACTTGGAAAATTTTACTTAAAAGGTGCAAAAACTAAAATAAAATCGCAAAATCCCAACGCGTACTGCGTATGGAATATATTAACTTTGTTATTCCGTTTGTAACGCCAATGAGGAGGCGCGTATAGACAAATATATATATTTTTGATCAGCATCACCTCTTGAGTCGATTTACGTGTATCCGTCTGTCTGTATGTGATCACGATTCCAGCAGTAATTTTGAAGCTATCGCGATGATCTATATCTATATCTATATCTATATCTATATCTATATCTATATCTATATCTTTATCTATATCTATATCTATATCTATATCTATATCTATATCTATATCTATATCTATATCTATATCTATATCTATATCTATATCTATATCTATATCTATATCTATATCTATATCTATATCTATATCTATATCTATATCTATATCTATATCTATATCTATATCTATATCTATATCTATATCTATATCTATATCTATATCTATATCTATATCTATATCTATATCTATATCTATATCTATATCTACATCTACATCTACATCTACATCTATATCTAAATCTAAATCTAAATCTATATCTATGTCTATATCTATATCTATATCTATATCTATATCTTCCAGCAGTATCCAGCATCTATATCTATATCTATATCTATACCTATATCTATATCTATATCAATATCTATATCTATATCTATATCTATATCTATATCTATATCTATATCAATATCTATATCTGTATCTATATCTATATCTATATCTATATCTATATCTATATCTATATCTATATCTATATCTATATCTATATCTACATCTATATCTATATCTATATCTATATCAATATCTATATCTATATCTATATCTATATCTATATCTATATCTATATCTATATCTACATCTATATCTATATCAATATCTATATCTATATCTATATCTATATCTATATCTATATCTATATCTATATCTATATCTATATCTATATCTATATCTATATCTATATCTATATCTATATCTATATCTATATCTATATCTATATCTATATCTATATCTATATCTATATCTACATCTATATCTATATCTATATCAATATCTATATCTATATCTATATCTTTATCTATATCTATATCTATATCTATATCTATATCTATATCTATATCTATATCTATATCTATATCTATATCTATATCTATATCTATATCTATATCTATATCTATATCTATATCTATATCTATATCTATATCTATATCTATATCTATATCTATATCTATATCTATATCTATATCTATATCTATATCTATATCTATATCTATATCTATATCTATATCTATATCTATATCTATATCTATATCTATATCTATATCTATATCTATATCTATATCTATATCTATATCTATATCTATATCTATATCTATATCTATATCTATATCTATATCTATATCTATATCTATATCTATATCTATATCTATATCTATATCTATATCTATATCTATATCTATATCTATATCTATATCTATATCTATATCTATATCTATATCTATATCTATATCTATATCTATATCCATATCTATATCTATATCTATATCTATATCCATATCTATATCTGTATCTATATCTATATCTATATCTATATCTATATCCATATCTATATCTATATCTATATCTATATCTATATCTATATCCATATCTATATCTATATCTATATCTATATCTATATCTATATCTATATCTATATCTATATCTATATCTATATCTATATCTATATCTATATCTATATCTATATCTATATCTATATCTATATCTATATCTATATCTATATCTATATCTATATCTATATCTATATCTATATCTATATCTATATCTATATCTATATCTATATCTATATCTATATCTATATCTATATCTATATCTATATCTATATCTATATCTATATCTATATCTATATCTATATCTATATCTATATCTATATCTATATCTATATCTATATCTATATCTATATCTATATCTATATCTATATCTATATCTATATCTATATCTATATCTATATCTATATCTATATCTATATCTATATCTATATCTATATCTATATCTATATCTATATCTATATCTATATCTATATCTATATCTATATCTATATCTATATCTATATCTATATCTATATCTATATCTATATCTATATCTATATCTATATCTATATCTATATCTATATCTATATCTATATCTATATCTATATCTATATCTATATCTATATCTATATCTATATCTATATCTATATCTATATCTATATCTATATCTATATCTATATCTATATCTATATCTATATCTATATCTATATCTATATCTATATCTATATCTATATCTATATCTATATCTATATCTATATCTATATCTATATCTATATCTATATCTATATCTATATCTATATCTATATCTATATCTTATATCTATATCTATATCTATATCTATATCTATATCTATATCTATATCTATATCTATATCTATATCTATATCTATATCTATATCTATATCTATATCTATATCTATATCTATATCTATATCTATATCTATATCTATATCTATATCTATATCTATATCTATATCTATATCTATATCTATATCTATATCTATATCTATATCTATATCTATATCTATATCTATATCTATATCTATATCTATATCTATATCTATATCTATATCTATATCTATATCTATATCTATATCTATATCTATATCTATATCTATATCTATATCTATATCTATATCTATATCTATATCTATATCTATATCTATATCTATATCTATATCTATATCTATATCTATATCTATATCTATATCTATATCTATATCTATATCTATATCTATATCTATATCTATATCTATATCTATATCTATATCTATATCTATATCTATATCTATATCTATATCTATATCTATATCTATATCTATATCTATATCTATATCTATATCTATATCTATATCTATATCTATATCTATATCTATATCTATATCTATATCTATATCTATATCTATATCTATATCTATATCTATATCTATATCTATATCTATATCTATATCTATATCTATATCTATATCTATATCTATATCTATATCTATATCTATATCTATATCTATATCTATATCTATATCTATATCTATATCTATATCTATATCTATATCTATATCTATATCTATATCTATATCTATATCTATATCTATATCTATATCTATATCTATATCTATATCTATATCTATATCTATATCTATATCTATATCTATATCTATATCTATATCTATATCTATATCTATATCTATATCTATATCTATATCTATATCCATATCTATATCTATATCTATATCTATATCCATATCTATATCTGTATCTATCTATTTTATTATATAAAATTGAAGTGCAAATTTTTGTTTTCAGGTAAACTTCAAAAGTATCGGGTCGATTTGTATAAAATAAGTTTCCTATTTCGTTTGACATGTATTGTCTTAAGACGATTCACTGACCACCTTTAGCGTGTTTAGGACTTCTTTGTATGAAATTTTTACTCTCTATCTCTCTTCACACTCATTGATAAAAAGAAAACGGAGCGCTTTGACCTGTTAATTGTTTATAAAGTTGTACGCAATAATATTTTTTATCACCAAAGCAGCAAATATAGTTTAACTGCAATAAGTTTAATTGTATCTCATGTGATTTGTTTATGAAATATACTCAAAAATTTTAATTTTTTATATAAAAAAAATGTGATTTCGACAAAAAAAAAGAAAACAAAAATATTTCTTTTAAGCTAATTTCGCCTAGAAAACAAGCAAGTTTTATCGCTTTTGTTGCTGGCGCATGGAATATTTTTGTTTTTGTTGTTATGTTTTTATTTTTTTCTTGCTATTGTTGTTGCAAAGAAACCACAAGTTTCTCAACACTTGCAAACATAAAAAGTGCAACGTAAACATGAACATTACCGCATTTAAATTTCAAAAAGGGAGACCCGCATTCAAACGAATGAGTGCTTTGCTGAAGGTACAACTACGTCGCGTCGTCAGTGGTGTTAAAGGGGGTGGGCATAGCTTATTTTCTTGACTGGTGCTCGTGTGTATTATAGTTGCTGTTATTGTTGTTGTCGCTATTGTTGCAGTTTATATCTGCCACAAACCATCAGCTGTTGGGTCTGGCATAATTTATGGTTTATTTATGCAATTTAGAGCCAATAGCACAAATAATTCCTACATTTTCCACTTAATGGCAACTCAGACTGACTGTAACTTCAACTGCAACTGCAACTTCGGTTCAGGTAAGCTGAACTAAAAATAAGAATTATTGCAATTTACTACACTCTAGTTTTCTCTAAAGTTTTTTTCTTTTTCTTCATTTGTTGTTGTGGGGGTTTTTCTTTTGTAGCCTTTCACTCCCATTGAACGATTTTTTTTTGCCAATTGTTGTTCTTTTTTACTGAATGACTGGATGGCTAACTTATTTGCAACCACGGAAGCGCACATGGCGTCATTTGTCGACTGTGTCGGCAGCCACTTAATTTGCCGACAAACGTGGTAAAGCACTGTCTTATGTTGTTATTGTTATTTAAGCTGTTGTTGCTTATCCGTATTTAGCCGCATTAGAGCCGCGTAAGTTGTTCGCTTGCAAATTTATACCTTTTTATAATAGGCATTTTTTTTTTCTTCATCTTTGGTTTAGTTTACCGGCGCGTCAGTTGTGCTTATTTAAAACAACGGAAACAATAAGTAGTACAAAATGGTTCTTCGACAGGGTCGAAGTTAAGATACTCCCTCGTGGCCGTATTTAAGTATATTCCAAGTCTTTACCCATATATACATATATATATAAAATATTTACTTATAATCTTTAAAAAAATATTTTTGTCACGCAAGCTTTTTTGTCAATTCAACTTTTTAAAATATTTAGGCTTTGTTTTTGATTTTAATAAATATTTGAAGATTTATCCCATTATTTTATGCTACAGTACCACGCCATATTATGAACACTATACAAACTCAGACAAGAATGTACATTAGACCAGTTAAAAAAAAATATATGAGGAAAATTATGGGTCTTTTCTTCTGCGGTGAACGTCTATTTTCTGAAAGTTAAATTCCTAATAACAAAAAAAATACCTTAAGATCCAAAAAATTTGACCTCTAGATATTGCGGAAATCGTTTTAAGGTTATTTTGAAGCTATTTTCGACCAAAACTATTTTTAATAATGTCTTGTCCAAACTGACATAAATATCCGGTACCTTAATATAAAAAACCCATAACTCAATAGGAGAAGGAATAGACTTTATAAAAAAAAATAAAGTTCGGTAGTTTTGAATTTTTTGTTAACGAATTTTTTTATTAAAAACTATGAGTGATGTAACAATTTTTTTACTGCACTTTAGTTATTACTGGTATTACTTGTAGATGCAGTCGCCGCCGTTTTTCATTCATTCATTGTCGGGGATTTGTTGTTATAAAAATTCTCGCGATCTTTATAGTTTTTTATGGCGCATAATTTGCCATTGCCAGTTTTTAGAAAATTTATTTCTATTGCAGACATTTTTAAGCGTTCAGCATTCTTTGTGCAGATTTACTAACAACAAAAAATTAGAAAAATAAAAACCAACAACTTATGTTTTGAAGTATTGTTGCCGCATGTAAATTTGGTCAGTTTAACGGGTTGCATTATAATTATAGCAACGTTGTTAAGCTGCTTATTTTTTTACAATTAAAAGTTGTAATTAGTTGCTTGATTAAGCTTAAACGATATATAAATAATGAAAATTCCTATGAATAATACAAAAAAAATTACTTTAGGTGTTTAAATGTTTTCAAAATATTGAGAGATCATTTATCGCAGCGCCATTAAATAATATTTGTTTTTTTATTTCTATCTTATCTGTGGTATTTTACAATCATGATATTATAATAACAATTTTTATATTTTGACATTTTTATCTCATGACATTTTTATTTCACATTTTATTCCTATGACATTTTAATCTTATGAAATATCTGTCTTTATTAATCTTATGACATTTTAATCTCATGCCATTTTAGTCTCTTGATATTTTTGTTTAAATATATCTTTTTTGTAGTGGCGGCCGTAGCGTAGTGGATAGAGTGTGTGACTCTTATGCCAGAGAATCCAGGTTTCGAATCCTCCATCCGACACAGAAAGTTTTTTCAATTGAATTAATTTTTCTGTTCGGCCGTCACCTCTCTGCAGACAATGGCAAGCCTCAGCGAGTAAAAACTGCCATGAAAAGCTTCTTGAGAACATAAGCCGTTCGGAGTTCATTTGTGTGCAAACATTTCACATCACACACAGAAGAATTGATCATTAGAAGCTCGGTCAAAGTCCTTTCAAGGGCTGAAATGGACATTTCGTTTTTTTTTTGTATCGTTTTTGTTTTTACACTTTCTATAGCATTTTTGTATTGTGATATTTTGATTTAAATTTTTATCAGATGCATTTTTCACCAAAATATCATGCAATTTTTCAGCCTCATAGAAAACTAAAAACTTTACGCTGATAACTTTGAAGTAGATCTTATATAGTCCTATTTTCATCATATGATAATTAAATGCTGTGAATCTCATTACATTTTTATATCATGACATTTTTATATCATGCCATTTTTATATCATGCCATTTTAATTGCATAACTTTTTACATCATTATATATATAAATCGTTACATTTTGAGCACATGTCATATTAGTTGTGTATGACATGTACGCGACGCCAAAAAAAAAAGTTTCCATATGAATATTTGCCTGCTGTCAAGAAATAAAAATCTACACGCGAATTAAATTAAAAAAACAATTTTTTTTAATATATTAAGCATTCATCTTCATTTAGTAATTTTAAATAATTTGAACTAATATTGACGCCATATTTTCCCATTACTATATAAAAATTAAAAGAACACTTTCGTTGAAATAGCGGATGGAAACTATTTTTTGGGGTCGGGTGTATATATCATAGGACTTTTTAATATCATGCTATTTACATTTCATGACACATTTTCAATGTTGGTTTTTCAATTGCAATCAATTGTTTTTCAATCATGTTTATCAATTTTAGTTTCTTGCTCAAACTGTAACTCGTTTGCCAAATCAGCCTAAATAAATTTAAAATTCCGGCCAGTATCCTTCCGTTAGATCTCATATCAACTCTACAACTCTTTTTCTGATCCTCCTACTGTCACAACATATATAATACAAGCGCAAAAACAATAACAAGAGTTTTCATGCTAATAATAATTGGGCGGTAGGAAAAGGCAAAAAAGGGGCTGACGTAAGCTCACTTTTCACACACATTTTCACACACACTTGTAATGTCGTCGCCGTCTCTAAAAACAACAACAAAAAAGTGGCAGACATGCCAGCACAAACACACACATACTTTAACAAAAGCTCACGCATAAATATTTTCATTTATATAAATATCCGGTTCGGAAGTAAAAATTCCTTATTGGGAAAAGTTATACAATTTTTTTTTTTTTTATTACTTGATCATGATGATGATGATGACGCTGTTGAAGATAACGAAGCTAACAAGCATGCCACCACCACAAACATAACCGAAAGACAGTTGAACAGATAGATTCACGGAAGGACGGACGGACAGCGATTGAAATAGCGTCTATGTCTGGACAAGCAGATTTAAGGGCGTGACGGGGCCGTTGGTAGAATAGCTTTTAAGGTCGTTTAAGTCCGTGGGACGTATTTGTAAAATATTTTTGTTCTTGTTGTTGTTTTTGTCATTGGTGGTGTTGTTACATATACCGGCCGGCTTTTTTTTTTTTTGTTATTTCTAATTGCATATTTTAAAGTTGTTGGCTGTACTTTAGCAATTATTGTTGTTTTTGTATTGCCACCCACCATAAGTTGTACGAGAAGTTGTTATAGTAGCTGTTGTTGCTTATTAATCGTTAACATCAATTACGATCAATCGTCTACGTAAATCGTAGTTGTTGTAATTTTTATTGTATATCAATCTAATTTTGCACAATAATTAAATGCGTGGTATTGTTACTGTTGTGGTTGTTGTTGATGTGACAAACATTTTTATTTTCGCTTACTTTATTAAAAATAACTTTAGTTTAGTGACTCAACTCTTGATGTTGTTGTTGTTGTATTCTTGAGTTTTCTTGTGGGCGGAAGTGGTAAACAGTTTTGTAAATTTATTTATCTAGCTTACAACGGAAGTAGTTGTATTTATGTTGTTGTAAGCAGCTACTAAAAGCTGCTATTGGTATTATGGTGGTATGCTTGTTTATTATATTTTTTTTTTTTAATTTTGCAAATAATAATAATAAAATGCTTAACTTGTTTCAAAATCAGTTGGAGGCGCAACGCATGCGTGGTTGGTTTTCCGTTGTTGTTGTTTTTTTTTTTTAATTGTAAAATTCTCAGACTCTTTATAGCTTTTTTACGTGGTGTTGTTTTAATATGTAGACAAATTAAGATTTGATTGCTACGTGTTGTTGTTGATTTGCAAAAATTTTTTACATTTTTACGTTTTCATTCATTAAAATTTGAATTTAACAATATTTTAAGTTTGGTTTTTTGTTGCTTTTTTCTATTAAGTGATGAGTAATTTTTATCGACAGAGTTTAACAAGTTTTTTGTTTTGATTCTTAAAAACCAATTTCAATGCGGATGTGAAGTGGCGCTGTTAACAAGTTTTCTGCTTGTTTCGGAATTTGCAAAATCGAGCTATTTAAATTTTATGACAAATTTTATATAAAAGTTTGGCAAAATTTTTGCTACCACAACACAAAATATAAGAAATGTATCAAAGCGGTAAAAAAGAAAAAAATTATTCTACTTTGAGCTGGAAAATTTTTGAGGTCTTGTACATAAATACGAATAAGTTACCTTATTTCTGCCACATTTTAAAGCAAGCTTACCTGAAATAAATAGAAAAAATTATTAATACAAAAATTTCAAAGGTTTTGCTTCAAAATTATATAAAAATAAATAAAATATAAACAATACAAAGCATTACATACAAAAATATTGTGATTTTCAATGCTTATTTTTTAAGGTTATGTTAATTTCGATTTACTTTTTTGTTTTTTTTTTTAATTTTTGTAGTATTTTTACTATTGTTGTTGTTTTGGCCTAAACATAATTTCGAAGGAGAATTGAGTTATTTATTTTATTATAATCTAGTATTAATTAAAGAAAACTTAGTCACAAAATAGCAGATGATTTCTATCTATGGCATTTTTATATTTTTTTTTTTTTTATTAATTAACATAAATTCCCAAGATGTTAACAACAAGAGTAGTAGCAAAGCAGAAAAAATAAAAACAACAATCTTAATTTAAACAAAATAAATTTATTAACAATAAAATAAAGTTGACAAAATTATTGACAATAAAAAAAAAATTCCGCATGATTTCACGCGTTGTTTCTAAAGTTGCCGCAACAGGTTGAAGTTAAAAAATGAAAGGCGAACGCAGACAGCCAGACAGACAGATAGATATAGAATCAATTCAGAGGCAGATGCGTGTCGATTCGAGTTCATATTGATCAAAATAAAATGAAATCGTTTAAATTCCAAAAAACTCAAATCATCATTTCAACAATAGCTAAAACAATAACAACAACAACAGCAGTAATGCTAATAACAGTGCGAGCCAAATGGACGCCATGTTAAGCTGCTGTTGTTGCTGTTGTTGTTGTGGTATCGTAAATTATAAAGCTAAACCGCAAATTAAATATGCAAAGTTGCTTACATATTGATGGGCAAAATATAATACGTGTAATAAAAACTTCTATTTATATATAAATGAGCCACACATTCCATAAATAATGGGAAATTTTGTTGTGGAAGCACAACAAAACGAAGAATCTCGTTAACAGTAGTTAGTAAGAAAACAGCAAGTTCATCGATTTCTGGAATGTTAATTAAATAAAGCTATAAATTGTATAGAAGTTAGATAAATTTTGAGATAAGTTGAAAATTACCTATTTAGGGAAATTTTTTAATATACAAAAATAAGTACCATGCCCAATAGTTGCTGTTGTAACATTTGAAAATGCTTTATAGAGCTGCAAATTTTGGTATGGTATGAAATTTCCCATTAAGGGAAATTTTCGATATCAATAAAAAATTGCTTGAAATAAGGAAATTCATTAAAAAAACTATACATTCTGCACAACATTAAAATTTCCTCTATTTGGGAAATTTTATAAACAGTCAAATTTTGCAATTTTACTTTTACACTGCAGAAATGCAACTACAAATTTTCATATTTCTAAAATTGAAATTATCTATGTATTAATCTACTAAAATCACAATAACATTAAAATTTGTGCTAAAATTGAAATCCCTTATCTATGCATTAATCGACTAAAATCACAATAACATTAAAATTTGTGGTAAAAAAATTCAGCAATACATTTTAAGACTCAACATTTTGAAGCAATTTGAAATTTCCCTTTCTATGGGAAATTTTTTTAACGCACTTACAAATTTTCTTTTTTCAGAATGATTTTTTTGTTTTTAATATGGTAGGCATTTTCGGTGTTCTTTTTATTGTAAGCTTAAGTTTTATTTGCAATTTAATTTTGAAACAATAATTTGCTGATACATTTATTTTTTATTTGATATTTGGAAATAATTAATTTTATATAAAACGTAATATTATAATTTTTGCTTAAAAAATTCCTTTCCCTTCTATGGGAAATTTCTTTAAAGCGCTAAGAAGTACTTTTTTGACAATAATTGATAGAGTAAAAAACGAAACCCAACAGTTTGTACAAATTTCCTTTTTTGGATTTTTTTTTTTTTTATCATTTGAAAACATTTTTAATTTTCTTTTTATTGTTAGATTTCAATATACAATCTTATTCAAAATTATAATTTTCTTTTGGTAAGTATAACTTTTTTTGCAATTTAGTTTTGAAACAATAGTTTGCTGGTAAATTAATTTTTATTTGATGTTTGCTAATATCTGTCTGATTTTATTTTTATATGAAATACATTTTATTTATTTTGACTGGCTTGAAATTGTTCATTCTGTTTTAACTGCCTGTTTTGTTTATGTGTTCAATTTAAAAATTTCCCATTTTAGTAAGTATTTTGGATAATGCGCTTATATTGAATTTTGCGATGACCGCTTTTGAATGAATTTAACGAAAATACAACTACCATAAGCACACAAAAAATATTTTTAATTTTTGAAGTTGAAAAAATCCGCAATGACTACAAACCCATTAAATAATTTAAATATTATATAGTATTCAAAGCTATGTCGGTTTAAAATAAACTTTAATTATTCACGTTAAATGATGTAAGAAATAAACAATGACTCGTAATTGCGGCACGCAGCAAAAAATCCCTTTAAGAAAATTCGAAGAAGTAATCAGTTTAAAACAGCAAACAAGTCACTACAATATTTATTCCAGGAAATTCAAAGGAAGGCATATTCAGGTTAATTTTTGAAGCTTCTTAGAAGCTTCATATAACACTTTTTTTTATTTGTTTTCTTAACAATGAAAATTAAAATACGTAGTACACAAATGTTATATATTTTTGTCACACTTATGTATTTGTATAACATTAAAATGCAAAAATGTTCAATAAATTGAGTAAAAGATTATACATGGCTTGAGATTATACATAAAATACATAAATAAATAAAATAATATAAATGCATGCTCGAATCGCAATCAACATTAAAAAATATTTTCAAATATCTACATATGCATGTATAAATGAAAAACTAATATCAGCTGAAACTTTGTATCTCTAAATATCACTCGAATAAAATAATTTGAACAATTGTTTAAGTGTCAAAAACACAAATTGTTTTCGTTATCATTATGAATGGCTGGGCTGGCGCCAGTTTAAAAATGTCTCACAATAAAATGTGCAAAAAAAAAAACACACAACTAAAAATCATTATCAACAACAGCATGACGTCATTCGTAATCAAATTTTGAAGCAAAAGTTAAAGAAAAAGAAAAAAAAAATATGCCTTGTTGCAAATATTGAGACAAGTGCAAAGTATGAAAACAAATGTAGAGGAATTAAAAACCAAACACAATAACTAAACTAAAACAGCGTCAACAAAGTAATAATGTATGAACAAAAAGAGGAAGACGTCAATGAAGAACTGGTGCCCAGTGTCGTCAATACGCAGCTACAGACAAAAGAAAAAAAACAATTTATTTTTCTACTTTTCCTGTGTGTGTGCGTTAGACTTTTAGCAAAAACATGCTGTTATCATATATTTTCAATTGTATTTTTCTATTATATCACTCAAATTTGCACTTGTATCCACTTTTAGTTGCTGAATAAAGAGTTGTTGTTGAAATGGATGGATTTTAAATGTCAAAGGTTTCACATGTTTTTTTCAAGCAAATTTTAAAAAATTTCCTGCTAAGGGAAATTTTGAAAATTTAGATTTGACAAAAATTATCAACACCTTATGCTTTCCTAAGCACTAAAAAGTAATTTTAGGAAATTTCCCTAGAGGGGAAATTTTCGTTTAAGTGCGTAACAGTAAAATTGTGATATCGATTAATGTTTTTTGCATTCCAGAGTAGTTTTCTGAAAATTCCCAAAAAAGGGAAATTTTTATTAAGAACTATTTAGGTTTAAATATCAAATATTTTAGCTTTCACAAGGTTTTTAAATTAAGTTTATCAACTTACTTGCATGCTATAACATAAATTATAGCAATTTTAAGGTTAAAAGCTGATGCTTCTGCGTTAAATACTAATTCATCAACTTGAACAAATGTTAAGCCAATTATGCCGAAAGAAAAAAAAAAATTGGCTAAATTATCAAACTGTGCAAAAATTAAAAACACGTTAAAATATGTCTGCAGTTAAATAGTTTATATCAATATATTTCTGGCGGCACAGTTATAATCAATTTTATTGACATATCGGCCCACGTTTATGTCTTTCATTCAATGCGAACGTCTGTCTGGCTTTTATCATTTATTTTGATAAAAAAATACGCGTTGGCGCACATGTATGTTTTTTTTTTATCCAAAATAAATGCATTAAATCAAAAAATAAATAATATTTGCCAAAATGTTAATCGTCTTAATAGCTTAAGACTTGTATAAATAACAAGAGTGGCAAGGAGATAACAACAAATATTAACAGAAACATTTTTATTTGCTATTTTTCTTTCAATTTATGGTGATTAACACTTTGTTGCATTTAAAAAAAAAATGTATGATTAAAATTAATGATTGCAAACAATGCCTGGTTATGAGTGAGTTTTTAAAGCAATATACATTTATATAAATCGGTGTTTTTATTCTATTTATATATGAAATATTTGCTAATTCAACTCAGCGAATATTTTTCTTTAACATTTGTTAATGTCGCTGACAACGAAAGCTTACGTAAAAAGGAATAAATCTTCATTTCCATAACAATTCTATATTTTTTTTTTTCAAAAAGAATTTCTTAAATTGTTGAAAGAACACCCTCTGACCAAACAAAAAATTTCCATTAAGGTATAGTATTTGTCACACAATTCAAATGCAAATAAGTTCACAAAAAAAAAAATCATTTATTTTCTTGACTTCTTATTTACTTTAACTTAAATTCTACTTCAGGAAAAAAATCCCCCTAAATGCGTCTAGCTTATGATAACAAAGTATAGAAATGTTGCCGGGGTGCAAGTGTTAAGTGTTGGCCACTTAAATTGTCGATCGCTTGACGTCTGTCACGTGCATAACGAATTATTTCTTATTACAAAATACGTGCTAAAAATGTTGCAGTAATATAAGAGAATTCAAAGCCGGCATTAAAGGGGGATTTTTTTTTTATCAATGGCAAATGTTGCGGTTGACTTTAATGCTTGTCGAAAATGTATTTTGTGTGTGTGTGTGTTTTAAAAAGAATTCATAATGTAACATTTATTAATTAATTGTATTCTTAAGAGTTAAGCACAGCATATTATACAGTGTATTTGTTCTGTCTAGGAAAGTTGATATTGCTGTGATTGTTGTTGTTAAAATTATTGCGGTTTACGTGAAAAAACTAGCTGTTGACACAACAGTGAGTATCTGCAGCGTGTGACGAAATAATTTAAGAATTTTATCGCAGTGAGTATTTTTTATGATTTGCACGTTGCTTGTATTGTTTTCGAAATGGCGAAAATGCAAAACAGGAAATAATTATGATGACGTGTTGAAAAGCTAAAAAGTTGTGTCTGCAAGCGAAATATTAATCGTAGCCTGAAAGTCGGTGTGCGTTTAACACAGTTATGCCCAAGACAGTATTGTGATGGTAGATGTTATATTAAAATCAGGTATATCAGGTTATATTAAAAATCAGGTAGGTAAAACTATTAGTGGAACACATAAAGATCAATTGGATCTTAATATAATATATTTTCCTTAATTATTCTAAAATTTACCTCAAAAGGGAAATTTTCTCGCAATTAAAAATCATTAAAAAAAACATTTTGTATAAAACTAAATTCTTTTTTCATAAATTTTCTAAAAGGAATTTTTAAACAGTTTCGTTTATTATAGAAAATATATAGTAAATTGTAAATTTTGAGAAATTTCCCAAGCTGGGAAGTTTTTATAAATGCTTAAAAATTATGTTTTATAAATAAAAATGACTAAAAAAAATTATTTTTTTTAAACGCCAAAACTTCCTGTAGAGCTAATTTTTAAAATATTTTCGTTATATAATATATAGGTAGATATAATATATAGATAATATATATAGATTTCGTTATATAATTCATAGAGCTAATTTTTAAAATATTTTCGTTATCACAGAAAAAAAAATTAACAAGCACGAAACTTACTCATATACATAGTTTATTTTTTCTAAAATCAAGAGCATTTTATTAATTCTCTTAATCACAAATTTTTGACTGAGTTATAGCCTTAATTTTAAGTTATAACTTAAAATTAATTATTTTGGACTGTGTATGAAATTTCCCTGAGGGAAATTTTCAAAATATTATTTTGATCACAGCAAAGCGCGTTAACTGGCTTAAACTGATATCAACACTTATTTTAAAAAAATTTCCCTCAAAGGGAAATTTTTGTTTTAAGAGGTTAATAAAGAATTTTTAAAGAAAAATACGAATAAAAAGAAAACCAAGTCAAAGTTAGCATTACTACAGATTATAAAGAGTAAACACTTCAAAATGGTTTAAGTAAATTGTGAGAAATCAAATCTTACTTTAGAAATTGCTTATTTTTAAGTTTTTAAATTTTTTTTTTTAATATTTGCGAAGGATGTTAGCAGATTAAAAGCTTTGCAATAAAGTCTGCTGAGTAGCTTGAAGAAACAAGCTAACAGACGGTCGAGTAAACACAAACCCCGAGGTCGAAGAGAGAGCAAAAGATTAACAGACTAGTCATTAAAAATTATGACCATATTGATAGATATAAACAGACATTCAATAGTCATTGACAATCGATAGAGAAAATACAGTCCTATCAGTATACCTACTGATGATTTTAACCGCAAATTCAAGTAGAAAACAATTAAAAATTTCTTTATTGTGTTTTTTTTTCCCCAACTTCAACAGCAACAACAATAACCAAACCATTCAAAAAGTGGGCGATTCATTATTCTTTTATATGCATGTTAAGAGAAAAAAATTTCCTGCTGCTCACACCCATACATTGCATACTCTGGGATAAATAGCAGATACTAAAGATGTTTAAGAAAAATATTCAAAAATAAATAACTGATGAGTCCCTGAAAAATATAGGAGTGGTGCTTTTGCAAAACAAATGTGGTATTTTTTTTTAATATTTTCATTTTATTTTAATGTAATAATACACAATATTTGGCTCAATTGGCTCAATTAGCTTAATTTGTATAGAGCATTTATTGTGTCTACCAACTTTTCCATTACATGTTATACAACAAAATCACAAGTCGAGTTAACAAAATTCATTTAAATAAGCTATGACTCATTTATTGTTTGTGGACACGACTGGTAAGCCGCTATTCTGTATAATATTGTATTAGAATTTTTTTACATTTTTAATTTAAAACATTTTTTTTACGCTAGCAAAAAAATTATTTTAACAATACAAAGATTTTGTTCATGAAAATCATAAGAATTTTCCAATTAAAAATATTATGCAATTAGCAGGAAACTATATAGCCCACTGTAGCCAATCCTTGCCCACACATTGCGTACTCTGCGTTATGCTACTAAAATGATGATTTTAATAGAAGAAAAGTGCACATAGCGAGACAGACACGAAGGCAGGCTGGCAGGCCAAGCAGTCAAGGCAGCTTGTGGCGCACTGCATACTTATTTTCCGGTAAACATAGCAAAAACAAACCAAAAATTATAGAGCGCCGAGGAGAAAACAATAATGAAACAGATAAAAAAAAAACAAAAAATGAAGCATACTTGAAGGAGCGTTGAAATAAATGACTTTGGCACTCTAAACATCACTTGTCGAGTATGGGACGAAGACTATGCAGAAGAAAACGATGAACAGCATGGACGTTATTGTTGTTAGCACGCTGTTGTGGAGCAATTGCAAGGACTGACTAGCTGACTGACTGCATACCAGCCAGTTGTCTGGCTTTCTAGCCCATTGTATGCATGTGAGAAACTGTACTGTTGTGTTGCCATGTGGTGATAATAATCGAAATTGGTATTTGTTGGGGGGCCCAAAAACAATGGCCTGAAAGGCGGTTTATTAAAATGCTTAAATTTGAATTTAATTTTTTACTCCGTTCGACCTACTCTCTGGTTGTTAAAAGTTCAAAAAGTTTGTCTTGGTTTCTTTTTTCCTATTTCTTTCCTACTTGTTTGTTTGCTTGATCATCGTTGATGAGAAATTTTTTTGGTTTTCTTCATTTGGTAGCAAAAGTAATTGTTTCGAGTTTATATGGGAAATTATCAATTATGTTTGATAAATCTAAAAAGTTGATTGTGTAGTTTCATCAAGTTTGTTAAATGACGATGAATAAGATTTCCCACAAATGGAAAATTTCAGCTTGACTGTGAGCGAATGAGTTATAATAATCGTTATTGATAGCAGACGGTTTTGTAGCGGAAGTGTTTAGTTGCAGTTCAATTAGGCTCAAAATTATTCGAGATTCTGGGAAATTCCCATAAATAGTCAATCATCAGCTATTAGTGTACACATTTTAGTGGAATATATTAGGGGAGGTGAAATATAGGCTCTTTAAAGTTAATGCACTATCTTTTTATGGAAATAATAACAATTTCCCTTATAGGGAAATTTTGATAAGACCTTAAAAATTAAGAAAAAAAACAAATTTTAACGTTTATTTTTCATTTTAAAAATGAATGAAAAAATTCCCTCAAAGGGAAATTTTTATGAAAGCTCTAAAATTATAAGTAAATGCATTTTTACTTCAAATATTTAATACTCCTTAAGCTTAAAATTTAATCATTACATACCATCAATATACAAAAAAATTTGCCAAACTGCCACTTAAGATACGTTTAAGAAAAAAAAAAAATTAAGCAACAACGTTGCAATTTAATTTGAAGGTAAGCGAAAATTGCTACTAATGCATTTTTAATTTACTGTAATGAAGAATCACAACAAGCAGTTAGCTATTTGTACAAAAAGTAAGAGCGCAGTAGAGAGATAAGTAATGGATACTAAATTGTTTCGGGGCTGCTGCTTCAAAAATTCTATATTTTTTCTCTACTATACAGCCTACAAATTGGCCACATAAAGGCGCTGAAAGGCCCTGAGAAATACTATATTTAGGCTCAAGTGCCGACTGCAATTATTGACTGTGAGGAAGCGTTTTGTTTTGCTTTTATGTTTGTTCTTTTTTTTTTTGCACACAAACGTACTTGAAACTCATATTGGCAACAATGTTGTTGAGTGCACAATCAACATCATCATCATTATCATCATCATCATCATCATCATCATCATCATCATCAGCGGCAGCATCAGCAAATCTCTGTTTAACAACAAAATAATGCCGCCGACAACAAGACGACAAAAAAAAGGCAACAAAAAAGGAAAGGAACGAAAAAAAATACCCATAACATAGTTCAAAATGCAAACGAGCAAACTTATGGGATAAAAATAATAATAATGTGTGCAATATTGGCGCACATAGACGCCGCTTGTTGTCGCTCAGACAAGCAGACAGACAGTCGAATGTCGAATGGACAACCAACTATTTGCATGCTGCGTATGCAAATATTTTTTATATATTCCCACATTTCGCAATCATTCGCAGTTCCTGTTTGCAGTTGGAGCAGCAGCGGCAGCAGCAGATGTAGCAACACTACTTGAGAGACCCTGTCATGTGTAGTATTTTTCATGGGAAATCCCGCAAAATTGTGCGTCTGTGTAACGCACTTAAGCTGCTTGTAATCCATAATGGAATTCCTCTCGCGCTAAAGTCCAAGTGTTCAGCAATTGAAGGCTGATATGGGAAATTATTTTCAACTTGATTTTCCTTGTTTCCTTTTTTTTTAGTCTTTTAAATTTAAAGGAAATGAATGTAGGAGGCAGTTGAATTATACGCATTTATTTTGACTCGACACATTTCTTGCAACATAACTTAAAATTATTCGATTAAAATTGTTTAATCACCTTACTTTTTGCATTAAATAAAGTTCTGATCGTATTTTTAGCAATAAAGACTCAAAAAATAAAATAAAATAAAAAATTCCCAAAAGGGAAGTTCCAAGTATAAATTAAGGTTTTCGAAATAAAAACACTTGATTTAATTGGCACTATGTGCCAGTGTAATAACTTTATTGGATGCTCTTCTTAGACTAACTTAAACAACTCCAAATAAACTTATTATATCTTCCTATACTTGTCGCTTCAGCTGCGCTTTTGTCGTTGATATTGTTGTTGGACTTTTAGCTGCACCTTAGTGGTTGTTGCTATTGTTCTTGTATTGCCTGCACTGCTATTGTTGTTGTTGTTGTTGTACCGGTTGAATCTGCTGTTGCAGCGCTGCCGTTATTTTTGGCTTGCTGCTGTTATATTTTGTTGGCTCAGCATTTGGCTTATGTGGGAATGGAATATGCGGCAAAATTGACAAATTGTCACGTACCATCCTCGTATTACAACTGGAGCGGATACGTGTGTTAACTTCTCCCCCCGTTAAGAGGAGCCGTCCCCGGTTTCTTTTAAAACTCTTTCTAAGGCTATGACGTTGTTAATCTTCTTGCGACGTTTTGTGATTAACAAAACTATAACAATGATTACGACTGTTACTATCGAAGAAATGAAAATTAGTAGCCATTGCGTAGATTGTTGATGGATTAGTTCTTTCAGGCTGGCAATATGGCCAATGTTTTTTATATTAACTTCATGCAAGTACGGAAGTGATAACAGCGTAACATGTTCCGTGATATTGACAAATTTAACTGATGCGGGTTGAGGGTGTGAATGACTGATTTTCTTCCAATTCGTAAAAGTTGTACCGTTTATGGTTATTTCACTTTCGAAAGTTACAAGAAGGGTTCCATGCATCAAGATTGCTGAGTTATTTCCTTCCTGTATCTCAGCTGTCTGATCATTCACAATTACTAGTCCATCATCGATCTCTTCAACTGGTGTTATATGGTACGCCGAAGTGGTCTTGCAGGTTGCGAAATTATTGTTCAGTAATTGTCGCACGCAGGAGTTTCCTTTTAGAGGTTGGCAGAATGTGATTGTGGCTGCATCTCTGCAATTTCCGAGAGGTTCATGTAATATTTTGCAGTTGGCAACGGTATTTGTCTCTAACATTAGGATCTTATGTTTACTTATTACAGGCAATATCTTAATTTTACTACATATTTCTTCAATTTTTGGATACTTGATTACGAAATGGATACTATTGCTATCTTGGAATATTTTCTGTTTTGAAATACTTAAAATATCACTTATACTAATATTTGCAAAGTGTTCCGCGATTAACAAATTTTGTATTTCAGTACTATCTAGTATAATAGGATTTATTACATTAACTTTTCCAAGAATGACCGAATAGATGGTATCCTCAATACTCGTTATTATGGCCTTGTTTCTGGCTATAGCTAGTTCGAATAGGTGTCCGGTATCTATTTCTTTTTTTATTGTAACATTGAGAAGCTTGTTTACCGTCTTTGTTAATTGGTTAATTCTAATCTGCATTTCGGTATTTATAAGGACCTGTCTTTCATTAGCCTCTATTAAAGCTTCCTCCTTAGTGGCCACCTGATTAAAATCATCGAAATCTGGGGTGCCAGCAATGTATTTTAGTGCCGTTCCCAAAAAATTGATGCTTCGCGATTGTCGATGGTGGATTCTGAGCGCGCTAAGTAGGTTAAAGATCTGATCCACATCTGCTTTAAGTAATTTTCTCATGTGCGACTGTGGGAAGTGGTCGAGTAAGTTTTCGGTATCATGGGCTATGGTTTCATAATCGGTCAGGTTTGTTCTATGCAGTAGGAACCCGTAGCTATTGTAAACAGCCACTGCTCCATCGGTTATCGGAATGTAGTGTGAATCGGTGTAATTCAAAAATTTGGCTCGTTTCGCTTGAGCGATTGCCAGTATAAAAAGCCTGAAAATACAAGAATATTACCTTATATTACTTTTATGGACCTCTTTACCCTCAATCAATAAAGTAGTTCCTAAGTCTTTTTCAACTACTTTTTCGATATAGAGCTTTGTAAATTTGTTCCCTATTCTTCTATTCGTTTTAACATAAACCTTTTCCCCTGGTTCGAACTGTCTAGTTTTTTTTCCAGAATTGAGTCTCTGCAATTCTGCGTGTTGCGCTTTAGCTATTCTTGATTCGATTTCTTTTCGCAGAGCTTCGGGCATAGAATGGACAATATCTATCGGTCGTTTATTTGTGGTAGAATGAATTGTCCTGTTGTATTTCGCAGTGGCGAGTAGAATTAAGTCAATCGTGTCGTTTATACCTTGTGTTAATTTTGTACATCTGGCTATTTCTGAAAGCGTACTGTGGAATCGCTCAACCTGTCCGTTCGTAGTGCTATGATGTGGAGGTGTTGTAAATATGTTTATCCCAAAATGGTCTCTTACTAGCGAGCTAATTGTATGTGAATGAAAAGATTTTTCATTATCACAGACAATTGTCTTGGTGTCCTTGAAAAAATTTAAAATTTGTAGTATGGGTTCTTTAATGTCAACTATTGATCTGGAATTTATTGCCGAAACTATGGCAAATTTTGAGAATTTATCAACACAAGTTAGAAAGTGTTGATTGTCAGTAGAGTAGATGTCGATGTGCAAAATTTCACCAGGCCTTTGAGGTAAGGGTGTTTTGCCAATCTCCGGGTTCGGAGGGTGACGCTGATACTTTGCCTCCCTACAGATTCTACAATTTGAAGTTATTTCTTTTAGGCTCTTACGCATGTCAGGGAAATAGTAATCGTCCAGAACTTGTTTAAGGTTTTCTTGCACCGAACGATGGGCTCTATTGTGCTCCGCTTGCAAGATTTCCCTTTGGTCATTTTTATTAAAGATGTCTGTCACCTGCTTTGCTGCACGTAGGAATTTAACAGCAGGGAACATTGAGATAACTTTATCCTGAATCTTGGCCAAGGTAGGTAGATCACACAATACTCCGTTGACTACGTTGGGATTGACGCATGACCTAAAAGTCTTCAGAAGATTATCTATATTGGAAAAAACAATACGATGTCTAACTTGGGATTTGAAAAGTATTTTTGACGTAGTTGTTTCAGTATTTCCTTCTTCTAGGATAAGCTGATTTCTGAAACAGTTTATGGGATTCTCAACAGTGGGAATTGTTTTTGTCAGTGACTCCTCACTGTGGACCGTGTTTGATGAATTGCTAGAGTTTCCTAAAGCATTGATATGTTGCCTCGACAAGGCGTCGGCTACAACGTTCGCCCTACCAGGTTTATAAAAGAATTTGGGTGAAAATTCCTCAACAAACGCTCTCCACCTTTTCAACTTTGAGTTAGGATTTTTATCTGATATAGCGAACGTGAGAGGCTGATGGTCAGTAAAAATACTCAACTGCTTAACACCATAAAGATAATTTCTGAGCTTTTGTAAAGCCCAAACTATTGCGAGCAGTTCACGTTCATTAGTTGCGTAATTCTCTTCAGTCGAAGAGAGAGTCCTGGAAATCATGGTTATAGGCCGTCCCTCTTGAGAGAGAACTGCTCCTAAAGCATGTGACGATGCATCTGTGGTTAGTTCGAATGGCTTTTCGTAATCAGGATAAAGTAGAAGTACGTCCTCTGACGCCAGTATTTCCTTTATTTTGCTAAAGGCTTTTTGTGCTTCTTGATCGAAATCTATCCGAACGTTTTTTGATTGGTTAGCACCAATATTTCCATTTTCGCCTCGCAAGTATCTTGTTAGCGGTTTAGCAATTAACGCATAGTCCCTGATAAATCGTCTGTAGTAACCAGACAATCCAAGAAATGATCTTAAGCCTCGGAGTGTCTTAGGAACCTCGTAATTAATGATATCCTTTACTTTGTCCGGACAGGTTTTCAGCCCGTTCTTGGAAACAACGAAGCCAAGGAATTCCACCTCTTCTTTGAAGAATTTTGTTTTTTCTAGTGAAATCCTCATGTTAGCTTCAAAAAGTTTCTTCAAGACACGCCTTATATCCTTCGTATGTTGTTCATAGCTAGAGGAGAATATAATTACGTCATCTATGTAAACGTGACAACTTTTGCCTATCTCGTCCCTAAGAATGTCGTCAATTGCTCGCTGAAAAATGCTTGGAGCATTTTTCAATCCAAATGGAAGTCTACAGAACTCGTACTTGCCGTTATTGACAGAAAAAGCTGTCTTTTCTCTGTCACGCTCAGCGAGATTTATCTGGTGGAAGCCAGACTTGAGATCTAGAGTAGTAAAGTAGGAAGATTTCCCTAAATTTGAGAGAATAACCGAGGTGTCCGGAATCGGGTACCTGTCGCTTGTTGTTTTTTCATTGAGTTTCCTAAAGTCAATGACCAAACGCATTTTACGCTCTCCTGTCTCAGTGGTTCCTTTCTTGCCTACGACCCATATTGGATTGTTATACGGAGAGCGAGAAGGCCTAATGATACCGTCTCGTAGTAGTTCGGAAATTTCCTTATTCACAAACTCGGATGCGGCTATTGGGTAAGGATAGGACTTGGAGTAAACTGGTTGGTCATCGTTTGTTCGGATTGTCGCTACGATATTGGTATTATAGGGCAAGGCTTCATTTGGATCTGCAAAAACTCCTGCCTGTTCTTTGATAATGAGAGAGACTTGTTTTTTGTGATTTGGGTTTGATAAAATATTGTTCACCTCGCGGCAAAAAAAATACAAGAGGGCTTCCCGTTTATTATTGTAGCAAATCATTCCTTTTTTCATATCAAGAGTCGCACCAATTTCCTTGAGAAAATCGAAACCGATAATGCCATCGAATGTTTGGAGTGACGGAAGAATAAAAAACTGAGCGTTTGTGTCGAAAATATTCATGGTGCACTTTCTTTGGATTTTTTCGGTACCGTGAATTGATTTAACTAGGAATGGATTTTCAATATGCTTGACACCTTTGAGGGTTTCTAAATTTGTAATGTAATTCTTTGCGGCACCCGTATCTATTAAGAATTTTAATTTCCTCCCTGCCAGTGTTCTGGTGACGTAGGGCAGGAGGGATCCTGTTCTAAAAAATTAATCTCGTCCGTTGCCTCAATCTCCTCGTCCTCTGGGATATCGCCGTCGTCGTCTCCATCTTCGTCCTCGTAATCCCCGGGGAAGTAGAGGTTTTTGGCAACATAAAACCCGGGTGTGTCCCGGTCATCGCGTCCGCGCTGCCTCAAATGGTTCACACGTTGTAGCTTATTGGCTGGCAATCTATCGCTCTCAATAGGTCTTTTCGCTGGTCGGATAGCTTGAGGATTAGGGCTTAGGAAGGGATTTCTGTTGAAGTTTGGCGCAGTGTTGCGGAACAGTCCCTCTGGCTTATTGTGCCTAAAGCGGGATGACGTTGGGTCTGTGTCCATAGGCACTGGTCGAGGATACGCGTTCGTTACTCTTCGATAGTGGGGTGAATTATGAGGGCCATAATTATTAAGTTTTGTGAAAGTACCCACTTGGTTTCGATTTGGGCTTATAAATGCCTGTGCGAAAAGGGATCGTGCATGGTTTGATTCAAGCTCTTGGGCAAGAGCTAGAGCTGTTGGCATGTCTGTCGGTCTGGAGGAGAAAAGAATGTCACAGAGGGGTTTGTTAAGTCCCGAGATGAACACTCGAAGGGCGTCTTGTCGGTACTTATTATTAAGGGAGTTTATTAGTTCCGTATTACCGTAATGTGTCATAATATTTTTGTTTACTATTAATGACAGTTTCCGTTCCACGTCGTCGTAGAACTGGGAGATTGTGCGTTGCCCTTGCCTTAAGGTAGACATTTCCTGCTCTACCAGGTAGATGGGCCTCTTGTCGGCGTAAGTGAAGTCTAGACGAGCGATTATGGCGTGAAAATTTAAAATGGTATTGAAGGATGACAAAACCATATTTGCCGAGCCCACCACCTTATTTCTCAAAATGGCAACCGCCTGGTAGTGCTTGGAACTACCGTCAAATTCCTCAAAAAGTTTATACGCAGCATGGGCAGCCTGCCTCCATGATACGTAGGTGGCTCTATCGCCACCGAACTCCGGTAGTGATTTTATAAGATCGAGTGATTCCTCACATCTGACGGTCGGGTCAATTGTTACTGGTTCGTATTGCGTAACGGTGGTCGGTGTTTCTAGGGTTTTTAATCTAGCGGTCAACTCGTCGACGGAACCCTGGAATTCTCGTCTTGTTTGTTCCGTTGCAGCCCTTATTGCGGCATTAACGATGGCTTGAAGAGCTTGAGGATCCATCTCAATCGTTACAACTTTCTTTATTACTAACTATTTGTTATCTTTATTTTCAGATTCTAGGTTTTCTTCAACAGTTAATTGACTGAGATTTAGTAAAAGTACAAGGGTTTTTTCTTCAAAAAAAACTTTTTAATTAATTTAAAATTTTTCTAATTAATTCAAAGACATACAAAACATCTGGAAGAACTCAATTCTTAAGTAAACATTCACTTACATATAAAATATTCTACTCATCATTTCTTAAAATCTCGATTGCTTCGGTGGGTGCAACAAATACGGGATATTCTCTGCAGCTGCGGCAGTAATTGACTCCTTCGTGAATTAACGAACGTTTTTCCTTTCTCGTTTCAGGTAGGTACTGGAAGGTTTTTTCCAATTCAGTTCTTTTCAGAAAAATTTTAGATATTTTTCACTTGTTTTTTCCAGTATTGAAAAATTAAGATTTTTTCACTTCAGTTTTATTTTTCAGAAGATTTTAGATTTTTTTACTTCAGTTTTTTAGTATAGAAAAATTTAGATTTTTTCACTTCAGTTTTATTTTTCATTAGATTTTAGAATTTTTTACTTCAATTTTTTCAGTATAGAAAAATTTAGATTTTTTCACTTCAGTTTTTTCATTAGATTTTAGAATTTTTTACTTCAATTTTTTCAGTATAGAAAAATTTAGATTTTTTCACTTCAGTTTTTTCAAAAAAGAAAAATTTAGATTTTTCCACTTCAGTTCGTTTTTCAGGAGATTTTGGATTTTTTCCACTTCAGTTTTTTCAATATAAAAAATTTTACGTTGTTTTTTTCCAATTTAGAAAATTTTTACGCTGTTTTTTTCAATATAGAAAATTTTTAACGCTGTTTTTTTTCAATATAGAAAATTTTTAACGCGAGTTCGAGCTCACTGGCCACTTTCAATTTTCCTTTTTATAAAGAATTTTTTTAGTGGCCCCACGTTGGGCGCCAATTAAGGTTTTCGAAATAAAAACACTTGATTTAATTGGCACTATGTGCCAGTGTAATAACTTTATTGGATGCTCTTCTTAGACTAACTTAAACAACTCCAAATAAACTTATTATATCTTCCTATACTTGTCGCTTCAGCTGCGCTTTTGTCGTTGATATTGTTGTTGGACTTTTAGCTGCACCTTAGTGGTTGTTGCTATTGTTCTTGTATTGCCTGCACTGCTATTGTTGTTGTTGTTGTTGTACCGGTTGAATCTGCTGTTGCAGCGCTGCCGTTATTTTTGGCTTGCTGCTGTTATATTTTGTTGGCTCAGCATTTGGCTTATGTGGGAATGGAATATGCGGCAAAATTGACAAATTGTCACGTACCATCCTCGTATTACAACTGGAGCGGATACGTGTGTTAACTTATATAGCTATCTTTTCAAAGAATTCTGTAAACTTGCTTAGAGCAATGTTTACTACAATAATTTCTTCAAAATCCTATTTTTCGACTGGGAAGGCTTTGCAAATGAACAATATTGAAATTTAATGTAGCAAAATTAGTATATAGTCATTAAAACCAAAAATTGTTTTTGCAAAAATATATTTACAGTTTCAAATAACTTTGTTGTAAAAACTAATTGAAGCTAATAAATTACAGCGAGAAAGAGATTGGGAAAATTCCCCTTCAAGGAAATTTCTAGGAAAGTAATATAGCCTTAACAAAATAAGCACAAAGGTATATAAAAACGAAATTCTACGAGAATAATATTGAGTATTAAATTATATTGTCAACTATCAACATAAAAATTCATCCACCAAGGGAAAATTATCAGTTCGCTGCTGGCAATTAAAGGAATTGTTAAAACAAAAAACTTCCCAAAAGCAAAATATCTAGTTTATGCATATTTTTTTGTTGAGAAAGATAAAAACTTTTTTAACAAAGCACTATATATATATATATATATATATATCTCATTAGCAAAATTTCCCTTCAAGAGCATCTATACAAAATTATGCTTTTACAATTGAGAATGATTTGCAAATCAGTATCACTCTGAAAACAAAATTTAAGTGAATTAGTTACTTAGGTTAAAGGAATGTTTGATTAACTATTAGGTACAATATTGAAAGCAACAAAAGAGCCAAATAAGTTAAAATAATGCCCTCTCACAAATTTAACTTTCTCATGACTACACACAATCATACAAGGTTTTGCAGCAGCCCTGACTCACAATTAGCTTAGGTCAATGGTACCGCATCAAGCTCAAAAAGAGAGGAAAAAATACCACAACAACAAACAATTCACATCAATAAAGCAGATAATAAGAAAAAACAAAAGAACACCAAGAGAGATCAAAAATACAACCGCAAACAATGTTATGATCCGAAAAGGGAAATATTGCAAAAATAAACAAGAAAAAAGCACAACCAATACAAGCTGTGCTGGCCACGCGGTAAAATAATTGCTTGTAAATTGTTGCTGCGGGCGCGTATGATTATCTATGCAAACGCACAATATTGCGCGCTTGGCTGAATGGACGCTACGTAGCTTCAGTTGGCAGCACTGGTAAAGCAGCATTTTTCTAGACGAATGCACAAATGTCTCAGCAAAAATTGCGCTGGCCAATCATTTACTATTTAGCTAGTTTTTGTATAAAAGTAAAGGTAGGGAAAACTTCCCTCGTTTCAGCTACAAAAAAATGGTTTCTATTTTTAGTAGCATACCAAGTTCAAAAGTGATCAGTTCGGCAGATAAAGTTTAAGAGGAAAACAAAAACACCAACAAAACAAAAGCAATGTTGTGCAGCAAAAAAAAAAAAAAAAAAAAAAATTAAGGCGTGTTTAGTTGGTAGTTTAAAGCACCGCAATCAAATTAGCACCGTCATCATTTGGCTTTCTGTCTGACGGGCGTAAGTTTGTTTGAGTGTTTATGTGCACACATACAGCAACTATTTTAATAAGGGGGGTGGGGGGGGGGAATAATTGTTGGACTAGATATCTGCATAGACTTTACTCACTGCTGAACTCGGACAGTCTTTTGTTGTAAACAAGCCACATAAAATTTATAAAAAAAGTAAGAGTGATTGGATAAAAACATTTACAAAACAAAAAGCTGCGGTTTAAACATTTTACATGGAACTTGCAATTTGAAAGGATGATAAAAGGCCTCAAGGTCAGAATATTGTGTGGGAAAAATGTAATCGTACTTAATATAGTGTTTTAAGTGTAACTTAAAGCAGAAAGAAGTGCTGAAATGGCATTGTTATCTAACTAACGCAAAAATTAAAAAAATCCCATATGGGAATTTTATCATTAAGTAAAATTTAAAGCAAAGATAATAACTTCTTAGAGCAAAAATATGTATTTTGATAAAATTTAAGCCAGTGGCACTGAAGGGAAATTTTTATTTTTCAGATTTTATACTTTTTTCCTAGTTTAATGCGCATTAAAAATGTTTTTGCGTGAGTTAACAAAATTTCATGCGAAAGGAAATTTTATCTTTTATTTCAGTGTCATTTTCTTAGCACCTTAAGCACGTAAGTGGCCAAAGGTCATAATATTGTGTGGGAAAAATTTAGTTTTACTTAAAATGTCTCACGGAGCCAGTGGCAGAAAACATCGCAAGCACTGTTGAAACAGCACTGTTATCTAATTTGAGCAAAAATTTTTAATTTCCTAGGTGTTAATTTTATCAATAAATAAATTTATAGCAAAGACTTAATTTCTATGACCATAAAAATTTTATTTTATAAGAATTATAAAATTTCCCTCAAAGGGAAATTTTTTTTTCATTTTTTGTCATTTTTTTATCAGTTTCATCTGCATAAAAATATTTTTGCGAGTTACCAAAATTTCCCTAAAAAGGAAATTTTATCTTATTATTTTTATATTATTTTGTAAGCGCGTTTTAAATTTTTACTTGCGACTCTCAGATTTTCAAGTGCAATTTAAAAATTTCCTTTAAAGGAAATTATATATTTGTGTGAATTGTGTGTGCAAAAGCCATTCTTTAAGCTAAATAAATCTCTAACATGCTGTGAGAGGGCAGAACAAATATTTCCCACAAAGAGAAATTTTATTTTATACCCAGAGTTGAACAATTTTCTTTGAAAACTTATAAAAATTGTTGAAAACAGCAGTTTTTGTTTACATAAAGTAAGTTTATGCACAAAATTGTTAAAAAAACAAAAATTATTTCATCATTGATAAATAAACGACGCAATGCGTAAGTTTCTTACAAAATTCAATTATTGCAAAAAACAAAAAAGTATTAAAAAAGAACAAACTGAAACACAATTTTTCTCTCAACTCGATTCGCTTTAGTCACTATAAAAGCGCTATATAGAAAGCAACCAAGACAGAATAGGCAGAATAGATCTAAAAATAGCCTCAACGACTGAAAAAAACTGCATAAAAAAGCAGCAAAAAATGTATTTCGGGACTTTGCGATATTATGCCGCAGGGTAAAGGCGGTAACTCAATTCCTAGATACAACATAATCATAAGAAAAATCCACAAAAAATTTAACCATACCAGTTTTCTAGTCCAACTTTCTGCACTCTTCAATACACTCAGAAATAAAACTAAGTGGCTCCAAAAAAAAAAAAAAAAAAACAAGTCTAATGTGTGCGAAAAAAAGTTAAGGTTGCGCATGCGCGCACGACGCCGAACCATGAACGGATTCGTGCAGTGAAGAAACACACAAAAAAACTACATTAAACAATAAAGTATAACAAACAAAGTGGAGTAGAAGTGGGGTAGAAGTGAGGTAGAGTAGTTGGCCAAAGATTATAAAAGGGGGAAAACAAACAAAAATCAACAGTTGTTTTGTATTAAATTCGAGGCTGGGAAACATAACAAGCAATCAAAGCACTAACAACAACAACTAAAAATAACAGCTAAAGGTGAGGAAGCGGCGTTATTAGCAGCGGAAGGCGCGAGTGGCTTAAAGGGCTCAAAAGTGGCAAAACCGCATTCCATTGCAGATGAAATACAGCATAAGCAATAAATGAATGTAGAAAAAAAGCCACAACTGCAATAACAAAAAAGTGAAAAATGCGCCGACAGTTGCTTGGAAATGTTTGAGGAAAAGATATGGTTTTGTTTTAAGACAAAGCAAAACAAAACCAATAACAAAAAAACAACTAATAAAACCACAAAAGCAACATTTTCGAGAAAAGAACAACAACAAAGCGTCTAGAGCAATTGAAGATAATGATGAAATTCAAAAGATGAATACGATGAGTGGAAAAAAAGCCAAATATGGCATTAATTTTCATTTTTAAAATAGAATGTTTAATAACAGTTAACAAAAAAGAAAATGGCTGCCTGAAGCTGCCAAATATTTTTTTTTTTTTTTTTTTTGATTTCATGAAAGTCATTTTTTCAAATATTTAGGTTTTTTCTTTACACCAGCACCAAATAATTATGATTTAATTTTTATGCACTTGGACTGTAGAGAAAATTTTGCAAGTGAAATGAGTAGTAACAGACTGAAAGTAGTAATAGTGTTGCCACATTCCCAAATTCAAGCAAAAAGCCGCTATTTTTTTTTTTTTTTTTTGAACACCAAAAATGAAAAGCTTTGCAGCAACTGTGAAAACCAGTCCATGCAATCTACAGCAAAAGAAGCAACAACAAACACATTGCCACATTGCTCTGGAATTTTTGATTGTGCCGGTTTGTTTTTTTTTTCTTTTTCTACTAAGTTAGTTGTTGTTTTTGTGCTGCACAAACAAAGTTGATTATGCGCCAAATGGAGAAATAAAAACAACAACAAGTTTTTAACTGCTGTTGTTTTGGTTGATTTAATTTTGAGTAGTTGTGCTTTTTTTTATTCTATCAGAAATTTTTAATGTATCAATACACAACGTTAACATAATGGGAATTATAAGCGTGGTGAATAAATAGAAACTAATGGTTATGCTTTATTTCGAATAGTGCTTTTTTTTGCGCTGAAAGGAAATATCAGAATAATTTGTGTGAGTAGATTCGTTCCAAAATTTTGTTATACTCAGTTTCAGCCACCTCATTGCGACTTCGTTGTTGTTAACTTGTGTATAAAAGTGTAATGTCAAAGATTTTAAATTTTTATAAAGAATAAACAATAAAAAACTACTGTGTCTACTTGTGTAGAATTCCAAAGATCAGCAGTCTCTATAGAATGTCATTTTACGGCAGCGCTATGTGAACAAAGCTTTATTTATATACAATTGCGAACACAACAATAGCAGTACTAAAACATTTTCAAAATTATCACAATGTAAGATGAGTTCACTGCTTCTCATTTTTATTTCATAACAATATTTTATTACATTTCTTAAAACAATGCTATATTCATTTTTGAAAGTGAAATCCACTCTTAACAAAAAAAAAAAAAAAAATAGCAGTGTCTAAGGAGGTTACATATTTTATTTAATTTAGTAAATTAATTTTAGTTTAATTTAGTGGTATAGCGAGCCGCGCAATTCAGACAACTTCCCAAAGCTGATTATTATTGGTTGTTTTCGCGTCATAGACAGCTTTCTATACATCTCCCCAAAGATGCTCTATTGGGTTTAGGCCAGGAGACTGAACTGGCCACTCCATAACCTCAACCCTATTGACACGAAACTACTCCTAAGCTTTTCTGCTGGTATGCTTTATCGTTGTTCTGCTGGAACACCCACTTTATTGGCATTTCTTCTTCACTATACGGCAGCATAAAATTTTCTAATAATTTTACATAAGCACGTTGATATATAATGCCCTCAATTTTGTGTATAGGGCCAACTCCATTGTAGTAAAAGCATCCCAATAGCATTATCTTGGAGCCACTGTGTTTAACCGTTTTTACCGTGTACTTTGGTAGACAGGCAGTACCAGGTCGTCGACGGACATACTGCCGGGAGCCAGTGGCACCATACAAACAATTTGCGACTCGTCTGTCCACAGAATATTGCGCCATTTGTCAGCAGACCAGCCAGCATGTTTTCTGGCAAATTCCAAACGCCTTTTCTTGTGCTTTTTGGTAAGGTGTGGCTTCTTTCTAGGACTGCGTGCAGCTAAGTTTTCTTCTAACAGCCTTATTCGTACAGTCATATCGCATATATCCAAATTAACCTCTTTCCTTATCTGTATAGCCGATTCTAACGGGTCTTCTTTGGCGATTCTAAGAATTCTGCAATCGTCTTGGGATGAAGTTTTTAGTTTTCTGCCTCTTTTTCCCCATTTTTTCCGTGTATTTGATAACATTGCATATCATTTTCGCTGAACAGGAAAGCAGATTTTGGATTTCTGTGTAAGATTTTCCGTCGTCTCGCTATTTTAAGATCAATTTTCGCTGATCAAATGCGCAATGTTTTGCGCAACCCACTGGAGTAAAAAAAGGTAACAATAAATGCAAATCTTCTGAAATGGAGAAAAAATCTGCTTTATTTTTCAAAACTTGAAAAATATTAGCACACATCTATTCTTATGTTTAATGCAAGCACGCATTGATAACTAAAAACAACCGTTATCTAAATAGTTGCCATATTATGTCAAAAGATTATATTTATTAATTTATCCCTTAACCCTTTGTAGCTAATTAGTGGCAACAGTTTTAGTTGATTGGCATCCTGAAAAAAATAAATATCATCTCCATGAAATTGGCAAGAATACTGCTATTTTTATGCTCACAGCTGTAGATAATGAGTTTCATTCAATAAAAGAAATATAAAAAGATATTCAAGATACTGCTGACATTTGGACTTGTATTTCTAATGTGCAAATTAATTAAACATACTTTTACTTTACATAATTTTACTGCATCAGTATAAAGAATTTTCCTCAAGTAATTTTAAGCAAATTTACCTTGAGAAGCTTAATATAAACTGTAGCTTTTAAGCTTTTCATAATATCACTTTAAACAAGCTTGCTTAGAAGTGTGATCTCAATAAAATCTCAATCGTACTTGAGAAACGCTTGATATAGATAACAGGATCTAAAGTATGCTTTATAAACACCTATAATAACAATTGCATGAAAAAGCTTATACAAATCTTGCATGAGTAATATTATAATGAGGGTTCCGTTTCAATTTTTCTACAATTGCTGCGATAGTCTATTTCAATAGTTTCTCAAGATTTTTTCAAGCTTTAGGCTTATGTTGTTAAGATTGTTATAATATGACTTCAAAGCGTTTTGGCTGATTGGGTAGCCATTCTAGCACTAGCAAGCAAAGAGCCGTAAACAACGCATGGTGGCAGAGAAAGCTCCTTGCCCGCGAGCAGCAGAATGCCCATCAGTCGTAAAAGCTGATATAACTTTTCATAAGAAAAATAATTTTTTCACGAGGCAACACATTATTTGAATATATACCATAAGAAACTAATAAATTTGCTTTTTTTTCATTTTTAAATTAAATTTAGGGGTCGCTACCAAGGCACATTGGTACAAATGGCAGGGAAAAGTGGCCAAAACTAGAAGACTACCTCGTATCTACTTGAAATGAGGTACCTATAGGTTTTTGGGGTCGATAAAGACGAATCTGAAGTCAAAAATTGACAATTCAAAATGGCGGCTCCAATATGGCCATTATGTGGACGGCATTTTGATATTTTAAACCTGAGTTTCCGTACCTATAAGAAAATACGTGTAACTTAGATTTTTGTCTTCTATCACATATCCGAAGCTCATTCAAATCGGCAAATGACACCAAGGGACTTTTTTTTGTGAGAGGGCTAAGCTTTGACAACTCGTAGCGACCTCTAAATCATATAAAAAAATTAAAACAAAAAATCACTCTTATATGTAGATGTATATAATCGAATAATGACATGACACGATGATAATTCAAGAGTCGAAAAATAAGGACCCCCCCCCCCTAAAATACATATTGCCACCAAAAAGCGACCTTGTTTCTTTGAAGCTTTTAAAACAGTTTTATTTTTAAAGTTCGACTACAATATACACATGAAAAATGTATTATTCGCCCAAAAATGTACAGTTATTGAATTTCTATTAAAAGAAAAATTAATAGAAATTCTTTCTTCAGTACTTTAAGTTTATATAATAAATAAATAAATAACACATAATATAAATTTTTCGAATGCATTTTTTAGTGCTTGTTTGCCAGTTAGATGGTACAATTTTTTTAAAGCACTCTTCATATTCCTTTTTAGTTCCTGCAAAACTCTACTCCAGTGCTTTCCAACATTTTAAATTGATTTCTCAGTGTTCAGCAAACTTTTACTTCAGTGCAACTTGAACTTGATTTTCGATTTGATTTTGCAGTGCTTTCCAAACTTTTGTGCTGATTTTGCAGTGCATTTTGAACTGTTAAGAATCTCTTTAAGGGACACTTTTTAAGAATTATTTTGTTTTTTATACATTTTGGGTACATAATTGGGTGTTTTTTTTGGAGGTATAGAACTTTGAAATGGAATAAAATAATTTTTAAAATTAACATGAAAGTGGCTTTATTCAAAAGATAATCTTTTGGCATTATAATTAAAAAATATTATTTCTGACATATGACCGCCACGGCTGGCTCGGACGTAATCTAATTTGGAGGTCCAATTTACAATCACTTTTTCCAACATTTGTGGCCATATATCGGCATTTACGCGGCGAATGTTGTCCTCCAAGTGGTAGATCGTTTCAGGCTTATCGGCATAGACTAGCGACTTCACATATCCCCACAGAAAATAGTCTAGCGGCGCTAAATCGCACGTTCTTGGAGGCCAATTTACGGTTCCGGAAAGTGAAATTATGCGGTTACCAAACGTTTCCTTCAGTAAATCAATTGTGGCACGAGCTGTGTGACATATTGCGCCGTCTTGTTGAAACCGCAGCTCCTACACATCATAGCTGTTCAATTGAGGAACGAAAAAGTCAGTAATCATGGCTCTATAGCGGTCACCATTGACTGTAACTGTAACGTTCTGGCCAGCACCGTTTTTAAAGAAGTACGAACCAATGATTCCACCAGCTCATAAAGCACACCAAACAGTCAGTTTTTCTGGATGTTACGGTGTCTCAGCATACACTTGATGATTATCTTCACTCCAAATACGGCAGTTTCGTTTATTGACATTGCCATTCAACCAAAAGTGAGATTCATCGCTAAACAAAATTCTCTTATGAAAATCGAGATCAACGGCAATCTTGTTTTGGGCCCATTCACCGAATCTACGCCTTGCTAGGTGATCGTGTGGCTACAATTCTTGCACGAGTTGGATTTTGTAAGCACTCAAACCAACTTCTTTCCACAAAATCTTCCATAAAGTGGATGGACACATTTCCACAATTTCGGTGCACGATGGCGGATAGACTGATTCGGGTCTTTCTCTACTTTACGCTCTACAGCAGCAATGGCTTCTTCTGTACGCACTGTACGACGTCTCTGTGGATGCGTATTATCATTTAGAGTAAGCGTGGTGCGATGACGGTCCATAGTTAGTCGTATTAATTGCTCTGATGTATGGAACAAGTTTAGTTTTTCAAGACCCTCTCGTGCACTTCCTTTCTGTCGTCAAAAAGCATTGTTAGTAGCACATATTCTGAGTGAGCGGTATGGCGGTAGAAAGAAAATTTTCATTTTTTTTTTGCACAAAATTGAGGTCCTTTGAGGTTATAAATCAAAAAGTATGCCAAGAACACTTCACTAAACCGAAAACATTTTTTTTCTGAAGAACCAGTCTCCAGATATCTTGCTTACCGCAAAACTTAAAGGCCTTTCACTTTTCTACCTTATCGACGAATATTTTTGGACCAAAATGTCAGGGATAAATCTTAAATAGTTACATTTTAATAATGTAAAAAAAATGTTGGTCTAAAATAAAACACAGCTTAAAAAAAAAAAAATTTAAAACATGTGTCTATTTTTCTTTTAAAAACTCCCGGAGGCCCTTCAAAGCTTTTTTAAAATTAACCTTAGCATCAAAATTGTTTAGTTATCTAAACATCTTTCTAAAGCTTTTTTAAAATTAACCTAAGCATCAAAATTGTTTAGTTATCTAAACATCTTTCTAAAGCTCATGAAATTTCCACTCGAACAAGCCAAAACATCATCACTTTTGTTAAGTTTTTCTTAGAAGATTCAATAAAACTTTAGCATATTTTAAAAAAATATGAAATACGAAAAGTTTCTCGTTGTTAAAAATGGGAAGCTCGATTTTAATTTTAGACCATTGGTGTCTTGGTCAAATCTTCTTAGAATTCGTCGTAGATAACGATTTTGGCCACCGCTTGGTGCATTTCTTTTCTTAATCCATACAAATTGACCCACTCTAATGTATACATTTTTTTTTAATAATAACACGCTTTATCAAACAAAAAAAAACCTTATAAAAGAAGTTTTTTTGCTAACATGTTGCATGTAAAAAAAACTTCTTAAGGTGCATAAAATCTTTGGAATGCCTTATTGGCATTGCTTTCAAGCTAATCATCTATCCATCCATCTAGTTAGCGTTCTAAAAACATTTCTGAAATTCTCCGGAAATGCTATGGTTATGGTTTTTCTTTTTCCTTGATTAAAACGTGTGTTGCAACCTTTTACAAATAACAGTTGCCATTCGTGCTTATTTCGTTCAATTAAAATCCACCAAAACAAAAAAAAAATTGTTATTCTTGTTGCTGTTGTTATTGCTCGCAAGTATGAATTCTTTGAATGCCACAAATTCCAGTCAGACGCTTCTGGTATGGCTTCTATGTACGTAGCGTTCATCCAATCCCAGCTGTAGCACGTTTTTTGCAATGCGGGAAAAACCTGTTGTTGTGGTTCTTGCTTTTTTTTTTTTGTAATTATTGCTGTGTTGCACTTTATAAACATAGTTGGTGCATTTAAAGCCAGCACTAAAAACTTGGCAGTTTTGTAAAGTCAAACAATAAGTTTGGAATAGGCAAGAACAGCAATAACAACAACAACAAATAACCTCATCATTCAGCATCACGAAACAAGGCACGAATGACACTGAAGAAACGATCATCAATACTTTCTTCTAAACAAAAATTTAACCGTGTTTCTTGTGTCTTCTTTATCATTGGTGTGATTTTTCGTTATGCGGAATGAAGGGGGTAAACCTTTGGAATTTTTGCTGTAAAAATGCATAAAAAATGCTTGCATTTTTTATTTTTGTTTTAAATTCTTTGCTTTAAGCATCTAAAGCCGGATTCACTGAACACTTTTAGCACGTTTTTTACGACCGCTCTCTTGCTCTCAGAAAGCGAATGTGGTGCAGTTCGATTCACTAACATGCAAAATGTTCAGTAACTGCCATTTTAGACATGCCGATCAAAAACATAAAAACGAAAAGAAGACATTCAAAATGTACACTTTAGACATGGGTAAGGGCGCGTTTATAGCAAACGCTTACTCCGAAGCATATTGGCGTTTTGGATTAAAGCTGCTTATTTAAGCTTATTGTGTCCATAGTGAATGCTTATTGCATACAACTTAAAGTAGCTTATTGAGCTTATTGGTGTCTATAGTGCACGCTTATTGCTTGCAGATAACAGTAGCTTATTTATATTAATGGTGAAAATTTTGGTGTGGGAAGAGTGTGCAGAAGGACAAGAAGAAGCAAAGAATTGTTAGTAGATTTTAGGAATCTGTTTTGTTATAAATTCTTAGCATCTAAAACTTACTGTATTATAATTTGGTCGCATAAAAAAGAAATCAAAATTATAATTTTTTGAATCAAACAATATTAGAAAAATTATTATTTATGTTCAATTCGTTTCAACGTTACATGAACCCAAAAATCGTTCAAATAACGATGGCATTGTTCATCTGGCAATGCTGTTTAATGCTGCGTTACTCTCATTCCGAAGGCTCGTGCAGTTAAAATATTCAGATTGCAGCGCAACCACTCTACGCTCTCACAAGCTCACTCACTCAATTGTGTTGGTGCGCAGGCGCAAATGTTTTGAACAATTTTTATTCCTTGCTTTATTGCCTTCGACTTGAACTTCTTGTTTTTGCGCTGGCTTGTTTGGTTGCTTTTTCTGTAATGTTGTTTTTGTTTGTTGTTGTTTTTTGTTGTTGTTTTTGTTGCTGTTTTTGTTATTGTTTTTGTTGTTGTTTTTGTTATTGTTTTTGTTGCTGTTTGCTTGCTGACATAAATCTTGTAAGCTATACTATGTGCGCATAACAACGTCAAGAACTACAACTTGCATTATTGTTGTTTATGCTGTTGTTGTTGCTGCTGTTGTTGTTGTGAATGCAGTTGTTGTTGCCGATGATATTTATTTATTTATTGTAGCGCTGGGTCAGCTTGAAATTCTTCTTGCAATGAGCTGTTAACTTGGCTTACAGTTCTTAACTTATCTTTGTGGTTTTGTGTATTTGTCTTTGTGGTTTTTTGGCTTTGTTGTTCTCGTTGGTGCTGGTGTTTTTATTGTTGTTGTTCTTGTAAGCTGCTATAACAATTTCACATTTTTCATATTTATCAATTTTCTCACACATAAACTTTGCAATTTTGCTGCGTCTGCACTGTGTAATGCTTAAGCATGCGATACACAGCAGCAATTCATGACTTAAGCGCACCTTATCTAAACACCACGGCATGAAAACAGCAACAAACACAAAAATAAAAATAATAATAATAATAATAATAATAATAATAATAAAAATAATAATAATAATAATAATAATAATAATAATAATAATAATAATAATAATAATAATAATAATAATAATAATAATAATAATAATAATAATAATAATAACAATAATAATAATAATAATAATAATAATAATAATAATTATAATAATAATAACAATAATAATAATAATAATAATAATAATAATAATAATAATAATAATAATAATAATAATAATAATAATAATAATAATAATAATAATAATAATAATAATAATAATAATAATAATAATAATAATAATAATAATAATAATAATAATAATAATAATAATAATAATAATAATAATAATAATAATAATAATAATAATAATAATAATAATAATAATAATAATAATAATAATAATAATAATAATAATAATAATAATAATAATAATAATAATAATAATAATAATAATAATAATAATAATAATAATAATAATAATAATAATAATAATAATAATAATAATAATAATAATAATAATAATAATAATAATAATAATAATAATAATAATAATAATAATAATAATAATAATAATAATAATACTAATAATAATAATAACAATAATAACAATAACAATAATAATAATAATAATAATAATAATAATACTAATAATAATAATAATAGTAATAAAGCAGCAAAAGGTACTGGAACAGAGTCTCTTTTATCTTTTCGTAATGGAAAACGAACAGACTGGGCTAAATTTGCCAGAGTGCCACACAGCCACATCTCAACAGCGGAGAAACTTAATTCTACCGTTGAGTTTCTTGAGAAAACCTTTGCCTTTATGGGCTCGTGTCCTTCCAGTAGGGGTAGAAAGCAATTTTTTCTCCATGGTGGAGTGAAGAATCTCTTTGACCTTAGCAAAAACGTTAGAAGAACCTTTAATAAGTGCCAAAGGTTGAACAATTGGCAGTCATACAAAGTTATTCTTAATAATTTCAAGAAATACATTTGGAACACGAAAAAGCAATCTTGGAAAGAATACATCCAATCTATCGACAGCTTTAAAGAATCCGCGAGACTAGGTAGAATTCTATCCAAGGAATAATCCAGTTCCCCCTTCATCAGGAAAGACGATGGAACTTGGACGGAATCTACTGACGAATCACTGAAACAACTACTTAATACACACTTCTCTAACTGCAGGATTATTTGCAATGAGCCCCAAGGTATAGCGTTACCCGAGGCCATCCAAACAAATTCTATCAGCTCTATAATCACAAAGGATAAGAAAATCTAGGCAATAAACAGCTTCTCCCCCTGCAAATTATCAGGTCCTGATGGCATTCTACCACTAATGTTACAAAAATTACAAAATTTAGTGTTATATTCTTATATTCTTATAATCAATACTTACAAATTTCCTACGCCTCAATTGGGAAGGAGGTCATGAATTAGCTAAGGACTTCAGACCAATAAGTCTCACATCATTCGCACTAAAGACTTTGGAACGAGTTCTAGACATCTCATCTCAGGTATATTCTAGATAGAACATCATTGTCCACTAGCATTACGGAGGACAGCCGCTCTTGCCCTACCGACGCATTTAACGTCATGACACAACTACTTCCTATAGATCTCCACATTAAACTCATCGCAACCAACTGCTAAGACAGACTCAGAGAGTCCCACAACTAGAGGAACATACCATATGAAACTGGTGGTCAAGACTACGGACTATGACATCGCTGAGCTTAATTTTACATTCACCTTTAAAGTCTCAATCAAGGTAGAATGGCGCAATGGGTGACCTGATGGATTCAAGATGGACTGCGGAGTTGGAGCCGGTATCTGCTCAGAGCAACTGAGTGTGGCGAAAGCTTTCAGGCCGAACTTCTAGTGATAAGAGAAGCTTGTCCAGCTGTTAGGCGAGCCAACACAAAAAACCTTAATGCAGCAATCTTATCGGACAGCCAAGTTGCCATCAAAGCTTTAGTTGAGGTCAAAACCCGCTCCAAATTGGTCCGGAATTATAAGGAGGAACTGGTTCGGCTAAGTCACCCACTTTATATAACCATAATATGGGTTCCCCGCCAAAGGAATATTTATGGTAATGAAAAAGCGGGTGAAGTCGCCAAGCTGGGTTCTTTCCTCGACGTTTCCAGTGCAGAACCAGTTATAGTCCCACTCAGTACAGTGAAGCTCGAAAACTGTATCGCGAGTACCTGGTAAACTTTGACTGCGCGATCATGGTCGATGAAACGTACTGCACAGCGGATTTCAAGCATTTAGCTGTACATGAATATTATTCTACGGTTAAAAACGGTGAAGTATCCTCAAAATTTACAACACAAAAGCATACCAAATTTCAAAAAAGAATTAGATGGTTTGGCAGGCCAATTGCAAATATGGTCTTTGAAGTAAGAAATTTGTGACGGATCACACGATTAACACCAAAATTTACAGCATTTTATTCGTCAGCACCCTGAGCCTGGATGCTATTTTGGCCAGAGCTAGCAACAGCTCACTGCGCCCATATAACAATGGATTGGTACCAAGCCAACAATGTCAACGTGGTACAAAAAACAGCGAATCCTCCGAACTGTACCGAATTTCGGTCAATTCAAAGATATTGGGATTTAATGAGAAAAAAAATCTTAAAAGACCAAACTGAGATATTCCGTCAGAAATGGCGTCGGGCATACACTACAGTCTACAAAAAGACGAATAAGACCTAAAGGGGGACCGTGCAACTCCAATGTAGGTTTATTTTACAATGTTCCTTTAATAATAAACTGAAAGAATTTTTTCGAAAAACCATCAGTTTTTGTGCTATAAGAAAAAAACCACAGACAGACCCTTTACATCTTTTTATATAGTAACTTTTTATAAAGTTATTATTATTGCTTCAAATTTTTCACCATTTGGTTGTAAACTAAATGCACCAACATTTTAAAAACTACTAAAAAATTCCTCTCTTACTTCACATTATATAATAATTCACAAATATTAGATGGCTTCTCGTAACAGAAGTTACACAAACCACTTTGACCTACATGTATTTCCGCTATTTAAATCTTTGCTTTAATTATTTCCATCTCTCCTTCATGCGGAGGTGTCTTCTAATTACACAATATCGGAAGTTCTCCCCCCAAAAATTCAATCAACCGACATTCTTAAGCAAAGTCAAAACCAATTTAAAAGCATTTTCCCCCCACATATATTCCACTAACATGGGGGTGAATCGACGCGCCAGCCACTCTACGATGGTGTCAAAAATAGACTGCAACATAGCGGCAATATTTGACGAACTGACGACAGGCGGCATGATGCCGTTTCTTTGCTGGCGTGACCGAAGAGTCAATAGATAACAACAACTGCTACTTTTGCTGTTGCTACTGCCGACTCAATGGGGGATAAAAAGAACGCCACGGGATTAGGGATCAACAGCAGAACATTTGTTAAAAGGAAACTTATTAATAGCATCGGAATGCTTCCGTGCTCAATAACGAAGGCGTGCTCATTTATCATGCGTTGCAACAGTTGCTGTTGCCTTTGCCGCACAACGTGTGCGATTGTGTTGCAGTTGGTGTCAAGTCAAACGCAAGCAAGCTGGGGGCGAATAGACAGGCAGACTTATGTCGAGTGACGCAATTAGTTATGAATTTCTTCCTAATGCTTCCGAATGCGAACCGGAACTATTAATGAGGGTGAAACATGCTTTGCCATCGATCGTTCGGTGTGAGATTTCGTGTAACGTGTAGCTGATGTGAGTTACAGTTCAAAGTGATATTGTTTTAGAAACATTTACTTTAAATGCGAGCAAAAGTTTTTTTTTTTTGTTTTATATCAAAATCTATGGTTAAATTGACAGACTTAAAAATAAATTTTGAAATAAAGTAATTTAAAGTAGAAGATGAGCAAAAGCATATTTATGGTATGTATGAAAAATGTGGTTAACATAAAAATGTAACTCAATGGAGAATATTATTTAGAAATCAAAGAAATTTTAAAATTGTAACATAAAAATTTTGATGCATAAAAAAAAAACACTGATATATTCAGATTAATTTATGTCTATATCATTATATGTCATGAGCTGTTATTTTTACTTTTATAGATGTAAAATCTCAATTATTGATTATACTGATATTCGAATTATTTTATAAAAAAAATTAAACATTTACTTATTTTAAAGAAAATGCATATGCTTATTTAAAAGTATAAAATTTGAGTTTGTTTATACTGGTATACGAACTTGCTTGGTTGGGTTAAAAAAAAAAAAAAAAATATTACGACTTGTGAATGGAAAATTACTTCAACTGAGATACATTTTTTTAAAGTCACTCACTTGTCATGCATGTGACAAATAAATTTTTATCTTGTTAAAATCAACTCATTATGTATTGCAGTGCATGCAACAAAAGCTTACAAAACAAAAAATTGCAATTTTATTCAATTGAGTGTTAAATGTAGCATGTGTATTATTATACAAAAAGATGCGCTACTTTAATTATTAATAAGGGAATAAAATTAATTATTTTGAATTAATTTAATTACAAGAAAAGTCTGACTGTGTGGGAAAGAGACAGACATCAAAAGCACTCGGGTGTGCAGTTAAAGCTATAATGTAAGGTTACATTACAATGTTGCTGATGATTTTATTTGTTGCTGCTTGTGTTTTTCTTGTTGTTGTTGTTGCAACAAAGAAATATAGTCGGCAGACCGTCGTCGCGTGTTGTATTCAAAGGCCCTGAGGTGTAGCAACAATTAAATTGTTACTTATTCAAAATTAAAAACCATGCAGTCAGTAATAATATACAAATGAATGTTTTGAAAAATTCCAAAAAATTAAACAAAAAATATAAGACAATAACAAAAAAACAACCAATCTTAAGGGAGTATTCCTGATTGTCAAAATTTTTTTTCGTTTTTTTTTTTTTCATATTTTTATAGCTTGGATATTTGAGAATATCGTCCTAAAAGGGTTTTTTGAATTTAGAAATACTTAAGGAGATATGACGGTTTTTGTCCAGCAATGTTTTTGCCAAAATGCGATTTGCTTAATTTGGCTTTGGGAAGCAACCATCGAATTTCGTTCAACACGTTCAACGTTTGTTTGTACACGCATTTTAAAAATAAATGAATACACATTTTAGAGCTTAGGTATTCGAATGTTGGCAGCGTTTAGTTCAGACAAGCTAAAGACAATGGATAGAAAAAGTAATAGAAATAAAAATAAAACAAACACTGGTAACAATCGAAAAACTCGTTCCTTGAAACGCCAGTTTCGTGGTAACCAACACGAAAGAGATGAGGACACCGAATTCACAAGTGCATCGGCAAAAAACTTTAAAAATAATGAAAACGAAGTCATAAGCATTGACAACAAAACGGAGAATTGCATTTTGGAGTTTTATACAGTTTTCTTAAAGAACGTTTGTAAAGGTCCGAAGTCAGAGCTCTGGCTGCATCAAAAGAACTGTAGAACTGCCCGAAGAGCACAAAGAGCCGCAGAGTCCTCATTTTTAGAAGGAGAGGAAGGAGTTCTTTATTGGGCTGGCATTGCAGTTTAATATATGTAAGTATTTCACATAAAAATATGTTTTATTGCCAACAATTTTCTTTGAGTTCTTTCAAAATTACGTTTTTGAACTTCGAAGTCACTTTTCTCCGATGCAGAATTGTTGAATTTCTAAAACGAAATGCAAAAAATAACTTCAAACTAAAACGCGTTTATCTCGAAACCACGTTTTTCGAGCTTGCCGCCCAAATTGTGCTCGTATTTCTGAACCGATTTTGATGAAACAAAGTGTAATCGACGCAAAATTGTCACTATTCTGGTCCCTATTTCAATCACAATTTTAAAAAATTTTTCACTATTTTTTTTTACACTAAGCTACAAAAAAAAAAGACCGAAAATCGGTTTATCATTTTTCAATGACCGCCATTTTGTAAAAAATAATCGCATAGTTATAATTGAAGTAGGGACCAGAATTACATCTGTACTGAATCTAACGCCGTTTACTTTTTCTATTTCAGATGATCCGCAGTCGAGTTATCCGGACCGAAAGCAGCATATCTTTTTTTTGACGCCCAACTTTGAAGGCCGACAACTTTTTGAACAGCCAAGGAAAAAAAATTATTTTATTTTATTTAATATGTTCTTAATACAATAAAAACCAAAAATTTTAATAATTTTTTGTGTTTTCAAATGAGAAGTTTTTCAAAAAGGGTCCAAAAACAGCCTTCCAACCAGGAATACTCCCTTAACAAAAATATTGATGGTTAGACGCACAAAAGTGATAAGTGCTCTTTTGTCGTAAATGAGTTCAATGCATTTTCCAACACATCAAATTTTAACCTATATTAGGGGTATTCTCTATGTCTAGTATATGCTGTTGCACGATGCAAGAATAGGATATATGTAATCCGTGCAAGTGTATAACTGCCAACGTTATTCTTAAAATCACAGATCATAATATGACAGGACTAATACTGGGTAGTCTTCTAAATAAAACTAGCAATAATATCATGCCTCCAAAAGTACAAAGCAAAATTATCACAATCTCAACGAAAGTAAGTCTTCGTTGGAAAACTTGGGACGATGTTTACAGAGAAAATGATGCATCTCTAGCTTATGAAAAATGTATTGTGTGCTTACAAAACTACGTTAAAGAATGTAGTTACATCGTCAGAACGAAAAAAAAAGATAAGAAGTTATAGCGTGAATAGCGGTTATAAAATAAAATATCTAGAAAGCTATGGAAACCACCCAACAACGTCTTATTAAAAAATCGATACCACAAAATATGCTCAAATCTGCGAAAAGATATTAAAGCGTGTCGTGAGAGTTTCTATCGTGCAGAGTTTGAAAAATGTAATGGCAATATCAAACATGAGTGGCGTCTGTTAAACAATATTGCGAATCGTAACACAAAGAACGATAAGCCTCTTGTCCTAAAATTTGGCTCTTCTATCATTCCAGACAGTTTTGACATTGCTAATATTTTTAATGATTACTTTGCCACAATTGCGTTACAATTTGCTCCACAAAATAAGAATGATTCTTGAAGCTGTCATATTGACTATGGTATTGAAGAAGATGTGATAAATAATAATCGCTTTTTTTCGAACAGATTTCTTCTTTGGAACTATTGAAAATTATATGGTCCCTCAATGGGTCCAACACGAGTGGATGCGATGGTATATCCAATCGTTTATTGAAAAGCATCGCTTATAATGTTATCGATATTTTAGTGCACACTTTCAATTGCAGCATTTTATCTGGAATATTCCCTGAACGGCTTAAATGTGCTATTGTCATACCCTTATACAAAAAAGGTGACCCACAACAAAAAAATAATTATCGACCAATTTCTATTTTGTCTGTAATTTCCAAAGTTTTTGAAAAAGTTATTAAGCAACGTCTTTTGAACTTTCTAAATAAAAATAAATTCCTTAGTGCTATGCAATTTGGTTTTAGGCAGGGTATGTCCACTGAAGACGCGTTACTTGATTTTTGCGCAGCTATCAATAAAGTTCTTAATGACAAAAAATTCTGCGCGTGTTTATTTGTAGATATCACTTAAGCGTTTGATATGGTCAATCATTCTTTGCTTCTGAAGAAAATATATATAACGCTGGTTTTAGAGGAATACAGTCAAACCCGTTTTTGTGCGGTAGATAGGTACCGCAGAAAAAAAATCGCACAAAAAAAATTCTTCGGAGACTTCATAAACAGCTATAACATAAAACTTTAAGTAATCTAATAAAGAAAATTTTTTTTCTAATAAAGAAAAAAATCTCACCTAGGAAACATTCTATGAAAAAGCGAAAAAGTGGTCTCGAAGCCAAATAAATAAATAAATTACACACGGAAACGTTAAAAATATAGTTTTAATTCTTCATTTTAAATGTGAAAAATATGAAAAATTATTCCATTAAAAAAATGCATATTAAAAAAATAAATTAAAATACATAAATTCATAAGTTAATCAATACTATTCGTCATAGTCCACAACGCGCATTTTCTTGTGATGATCTGGTTCGAAATCGCTTTCATCACTTGAAGATATTGTAATGGAGTTATTAGTTGTTTCCATTGGAATGGAATTATTGTCTGCGATAACCATATAGTCGGTGATAAGTCTTTGTGATGACGGTCGTTTTGTAAGCTTATTATAAATTTCGCAATAACCGGTTATTATGTTTCTTTTTGCTGTTTTCTTATTATGATTATTCATTTCGGGTTATACTTATGTCTAAAAACAAAAATCATAAGAACTAAAACTTCAGAATTGCGTTTTGCTCTTACGCTTTTCTCTTTATTGCTCTTTTTAATGATAATTTCAGCTAGTGCAGAGTTTTTTTTTGCATAGAAAAGATCGCATACAAGAAAAAATATCATAACACAACTCGCAAAAAAAAAAAATTCGCACAAAACAAATCGCATAAAAATAAAAACCGCATAAATAAAATCGCACAAAAAAAAATTCGCACAAAAAAAGACCGCACAAAAACAGGTTTGACTGTAATTTATTATTGGTTTGAAAGTTACCTAAAGGATCGCTCGCAAAAAGTCAAAGTAGAAGAAAATTTAAGTGATTCCGTACATATTAACCTTGGTGTTTCACAAGGATCTATCCTTGGGCCCATCCTCTTTCTTATTAATATTAATTCAATTTTTAAACAAAATATGTTGGGAAGAATTACTGCATTCGCTGACGACCTGGGCATGGGTCGTATATACATACCATGGTCGACGTATATACATACGGCAACTAGCCCGATAAATCTAGTAGCTGAAATCAATAATGATCTAAATATACTACGGAATTGGTTTGCAGGGCATGATATGGTAGAGAGTAGCAAAGCAAAAATTATTTTTCTAGTCTCATTTCCAAGGAACCACCTGATATTGAGTTCATGTTTCATTCCCCAACATGCAAAAGATTCAAATGTATAAATTAATTATCAATTATATCAGAAGAGAAATTTCATCGCATGAAAATATTTCTGGCGATGCCAATTGCGTCCTAATTGAAACAGTTCGTCATTTTAAATATTTGAGTGTCATAATTGACGACAATATGTGTGTTGGTCTGAGCATGTTCAAGATTTAAAGTCTTATTTTCGTTCAACGTTACGAAGTTTTTATTCCATTAAGAAATTTTGTTCGATTAAAATATTAAAAAATGTTTTATTTTGGAGTTTTTCAATCGATACATCAATATGGAATCTCCTGCTGGGCGGAGCGTATCGAAATAAAATTCAGCAGATACTGACACTTCAAAAGGGAGTGGTAAGAATGATTTGTGGTAGAAACCGCTTGCTTCACTCTATGGAACTATTCAGAATTTTAAATATATTTCCTATTAGGCATTTATATTATTACAATAAAGTTTTAAAAATTCTCTTTATTAGAAGTGGCTAACACCATAGCAGAATTTCTGATAACTAAAATCTTATACTCAATCAAGGCTTAGCTGTTTATGTTACACCGTTTCGCACAACAAATTATAGTAATTGCTACCCAATTTTATCTTGTAGATTGTTTAATAAGCTTTAGCAGTTTATAAGGTCATTAAGATAACTCCAGATTTTTCTGAGAAACATAAGGTTATGGCTTCTTGATCTAAATTTTAATGAAATTGAGTCTTTGATGCAAAGAATGTCCTAGATTAAACTGATTTTTTATTGCCAGTATATTTTTTGATTATTTTAAATATATCTTATGAACTTGCTAAAACTTCACGCTGAAATATAATAGGCCTTCCCTAACATAATTTGCAGGAAGTATAATAAGTTTCTGCATGTTTCTTGGAAACAAGTAATCATAATTGGTTCCACATATAATATGATTAATTAATGCAATTTTTCTTTATATATATATTTGAATCTTAACATTATTTAATTGTGCCTTAGCACTTGTTGTTTGAATTAAAAAACAATATAATTTGTTTTAAAGAAAATATGTTTTCATATAAATATATTGTAATTATAAATGGACGGAGAACACTTTTAGTCTATTACTATTTGTTTGCATGGAAATATAATTTAGTCAAGAATAATATTAAATATTCACGGACAAATATATATTAATTGGAGCATACATAATTTAATTGCAGTCAAGCAATTATTTTCAAAACGATAATTAAGAACAACATAATATATTTACCGATGATTATACTAAAATTACCTGGAAACATATTTTAGCAAAAGAAATGCCAAAAGTTTTTCACAGTTTTCACTTTATCCGACATTACAATAATTTTTATAAGCACACATTTTCTAGTTGGAGAAAACATAATATGGTTGGAGCACCCACTTTGACAGGGAAGCACACGCTTTATCAGCAAAGTTGCTTCAAAACTCACCTATTTTTACTGCTGAACCGCCTTATTTTTCTTTTATTTTGTTTTTTATTTTATTAATTTGAAAGCACAAACACTTTTAATTTAAACAAACATTTTCAGGAACACTTTCACAAGAGCGCGGCTGCTTGAAACTTAAAATGACGCCAAAGCTTGGCAACTGTTAAAAGCAAGCGCATAAAGCAACAAGGTTTCCGCTATTTTTCGTGCAAGTGCAAAAGAAATAGAGATATGTATGTCTAGGCGAAACACACAAAAGAAAGGAGTTCTGTTTGTTTTAAATTTACAGAGTTCTGTTCTTTTTGAGTTTAACTGTGATGCAAATATATTTTTATTGGGTAGAAACACACAATTAATTCTATTTTGTCACAAGCATATTAATGTAGACGTTAGTTTTTTAGCTAACGCAATTATATTACTGTTGGACACATCTAATATCTTCTTATATTGAAAAATAATGCTATTAAAGAAAAGTTCTTAATCATTAGATAGTTCCCTTCGAATATTTTGTTTTTGAAACCAAACATATATAAATATATTTTTTTTTCTGCGTGTAGATATAGAATATACAACCATTGTGTAAAATTACTATAAGTTAAATCCCATGGGAAGCTGATTTTTGATTTGAGCTGACCAAAGTACTTGGTCGATGTTTCTATATTATTATATAAAATTGAAGTGCAAATATTTGTTGGGCATATTTCGAAATTTTAATAATAAGTTTGTTTAATACCACCTTTTCTTTTCACGCATTTGTGTTGCGAGAGTTACAATAAGCTCCATGTTGCTCTCCATGTTACTCTTCTCTTTTTCTGTGCTCAGCTTGCACAGCACAACTTAAAAAAATAGAAGAGCCTCGCGCAAGACAAAGGAATTATTTTACAAAAATTTAGAATTGTGTTCTGATAGTTCGGTCTCATAGATCTCACACAGTGGAACGGTGTCAAATACGACTATGCTCACAAAATTTTCACCCCAAACATAAGAAAATAGAGAAATAGAGTCATCAGAAAATAGAGTTTGACCACAGAGTTTTTCTAGAGATGACCAAATGTCATAGAGTATTCCAGAATAAATCCCAAGTACGAGTGCATGAATTTTCCATGCAGACCTTTGCCTTTACCTAGGAAAAATCCTGCTACCGCCCATGATAAAGTGTGTCCCAAAAGTCACAAAAGAAATTTTGATTTGGGGACTACTGTTTTTTATGTAGCAAGCGTATAGTACTTAATCTATGATTTTAAGATTTGGGCATGTGGAAAATTCCATAAAAAGGCTTCGCGTGTACAAACTAGGTCGAGGTGGCTATTTGAGCAATGTTATGTTTCATCAATAAACTCCATGTCTCCTTCTTTATAATTCAATAAAAACTCACAACGTTTCAACAAAAAATGCGGTTTAGGACATCACTTCATCAAATTGATGAAAAAAATTTCGATTAAAAACGAATATATTACAGTAGAAAAATAACAGAAACCTGCAAAAACACAATGTTTTACGAAATAGTTGATTTCGAAGGGTTTTGGAAGTACTTAAAACGATGGCGTTATTTTTGTGCCATCACGTCACAGTTTTGAGATAACCTCCTATCTATATATATGGTTTAAACAAGATAAGGACACAACTAAAAAAAAAAACTTAAAAATAGTGCACAAAAATTAAAAAATAAACTTTTAAAAAATCAAAAACTTAAGGCAAATATTTAAAAAATTAAAAACAAAATAAATTAATATTTTTTATACACAAAAAAAAAACGAAAAAAATGCGTGTCGTCTTTGATTACATTTTTTATTAAAACTGCTGTTGGGATAACAATATCAAAAACCAATGACAACAATACACAACGGTTGCAGTCGATCGAATGTCACTTCTTTTTTGTTTAAATCAGAATTCCAAAAAAAAAAAGGGAGAGAAAAATTAAATTTAAAACACTAACTGCGACACTGAAAAATAATTAGGATGGATGCGCCAACACTGACTGGCTGCCTGGCTGATAGATTGACGCCATTTTTATTGCTTGCTGATGATAAGAAGATAGATGCTAATGATGAAAAATTAAAAGCATCAAGCGTTGGTAAAGCATAGGAATAGCTTTTTAGTTTAAATATAGAAAACAAACTGTCACAACAGACGAGACAACACCAACAACAACAAAAGCAACAGCCGTAACATTAAAGCACAAATGTCCAAAGTGTAGCTCTAACGTAATGTATAAAACATGCGACAACAACGTGCTGTGCCAGACTTATCACAACAATGCAAAAACAACAACAACATCACAAATATCAACAATCATTGACAGTTTTATGCCTATGCAATTCGTTGTCTTTGCGTGTAACGCACAACAATCACACAACAACAAAAACAACAACAACGATGACAAAAAAGAAAGGAATTGCTAAAGTCATGTTTTCATCGTCAACATCGTCATCAGCGATTCAGTCACTCAGTCAGTAGCTATTCATTCACTGGTTTACTCGCTGGTGTCAAGCACGTAGGTTTTTCTTATTAATTCTTTGCTGCTGCCGCTGCTGTTGCTGGTGCTGGTACTGGTGGTGTTGATGACGTTGACAATGTTGTTGTTCGTGTTTTTAATGATAGACAGTAGTAGGTGTTGCTTGCTTCCAAGTGTCACTCTTTACAACGTGCTACCGTCTCTCTATGGAAAATAATGATGATGATGATGATGTTGTTGTTGCTGATGGTAAGTTAGTGGCAATGTTGTTGCTGCTGCCGTTGCTCCAGTTGTTGCTTATTGCTATTCTGACGCTTGTTGTTTTTGTCATTTTTAACAGAATAGCTGCATTAAAATCAAGTTATTTTCAGCAACATTCCATTTATTATTCTTTTTTCTTGTGTTGTCTCCTTTTTTGTTTTTTGTTTTTGTTATTGCTCATATTGCTGTCCATATGTATGATGGAAATGATAGCGCATTTGTGATGAAAGATAATGAGATGATGTTAATAAATTAAAGACATTAGTTTTAGTGGCCTAAGGCTCAGCAGACGTCAAGCAGTCAGAGTTAGTATTCGAAAGAGTCGGGTGTGAACAGACAATGTTGTTGGTTGTTGAGAAAGTGGAGGGGGTTAGCAGAAATCTAGCTTTAATGCTTTGACATAGCTACAAAAAAATATGAATGTACCTCAAAAAGCCGAGTTAGAAAAAATGTTGGCATTTGTGATTAAAAATAATGGTCTCTTTCTCAACTCTTAGCTATATTTGTATAAGAGCAGAATATTGACATAAAGAATCGAAACTATAGAACTTTTCTAAGGAGTTGGCTCCATACAAAAAAAAAAAAAAATAAATAACATGCAATAAAATATTATGACAAATGCTCTAGATGCCTTTTATTTTGAAGATTATGACCTAAAAGTATGTCATAATATTGCATTACAACTGTTAAATATAATTATCTGAAAGTTGGATGGAATGAATTATTAAGTTTAAATAATTGGGTGAGGTGGGGAAATGTGTACCATGGGCTGATGTGTACCATGGGGTGATGTGTAACATGGCGATTCTTCGTACAAAATGTTAAAATATGAGTGAATGAACAATTGCGATATGTTTCTTTTAACAGCATCTAGTTTTTCAAAAGCGTTGAAAGTAGGTAGTAGATATACACTTCATTAGAGTTATTAAAAAGGGTAAAACATTTTTTTTTTAAATTTTTTAAATTTACAAAAAAATAGCGTTGTGCTAAAATTCCATCAATGAGAAAAAAGTGTTTTACATTAGAGTAATGTGTAACAATCAAGGTGGGGTAATGTGTAACACATATTACACATTATAACTGCGTCAATTTATGAAATGAAATCACATCAACGGCATTTAAAGAGATCAGCCCAGTTCGTACTATTCAGCCCAGACCAAAATCCAATCGTGATATGAAGTCAATGAAAAGCTGTGTTCTAACAAAGCCACAGAAACGTTTACAGTTGCAGGAGGTGGCAAAAAAAAAAAAAAAAAAGGATGGAAAAGAAAACAAAGCAAAGATGGAGGTCAAAAAGATCGAGATTTTTGCATGATTTGTTGCGATTTTTTGCCAAAACATTTAAATCACATTAAAACTCACTTGCATGCAACAAAGGCATGCGCCTTTTTTTATTTTTTGTGAGGCATTTTATTTGTGAGAATTGTCACTCTGATATGGATATTTCTAACGAATAATCAATTTAAATTATAAATGTTTTTTTTTTTGCAATTAATAAAGACAGCATACATACTATTGCAGTTAACGATATACGAATAAATATAAAAAATTAAATTTCCTGGTCTTTAAACCAATATTTTGTTGGTGTTATAAATCACCCCACCGGTTTAAAAATGACCAAAAAAACCATTTTTGAAATTTTTGTTCTACTTCATCCATTTCTCAAAATATTCAACAGCCATGAAAACACTCACTTCGAATTGGTTCTTATGCAAGGGATAGGCCTTAAAACCAATCAAAAATGTAATTTCTTAACACTTTTATTGAAGCAAATAAAAACGTGTTACACATCACTCCACTTCTGCCTATATGAGACACATTTTTGTAATATTTCATGCTATTAAGTTATGAGAGCTGCACCTTTTACGATTAGTGACTATCGTATCGACTATCTTTTACGATAGTTATAAGATAAAGCAGAAACTATTGCTATATAAAATAAAATTTATTTTTGAATTGAAACTTCTTAGGCGGCGATGTGACATTTTTTTATTGAGGGAAAAATTTCAAAAGACACGTATACTTTTGGGTGGTCCTTAATGCTAAGAAAAATATTTTTATACCCTAACGCGTACTGCGTAAGGGGTATATAAACTTTGTCATTCCGTTTATAACGCCAAGAAGGAGGTGTGGCAGGTATAGAAAAATATATATATTTTTGATCAGCATCATCTCCTGAGTCGATTTCCGTGTGTCCGTCTGTCGACACGATTACAGCCGCAATTTTAAAGCTATCGCGATGAAATTCAAAATATAAGTTTATTTTTAAAAAAGGAAGATCAAGTTCGAAAATGGGCTAAATCGGATGAAAACCATGCCTACCTCCCATAAAAAGTGACTTTATATTAACCGTAAAATGTCTTTAACATCCACAAAAATTAAAGAAATGCCTTGAAATTTGCTCTTCAGTCTTAATCCTGGCTATGAAATTTGGAAAAATCGGATGAAAACCACGCCTACCTCCCATACAAAGTGACTTTATTTTAAAAGTAAAATCTCTTCAAAATCTGCTCAAATTAAAGAAATGTCTTGAAATTTTGCATATAGGCTTTGATATATAACATAGACCACCACTACGATATTTGGCAAAATCGAATGAGAATCACGCCTACCTCCCATACAAATTGGCTTTATTTTAAACGTTAAATCTCTTAAAAATCCACAAAAACTAATAAAATGTCTTGAAATTTTGCGCTTTAGCTTTGATATATAATATGAACCATCTCTATGATATATGGCAAAATCCGATCAAAACCTCACCTAACTACTTCCCATACAAAGTGACATCATCAAAATAGAAAAACTTTCGTTAATATATAAAACTGAATGTCATCGTGTATGTCGTGACTAAAGACTTCGAATATACTCCAATATGGCCGCGGGGGGTATTTTAGCTTCGGTACTCTGCCGAAGCTCCACCCTTACTTGTTTTTCTTTTAATTTCACGGGCAACACATTATTTGAATGAATACCATAAAAAACTAGTACATTTTTTTTTTTTAATTTTTGAATGATATTTAGAGCACATTAGTACAAATGGCCGGAAAAATTGTCCAAAACTGGAACACGATCTGGTATCTACACGAAATCAGATATCTTAAGGTTTTTGGGGTCGATAAATATGAATCTGGAGTTAAAAATTGAAAATTCAAAATTATGGCTCTAATATGGCCATTATGTGAAATAACGCAATTATATGAAATTTTTCGGACATCAGTTTTGAACCTTTAAACCTGAGTATCTACACCTATTAAATAATACGTGTGCCTTAAATTTTTGTACTATATCACTTATCCTAAGCTCATTCAAATCTTTTCTTGTGAAAGAGAAAAACTTTGACAACTGGTAGCGACCTCTAAGTCATAAAAAAGAATTAGAGAAAAAAAAATCTCCTTCATATTTAGATGTATATAATCGAACAATGACATGCCGCGCTGATAATTTAAAAGTTGAAAAATAAGGACCACCCTAGTATACATGTTTATAAGCATGTAACAAAACAGTGGAAACGTTTTTTGTAAACATTGTATATAAACACGTACAATCTATACAGAGTGTTCCGCAATCGAGTGCAACTATTTACGGAGCTGAAAGGTTATGTCGAGCTGAGCAAAAAATCGTATGGGAGGGGGTTCTATTTTCACACTCTTAGGAGCTACAGGGTTAATTAATATTTCACGACTTCGGTTTACGTTATTGTTTCTAGCAGCAAAACTAACTTACATAAAATTTATTTTGATAGCTCATTATAAAGGCAATAAAATCAACGGCATATCAACAAACCCCACCAACTTAACCGTTACCGAGCTGTGCTCGTATGAAGATAAAATCAATCTCTAAAACTGCAAAGCACGGTGTTTTTCTTAGGCAGCGCTTCTATACATTGTACGTGTTTATATACAATGTTTACAAAAAACGTTTCCACTGTTTTACCTGTTTATAAACCAAACCGTTTCGCTTTTTTGTTACTTGCTTATAAACATAAAAATTCCTATCTGACACAGAAAGTTTGTTCAATTGAATTAATTTTTCTTTCAAAAAAATTAAAATGAAGTTCGAAAATTAGCGAATCGGCTGAAAACCACGTCTATCTCCTATACAAAGTGACCATATGAAAACAATAAAATCTTTGTTTTATTATTATTGTTTAATTATACAGGATGTCCCGCAATTGAGTGCAGCTATTTTCGGAGCTGAAAGTTTATGTCGAGCTGAGCAAAAAATTGTATGGGAGGGGGGGCGGGGGGATCTATTTTCACATTTTTGAGGAGCTACATGGTTAATTAATATTTCACGACTTTGATTCACTTTATTGTTTCTAGCAGAAGAACTAACTTACACAATTTTGATAGCAATTTTAAAGACAATGAAATCACCTCTCCAACGGGATATCAACAAACCCCACCAACTTAATAGTTACCGAGCTGCGATCGTGTGAAGAAGAAATCAATCGGTTGAAATTACCAAATTTCAACTTTGAGCGAAAATTTCTCAGAATTTTCCGTAATAAATGAAATTTTTTTTAAATCATTTTTGTAATTTATTCAATTTTCTTTTCAATGACACCAATAACATAAATATATCTGAAAAAACAAAAAAGATTGCTGTAACAAAAAAAATTATACTTATTAGAAAACACCGATATTATCTACTGCATAAGTAATTGCAATGTCATTATTTACCACTATTTTCTAATAGGTATAATTTTTTTAGTACACCCAACTTTTTTATTTTTTAAGATAAATTTATGTTTTTGGTGTTATTGAAAAGAAAATTGAATAAATTACAAAAATGATAAATAAAAAAAATTTCATTTCTTACACAAAATTCTAAGAAATTTGAAATCAAATTTGAAATTTGGTAATTTCAACCGATTGATTTCTTCTTCACACGATCACAGCTCGGTAACGGTTAAGTTGGTGGGGTTTGTTGATATACCGTTGGAAAAGTGATTTCATTGCCTTGAGCTATCAAAATAAGTTTCATGTAAGTTAGTTTTTCTGCTAGAAACAATAACGTGAATCAAAGTCGTAAATATTAATTAACCCTGTAGCTTCTAAGAATGTGAAAATAGACTCCCTTTCTCATACGATTTTTGCTCAGCTCGACATAACCTTCAGCTCCGTAAATAGTTGCACTCAATTGCGGGACACCCTGTATAGTTTAATTATATAAAAAATAATCTAATAAACGTGCTTAGTTTGAAAAAATTTAATGAAAACCATGCCTATCTCCCATACAAAATAACGTCATCTAAATAATAAAAGCCATTACTTCGAATATACTTAAAAACGACTATTGTGTAAGTATTTTAACTTCGAACAAGCCAAAAGTAATCCATTACTATTTTTTTTCAGCTGATTTTAAGCATCCATAAAATAATACGAAAATTCCGCAAGCCCAACAAAATCATTATGAACATTTCTAAAAATGAACAAACACAAATTGCAAACATAAAAATATAAACACATTTTGTATAATAATATAGTTGAAGAAAAAAAGCAATAATAATAAACATACGGCACGCGTCTGTAAAAATGAGTGTGCCAACACAAAAAAAAATAAAAAAGATTTAGGTCAATGATAAAGTTTAGTTGTTTTATATACAGATATATTTTTTTGTTTTTTTTTTTTTACTATAAACATAACTGCCAACAATATATTGACATTAGTTAATATAAATATTTTTGTCTTATTTTGCTGTTAAAGAAAAGAAACAAAAGCATTTTCATTACAGTTGAAATTAACTATATTGGCAAAAAATGGTTAAGACAACAAAAAGATATGCATAGATACATCAAATCAAGCGCAGTTGACTGTATCAGCGTAATGCGTTAACGCAATAGCGTTATGACGCAGTTTGAAATGCTGCTTCCTGTATCAACAGAACTTTATTAAGTGTTGTGAGTTAGATAACTCATCGAGTTATGAGGTACATTTTTTTGAGTGTCTTGGTTTGGGCAATATATTGAGTTATGTGATGTAAAGAGGCTTTCGGACTATACTACATGTAGTATGCATTTTGCGATGGCAAAAAAATTTATTGCTGCTATTATTATTGATGCAGTTTTGGAAGATATATTTCAATAAATTCTTTCCAAAACACATTCTGTGAAACACCGGTCATTTTTATTTATTCCTCTTTGCTCTTTGTTTACTTTTCCATTTTATCTTTGCTCTCCGACGGTGTTTTCAGAATGAGAAAATTGCACTGAGTCCGATGAACGTGCGTTCAAACTTTACTAAATGTGTTGTACGGACCGACAGAAAAATCAAAATCTTTTGATTTTTATACAACATGTTGTACGGACCGCAGTTTTAGCTTTCAAACATCCAACATGTCCATCCAGCATGTCTTGTCTATACTACATGTAGTACAGTCCGAAAGGTCCTAAATAAGCTCAGTTTAGTCTCACTTCGAAGAAATACAACAAAGTAGATCAAACTCCGTTAGCAGTATGCTATATCTAAAAAAGGGTGTTTATAACAGAGACATATTGGTAAAAAATTCATTTAAAAGAGCTTGATTAACAAAAAATCAACACAAAACATTTCCGAATGAAGTGTTACCAAAAATTAACAAATCTAAAATTTCAAGCAAATAATACTTCTTTCAAGGTTGATACAGCAATCAATACGTTGCTGGACTGCAAAACAGTTTGGAGTTTTAAAGTTGAGTTGAAGTTTGGACCACCTTCGGGGGGTGCAAACTTAACAGTGCTAATGTTAACGTTAACAGTGGTGACGATATAACATTGCTGACGTTAGCAGTGAATTCATAACTTTACCCCTACAAAAAAATGCTCAATGCACCTTTCAATGCGAAAGAAGTTTTCACTCAAAAAAAAAAAATTCGAAAAAATTAACTTATTCTGGCCATTTTTGGGCCGCGCTAAAGAAAAAAAAAAATAGTAATAGACAATCGGCTTTATGACGAATGCTTAAAGGCTTTGATTACGAACTTATATACTGTCCGCCAGTTACAAAAACAACGTTTCGAGATAATTTCCTTTGATTTTTTTATCCGATGCCAATATCAAAACCTGTTGTATTAAGTTTACTTTGCACATAAATCCACTCGTAAAACAACGATTGACAGACGATTTACACCTTTTTCTTGTCATAAAATAATTATAAAAAAGTCCAAAGCAGAAAAAATAACTATTAAACAGCACTTTAACCGTGTGCTTACTTATTAAGAGGTAGTAGATACGTGAGGTTCAATAAAAAACTAACAACTGCAGGCGCCTTTTTTTAACAAGCAGCGGTAGCGATAGTTTGTTGATAGAACAGCTACTTGTATCTTGGTTTCTTTTTTCTCTCAATCATAAACTTAATACAAATGGCTTAAATGTAATAAGTTTTCATAAACATAACATTAATCGAACTTTTTTTTTCAATCACTACCAATTGAGTCAAAAGAGTCAACTAAGTCACACAAGTTAAAACGTTTCGGTTTCAAATTTTCAAAGTTTTGACTGGAGATGAAAGTTATACTCGATTTGAAATATATCATACATTAACTAGTTAGGTTTTTTTATAAAATTCAAATTTCAAATTTGCACTAATTCCATATAAGTTACATTTTTAACAAATATCATAGAGTAAATCAACTAAAAATTTTGTAAATTCAACTAATGAGCGCAATTTTTAGATTTAAACGAATCTTTTTCGGGTATTTGTTTTTTTTTTTTGCAAAAAATATTATTTTTTTTTTCATTCTCAACCCGCATGGAACACTTTAAATTGCCAGACAGTCAGACTGGACTGATTGGCTGGTAGAGCGCATTTCGCCAGCTGTCAAATTACAAATTAGCAAATAAAATACACAAAAAAAAAAATTAAATATCATTACACTTTAATGGTCATTAACCTGGCAGACAAAATAACAACATGCTGATGGAGTTGTTGATTTTTGAAAGTTCAACATCAAAAGAATGCATTTATTTTGACGTTGTTGTGTTCGTTCTGGGCCTCGAGACCCAAAACCAAAATAAGTATAGAGGGAGGCATGGAGCGATAGATCGACAAGCAGACAGACAGCCGACAAACGAAGGAAAGAATGAATGGTTCGACAAGCATGCGGTGAAAAATTACAGTTAATGATCGCATGTTAAAAAGTAACTAACGCAGCGCTTTGTGTTTTGCCCAAATAGTATTTAAAAGAGTTAAACAGTAATCAAAAGCAACAACAAAAATAACGAAAAACAACAACAGCAACAAAAAACATTGACCACAGCATGTGAACAAAATAAATATTGAATTTAAGGCAAATTTTTTTTTTGTTGCTGTTGTGCTGTGCTGTTTTGTGCACTGTCATGCATTGACTGTGAAAAACAACAGCAACAACAATAATAATAAGTAATAACACCAAACTGTATTTAATTCTGACAGCTCTAAACAAACAAGTCACACACAGGCGACTCCCTCTTTAGTGGCGCAATAAAGTGGTAAATGAGTTTCACAAAAAATTTTTCGAGAAGTTGAATGTTTTTAACCAAGCATGTCCCAAACAAATCGCAAACGATTTATATCAACAGTGCTCAATTGGTTCACTTAAAAAAACCCATTTTTCGCCACTTAATTTTCCAGTAGCAACAAACACTGCATGGTTTTGAAAAAAAAATCACTTTAAATCAACGATAATCAATTTTTGGCTCAATTGGCTCAATCGGCGCAAATTAAAAAAAAAAAATTTTTTCCAACAAATTTTCTCGCAGCAATAAAAGCCACATAAGATGGTCTTGAAGAAAAAGTATCCAGTTTAAACCAAAAGTAATCAGTCTCGCCAAATTTACTGCATCGATCATTCTTCGAATCAAAACACCACAAAAGAAGTCTTAATCAACAATTATCAGCATGTAGCGCAGTTGGCTCAATTGGTTCACAAAAACAAAACAAGTGATTTTTGTCAACTAAATTTGGTAACGATTTAAATCAACAGTAATCAGCTTGGGACTCAATTGACTCACTTTTAAAAATATGATTTTTTGTTCATCGCATTTGGCGACGCGTTCATTCTACAACAAACAGTCCAAAAGTTGATTTTGAAAAAAAAACAGTTTAAATTAATGGTAATCAGTTTGTGGCTCAGTTGACAGAATCGGCTCAATTAAAAAAACAAATACATTTTTTTTCCCCAACAAATTTTTCCGCAGCAATAAAAGCTACATAAGATGGTCTTGAAGAAAAAATGTCCAGTTTAAAACCCATTTGGCTCAATTGGCTAAACAGAGGATTTGTGCGCCAAATTTACTGCCACGATCATTCTCCGGATCAAGCACCACAAAAGATGGCACAATTGGTTTACTTAAAAAAAAAAAGATTTTTGTCTATTAAATTTGTCGAAGCGATCATTCTACAACAAACACTAAAAACGATGATTAAAATCAATTGTAATAAGCTTGGAAGCCAATCGACTCAATTGGCTCACTTAAGAAAAAAAAACAAAATATTTTCAAAACAAATATTTAGGATGATTTAAAAAAAAGAAACTATTTTTTAGATCAACGGCTCAGTTGACACAATCGGCTCAAATTCAAAAAAACATGTTTTTCTCCCGCCAGGTTTTCCAGCAGCAATAAAAACAACAAAAGCCAAATAAATCAGAAGTACGCAGCTTGTAATTGGCTAAACGAAATTTTTGTGTACCAAATTAACTGCTGCTATCATTCTACAACAACAAACAGAAAAGATGATCTTAATCAACAGTATACAGCTTAGAGCGCATTTGACTCAATTGGAACACTTAAAAAAAACACGAGTTTTGTCTATCAAATTTGTCGACGCTATCATTCTACAACAAACCCCAAAAACAGTGATTTAAATCAACAGTGATCTGCTTGGAACGCAATTGGCTCAATTGGCTCAATTGGCTTCATTTTAAAAAACGTTATTATTATTGTTACCAACAAATTTTCCCGTAGCAATAAAAGCTAAATGAGATGGTCTTGAAGAAAAAGTATCAAACTTAAATGAACAGTACTCAGTTTGGAAAGCAGTTGACTCAATTGGCAAAGCATAAGTTTTGTTCGGCAAATTTGCTGCCGCGTCATAGCGATCATTCTCTAGATAAAACACCTCAAAAGATGATCTGAATTAACAGTTCTCAGCTTATAGCTCAGTTGGCTCAATTGGTTCTCTTAAAAAAAAAAATATGATTTGTGCCCATTAAATTTGTCGATGCGATCATTCTATAACAAACACCAAAAACGATGATTTGAATAACATCAATCAGCTTGGAATACAACTGGCTCAATTGGCGCAGTTGAAAATACATGATTTTTGTGATTATCAAATCTGGCGACACTTTATTGTACAACAAACAGCTCAAAAGATGGTTTTAAAAAAAAAAAAATTTTAAATCAAGAGCTCGGATCTTAGAATGCATTTGGCACAATTGGTCATCTCTAAAAAGCATGATATTCATTCAACATTTTTGTCGAACCCACTAAAATAACTACATGCATCACTAAAGAAAAGAACAATATGCTAACCTTAATCAACACTGGTAGCTATTGGCTCAATTAGCCACTTTTTAAAAACCATATTTTGATTCATTAAATTTGCCGACGTTCTTATGTTACAACAAATTCAATAAAAAATGGTTTTAAATAATAAATGGAACAATTCTAAATAACAAAGGCCAGATGGTGGCTCAATTGGTTAGTTTAAATAAAGAAAAACACATTTTGTGCACCAAATATGCACAGATATAAAATATTTGTGCATTATTGCCAATATTTTGCAATACAAAATACAAATATTTATTGCATCAAATTGTCGAAAAAAAAACTGTTACAATCAACAATGTCCAGTTTTTAGCTCAATTGGCAAACTTACAGAAACATTTTTTCCAAACCCAACTTTGTTCAAAACACTATATTCTGCGGTTTTAATTATATGATTACAAAAAACCGTCTAAGTCGGCAGTGCCCAGCAAGTGACTCAATTGGTTCTATTTTAAAAACCATATCTTTGACCACATTAATTGCCGGCCAACAACAACAAAAAACTCTACAAAGAATAAAAACACAAACATTTAATGTTGAGACATTTAATGAATATAAACTCAGCTGAGTACCCAATCGAGTCTAGCTTATTTGTCTTAATTGTATTTCAGCAATAGCACTGTTTTGTGTTTTACTTTTTTTATAAACATACTTTGACACATTTATTATTTTCTGTGAGCTCGCCTGGTGTAAATATACAAAATTACATGCTGTCAGTGCTAGTTAATTAAGTAAAATTGAGAGGATTTAATGTGTTTGTGTCTAGAACGGTGTGTATAGTATTTATAGCACTCAAGTTGAGTGGCTTTGTTAAAAGTGACATTTATGAGCATTTTTTCTCTCATCATGCTTATTTGCACGCATGTCACCGGCTGGCGCAGCGAAGTATGAAAATGTCATTTGCAACAAATAACAATGAACTAAATAAGAATAACAAACAAGCGTGTAATTTTAATGGCGCATATATTTAATCCGCTTACAAAAAAAAAATAAAAAATATGCTGACGTTTATTAATGTCTAACTTCATTAATAAAGGGGTACAAATGTGCAGTAAGGGAAAAAAGAAAAAAAAACAAACCAAGGTAAGAGAAAAAAGTCAGCAGGGCAATAAATTAGAACATTTAATTGAGCGACAGCCTATTAAATGACAGACATAAGCTGAGTGACAGTTGTCACTTTTGACATTTTCTATTCTGACACTATTATTTTTAATTGTTTTTGTTGTTTTGAGTATTATTATGCTCATTAGTTTTATGTAACAGGCCATAAAATGGTACCAGAAATGTTTCAAAAATAATAACTGTCAATTAATTATGTACAAAACAAACCCTCACAGAGTATGTTTTTAGAGTTTATGCTCTAGTTGCACTACATATAGCAGAGTAATTGTCCATAATTTTCGGTTAAAGCAGAGTTAATGTCATGTTTTGATATTTTTAATACGAAAGAAATTTCTAGAAAAGCTGAATATTAACAAAATGTTTCCAACATATGCATCTATGAGACTCTTTTTTATTGATATGAGGCAAGAACAGATAAGCAGAATAAACTATATAGAGTAAAGATATATACATATAAGAACATAAAATATAGCGGTCATATAAGACACTTCGAATATGTTCCACAAAACCTATGACTCGAAGACAAGTTTATAAATTATTGAAGTGAAACTTCTTAGGCGGCGATGTGGCGATTTTTATTGAGGAAAAAATTTTAAAAAACACGTATACTTGTTTATAAACATGGGACAAAAAAGTGAACAATTTTGTTTACAAACATGTAACAAAACAGTGGAAACGTTTTTTGTAAACATTGTATATAAACACGTACAATGTATATAAGCGCTGCTTAAGAGAGACACCGTGGTTGGCAGTTTAAGGGGATCACTGGTTTTGAATTTGTCAGAATTTTAAAATTCAAGATGGCGGATAGGATTGCCACCTCAATTTTTTAGTATTTTTGCGAATACTTGTAATAGTAATATAGTTTTAGTAATTTTGGATTTGATTTCGAATCTAATGTCACAGTTTTAAAATTCAAAATGGTGGATTTTGTTGTCACATATATTTTAACCACAGGGCTGCCACCTTATAATTTTCTAATTCAAAATTCAAGATGGTGGATGGGATTGCCACAAACATTTTTATCACGGAATTGCTACTTAATAAAATGTATTCTTTTTTAAGAGTTTTCAACATCATATAACAGTCTTTGGAGGGAGGTCACTAATTTTCAATTTGATGTCAGAATTTTATAAGTAAAGATGGTGAATAGGGTTGCACCTAAACTATTTTTATTTTTACGAATTCGGTGCTAGGGCGAACACTCAGTAAAAATGGGTGGCTGAAGCCGAATCTGTTGTCAGAATGTCAAAATTATATTATTTCTACTTGACTTGACTTTCTAGATGACGTTTGAACATCATGTAACAATTTTAGGAGGTCGCTAATTTCGAATCGTGTGTCAGAATTTTAAAATTCAAGATGGCGGAGGATTCCCACATCGATTTTTTAAGAATTTTGGTGAATCCTTGTAATTTTACAATTCTGGCAACGGATTTAATTTCGAATCTGACATCACAGATTTAAAGTTCAATATGACGGATAGAGTTTCCACGTACATTTTTTGCATTTTTTTTTTTTTTTTTTTGTAATTTTGATATTTTGACAACGGATCGGGATTCAGCAGCTCATTTTTACCTATCGTTCGCCCCCAAAACTGAATTTGTAATAAGACAAAAAATTCGGGTGGTAACCCTATCCACCGTCTTTCATTTTTTTTATTTCATACATCATTCTCTACTGATTTTCAGTCAAACAGGTTTTTTTTTTTTTTTTTGGAAGGCTTTTAGTAGAAGCAAAGATACAATCCCTATGATTCTCGGGGAAGATTTTAAGGTAAGTTTTGCATCAAAAAAATTTTTTAGCGCTAAATAATTTCCTTCACGAAAAATTTCTTTTGCACATAAATAACAATCCCAACGAATCAACAACAAATTCCGGAACTACGATAGATGCAATTTTTTCACGTTATCTTGAAAATTTTGAATCACGGATATATATCCGTGAAAATATTGCATAAACAGAATATTTTTTATGCAATTTTGTATTGTATTTCTTTTGAGATGCTCTCTTTCTCTCTCTCTATCTCTTTCTCTTTGTCTCTTACACTAAAATCTTTTTCATTCTAGAAGAGAAAAAATGTATACAGAGAAGAAATTTCACTTCTTTACTGTATACACGCTTAACTGTTTCTCTTCTGTTTTTGCCTTTTACAATAGCTAATTATTTGTTATCATAATCTTTTTCTCAAAACAGGTAATTCTCAATATAGCCACTAACTTCGTTTTGAATCTGAAAATAATCGCCTTCATACACAGACTGGCTGACGAATTTCTCTGTATCCACTCTACTACTTAAAAAATCATAAATGTTTCTGCATAATTCACGACTTGAGATGAGCGCCAAAAATAAAAAGTTAATCCATTAACATTAAAACAAACAATAAACAAAAATGTATATAAAAACCTCAGAGCTTAAAACAAGATTAAAGAAATGTTCATGATTCTGTCATTGAAATTAAGATTTGCTCATTTGTTTGATGTTGATGTGACAATGAGTTGTGTTGATTTGATTATAATTTTTTTTTCTTTTCTTCTTTTTCTGTATAATAATGAATTCTTGTTTCTTAGTTTTTTGTTTGGGTTTTTATTTTGGTTTTTGTTTCGGTATTTTTTTTTTTTATGCTTTCAACTGACGTCAATCATAAACGAATTCAGTGGTAGAGAAAAATTTCTAAGCTAGTACTATGTTCGAAATTTTATGTAAATTTTTGTGAATATTTTATAAAAAACAAAAAAGTGCTGCCAACAGTATAATAAGGATTGTTGCTAGCAGGTTGTTTTCACTTTTCTGTGTGAGAGCATTTTTAATTTTCAGGAATTTTGCGTTATACCAATGCTGAGTGTCCGAGATAAAATGGAAATTTATATCATGACCTAGAATGTTAAGAAAGTTAGAATGTTGGTCTTGATTATGACTATTGACTTCACTGCAATGAAATATTTAACTTTTCAAAAAATGTTTATACATATTATAACTGAGTCATAAACATTTGTTACACTTTAACGAAAGTCTGAAGCGAACAATATTTCGCATATATATATTCACATATATACATAACTCATGCAATACACACCTAATAGTTCAAGTGCACAAAATATTTGTATATCGCAATTTATTAAATATTTCTAAATTTTTTTACATTACTATTATCGCTTGTTGGAATTTTCACGTGAACAACATTTTGTTCACTTTTTATATCCAATTCATATCTTAGTCTGTCTGCGCGTAATTCCATTTTAGAGAAACGTTCATCTGAACATTGTGCACAACGAATTCAGTTGAAATTTCCCCCTTTTTCCGTAGTCGTTATCAAGAATTTCTGATATATTTTTGCATTTATTTATAGCTGTTATTTCACTTCAAAAAAAAAAAATCATTTTAGTGAAGTTTTTAACCGAATATTGTAAAAAACGAGTTCACAAATCATATTCGTAATAAAGAATTTCTGTAATATTTTTGCATTTATAAATAGCTGTTGCATTTCAGCTATTAATTGTACGTGAAATATTTTGATATTTTAAAATGATTTCAAGTTATCGGTAATTCACGTGAAAAAAATTTCAACTCACCTTTTTTTTAAAAGCTTTGTCAAACATTTCAATTAAGTCGCGTGAAAACATTTATTTTATCTGAGTGAATGCTTCGTTCACGTGAACAAAATTTTGATCAAAACTTTTCACTGAAAATTGATACTTCTGTTTTACTCTATTTACTATCGAAATTTTTCATAGGTTTAATCTAGTTATTTTAAGTTGTTTATCAAAAGTTTTTGCACTTATTTATAGCATGTCAGAAAAATTTAATTTCACTCAATTGAAAATTTCACGTCATCAATTTTACAGTCACAATTTTTTGTTTTTATTTTCTTCATTCTTTAAAAAATCTTTTTTTATTTCACTTGTGTAGGAAAGTGAAAAGGCATTTCAACTCATTATCACTTTCATGAGAAAAAAATTTCGCCTAAAAATATTTGCTACAAAAAAAGAAAATTTATTATTAGTGAAAAAAAGACATTTTCGATATTATCGTTAGTGTAAATGTAGAATTTTTGCCTGATATATTTGGTGAGGAATTTGTTGTTCTTGTTAGTTTTTGTGTTGGTGAAAAATAAATGCCACTCAATATGTATTTATTATTTTTCCCTGCAGTAAAAAACTTATATAATTTTTTTAATTTCATTGAAAATTTTTTCATTGAAGTTTTTCGTGGAAGAAGTTTCTCTTAAAAAAAGGTGAAAACAATTCATATAAAACAGTATTATCTGGAATCTGATAGCAAATTTTGAAAAGTTTTTGATGCAGACCGGAAGTACGTTTCAAGGCCTATAATTTGTGACATTTCTTTTACAATTTTTACACTAGCCAACATATTTACGAAAAACGTGATTTTTTGAGGTTTTTACAAAATGGTTTAGCTCACTGGAGGCTTTCGTTAATGCCAAAATATTTTGGGAATCGTCATAAGGTACATCAAGGTTCATTTCTAGATGGGTACAAATGGAACTTTTTTTTTCAAGGCACCTTTATGTACATAAATATGTAAATTTTTCGTACAAATTAATAACACCAAGAAAAACACAAACAATTAGTGAGAAATATTCGTACAACGATTCGTTTCAACAAACGACATGATCTTGCGTCCGTGATTTTGTCACGAATCAAATCAACAACCATATCATCAACAACATAAGCAGCTACTGAAGCATTTTATGCATGATTTTCTAATTAATTTGTTGTGTTTAACGTTGGCACCTGCCGTGAAGACTTAAATCAACGTTGTTCCATAACAAAATTGGGACCGAAACAAAGCGTCGGTCAGCACCCCTTTGAGGGGTCAAAGGTACCAACAATTATAACAATTAGCTCCAAGTTGTTATGACACTTCGCAACCTTTGGTAGGGGTGGAGGCCTATGTAAAACCTCTTCCATACTAAAGGGAATGGCGCCCGGTTTGAGAGTGCAAGCCGCTCCAAGCTGGATAGCCGCGATATGGGTAGTAAACCACAGCCAGCTTCCCGAAGGGAACGAAAAGCTTTCCCGAAACCACGAAAAGCTTCCCGAAGGGCCAGCCTATTCCAGTCAGCCCAGTATATGCCAGCAAAAGCCAGACATACACCGGCGACCGCTGACTGCCCGTGGTACCAGTTTTAAAGTCCTTGGTCAGACCTCGTATTACTAAGCCCCGGTTACTACTCCCAGTTATAGCTCATCACAACTTTGGACTTGTCACCAATCAATAACAAAGCTCACAAAAATATAAGGCCCGCCCCACACACGCAACATGCACACACCATTCACACTATGGACCATAGCCCCCACTCACACACACATTCTCACAGTCACCACCTCTCAAACCCCTCACATGCATACTAATTCAACCTGGAAACTTGTTCACTAGTTGTAAGCGCATTCTCAAGGTCAAAATCCCCATTCTCACGCAAAATCTTCATTGCACGCAAATCGCGAATATCCTCATAAAGAGGACAATCACGACACACACAACACTCATTCACACTCAGATTCCTCTCATATAAAAATGCATTCAAGAAACCATGCCCAGTCCAAAGGAAACCCAGGCTTAAGCTGAAGCTAAAGTCTGGGCATCAAGCCACAAACATAACATCACGTATAAAATTATACGTGACCCGCCCATTAACACATTCATTCCATCTAGATTGCCATCTAGACCTTACACATTCAAACAACTTGGCCTTCCACTCACGCACATTCACACCTCTCACATCGGAATGCGAGACCCAAGCATGATTTTCTAATATGAAAATGTGAATTTACTTAGATTTTGATATTCATTGGCTCTATTAATGCTGTAACAAAATAGAGTTAGATATTCGTTTTATTAGCCATGTAACTGATATTTCGGCATATATTTTATCTTTGTACGATGAATATTAAAGGCTGTAGCTATAACCCAAAGAGTGAACAAAACGTTGCATGTGCTTGAAAAAATGAGCGAAAAAGACTTCCATACAAATCACACTGTAAGACGTATTTTAACTTCAAAAAAACTATTTCGTTCACCTTCACGTGAATTACAGTTTTTCTTTTTTTCCTTTTTTTTTTTTACCCTATCAAGATTTTTGCATATGAATGTAGTTTTTCTTAAAATCTTAATTCATCTTCATCGAAACTTTAACGTGAAACTATCAGTATTTTTTTTTATTAAAAAATTTTTAGTTGAATAAAACATTATATTATATAGAATTCTCATATTACGATGAAATAAATCTATATCTATACTATTATATAAAATTGAAGTGCACATTTTTGTTTCGAGGTAAACTCCAAAAATACTGGGTAGATTTTTATGAAATAAGTTTTAAAATGTCATATTTGTGCTACAGCACAGCATACGTTTATTTTTATTTCGAAATTTAAAAAAATAAGTATGTTTGATTAAGTATTAAGTTTTTTAAGAAATCATCACCGATGCTACAAATTGCAAGAGTTTCTATAAGCTCAATGTTATTCTATACTCTTCTCTTTGTCTGCTCAGTTAGCACAGCACAATAAAAAAAAAACAGATGAGTCTCGCGCAAGCCGAAAAGAGAGATACATATAAATGCAGAGCTTAGCTGCAAAGCA